>RXPK01000073.1:0-118277 GCA_004143645.1 Protaetia brevitarsis
AAAAAGGTAATGAGATTACTTAAACGACAATTGGCACGGTAAAATTGCTCGTGAAAAAGTAATTTTGGCTTTTATATGTGATTGTTGTAAAGGACATTTAAAAATAACCTCAAAGGAGTTTTACAAGACTAGGTTATTTTATTAAGCGTACATTCACTTAATTGAGGAGCTGGTGATCGTTTTAACATTTTATTGTTGTGTTAAGCCTTGAAAAAATTAGTATGCTGTTAAGTTGTTCGTCTTTTTTTACGTATGCCCAAAGTAAGCGATCGCTACGTAATATGATATACGTTTCTGCACCAATTGAGGCTCTAAATGAGTCATATATAAGACCTACGAGCTAACATATATAAGGGTAAGCAATGTATCCGTCTTATTTTGAAGTATTGTTGGTTGATTTCAATTTTGTGATTAATCGTAAAGGGTGTTCCCCAAAAAAAAAGAAGTTCATACCTATGTTGTAAACTTGTGCGAGCATAAGAAATATCGCTGATTGGTCATTTTTACCAGTTCACTGAAGGTAATGAGATATATGAAAGCCACTACAAAGAGGATTTGTATATAATGAATTTTTTGTCTAATACTGCCAGCAAAACATTTCCATAGAACTCAAAAAAATTGTTGGTTTTGGTAATTTCTTTTTATTTGAAAGTATAAAAGTTGTTTCATTAGGCCGCACATTGTCTGATATCACTTTGTGAGTTGCTTCTTGCCTTCTTTTTTTACGTCCATAATTTATTTTTCTTCAATAATATTTTCATATACTCAGAGAATCAAAAAGTTAGTTCTACTTTACACAAACTTATAGCATATCTTATTGTAATAGGTTACATCTACACGGAAGATAGATGCTGGTCGTAATCAACAGATTACTAAGAAATCATTCTCATCAAAATGTTTTGCACAATTCTGCATTACGCGGTATATCTCCTATGGTGTCATATTTTTTTCTGATGAGGGTAGCACTTTAACCCGCAAATCTGAATATAAGGCTCTGGGTGTACATTTTGATACTACCCTTACCTTGAGATTCTCCATCACAGACGCATCTTTTGCAGCCATGAAACCTCTTGGTTTTATCATGGGTATCTGTAAATACTTTAAACATATTCCCTCTTAAATGCGTATGTTTTAAGTAAGCTTGAATATGCTGCTTTGATTTAGAACCCATTGTATGCCTGCGACTTTTTATTCTTAGATTAGATACTATGCATTGTAAATGTTTAAAATTTTTATCGTATAGATCTGATGGAATCTATCCTGAAAAAGATGTCCTCAGACGATTTCTGTGAAAACATGGAATTGGCGGTTATAGGTGAAAGGAGAGTCTACAAGAAATTTCTTCGTATATATTACTTAACAATAAAATAGATGCTCCTTCATTTTCAACGTATGAATTTTTCTGTACCAAAGGTTGAGCTCAAATGTTACAGCACTTTCTTTTCTTTGCGAGACAGACATTTATGAACGGCCCCAACATACAGCTTTCGAAAGTGGCTAATAGGGCCAGGAGGAGGAATTATTAATATGATTTGTTTTTCTTATTCATATTGGATTATTTTTTTATATTGTACTTTATTCACATACAATTAATATTCATTATTTTTTATATATTGTATTATTATTATTCTTTTATTATTCCTTGTATTTCACATATCTTTAATCCATTGTTCAAATAGCAGCTACCTTTGTGGATTAGAAACAAATCTGTTTACTTAAATTTGTTTGTATACATGCCTCGAAATCACCGACTCCAAAAATCAAAGGACTGCTATTTTTTTACATAATATCATAATAGGTGACCTTATATATACTAATTACTCATATCTAATTAGTTGATATTTTATAAATTGAAAAACAGGAAAAGTAATTTCTTTATATCCATAAATAATTTGTTAGACGACATTCGTTTGCTTAATTTCTTTCGAGGAATAATATTTACTCTTGTTTAATAATTAAAAATTACTAATATAATGGGCACCGTAGAACTAGTAGTACATGAACATCAAATAATTTCAACATCATTTGCAAATATAGCGAAAGGGATCAGGGCTAAAATAAATTTCTGTGGAATTCTGATTTTCATATATTGTACACGATTTGACAGATACCATTTGCACCAACTAACTGCAGTACAGCGATTACCCACAATTTTCTAGTTCATTTTTCTAGTATATGTTGTGTTGTATGCAACCGAATACGCCTATCAAATCACAGAATATTCCCAATTTAATTTTGCCTAAAGCGCAAATAATGCCTTATAGATAACATAATGAATAGCAGATGTTGTAAAAACTCCTGCTTAAAACCGTGGTGGCAATCAGTTAGCATATTGATAGCATTTCGCACATGAATAAGATAGTCGTTAATTCTTATACGATTATAATTCTACTCTCAGTGGCGCTGGTCTAAAGGTCACTAGCACGTGTGCTCACCCAACCACAAGTAAACACAGAAATTTAATTTCGCATGTAATTTCGGTGCAATTATTTTATATTTTAGTATTTATAACGATGGTATCAAAGTTCCCTCCGCACCGTAGACGCTAGCGTATATGCGAACGCTATGCGAAGCGAACTATATTCCGGGGCACTCTTTCCAATGTACCTATTTCGAGTATGAATCGGACGGCTCCGTTTATCTTCGCTATATGCGCTATACGGCGCTTCGAGCACGCAATCCGTTCCCCAGTTAAGTCTGTTTGCCATTTGTTACGACTGCATCGTTTTCAACGCGTACTGCTCATGTGTGATTTCAAACGCTTGAACTGACGTTTATTATTAATGATGGAAGTTAATTAAGTGCAAAATATTAAAAAAAAAAACATGCTCTCATTTGACGAAAAACTTTTAATTATGTAAAGAGAAAGGAAGGCCTATTTCTGATCTTCAAATAAACTAACTTCTACAAGTAAACTCGAACTGGTACAATAGGGTATTATAATAAATATTTGAGTGGATGTGGTATGTTTATTAAACAAATAAACTTTTTGTATTTATCTGCTTAATTTTTAAGAAAGAGCCACGTGCGTGGAATAAAACTAGGGTTATATATTTAAAGCATATCGCAGAGAGGGCAAAGAAACACGAAAATTCCGTTTCTCACATGAATGCATGCTTGGATTTTAATGTCCTAGGCAAAGTGGACATACGTGAATAGTTGGACAGTGCCTATTTGCGACATAAAATTAAGTACAACGAAAATGTAGCAAAAAATTATCATATTTTGTCTCGGTTAATTATGTGTATAAAAAAATGTGAAATCTTATCCTATGTTGGACAGCGTAAAATTGAAAAGTGAACTTTCCGTAATTTATGAGCGCGAGGACATGTATGACGTAGATGTAGGTGGTGTTTTGCTGCTTTTAGTGTTCATAACACACAACATTTAAAAAAAGTTTTTGGCGGGAAATATATAAACTGTTGGATATTATTTGTAGAAGCCCATGTCGACAGGAGTATGTGAATAATGTTTTTCCACCCTCAAACGCATTAAAACTTTTCTGAGAAGCACAATGTCAGAAGATCGACTGAACGCATTTTTACAACAAAGTCATCGACGTCTTTTCCACCATGAAAAATAAGAGAATGGATTTTATGTACAAAAAATAGGCAAGTTCTTATATTGTACCCACTCTCTTTCATAACTCACGAGCCGCCACTGATCTAAAGCGTGCGTAAAAAAAACCTGTAAATGGGGTAATGACAACCTTGACATAATATGTTGGTAATTAAACTCGGGCGGTTTCTATATTTTACTTCATGTTGTTTAATTAATTATCGTATTACCTTTGAATGTATTTATGTTCGCTATTTATTTCGAGCACTAGATAGGTAGACGTGGAAATATATTTCAAATGTCCTTCTACGTGTTTGCATATTTTGCAGGTCTCTTTGTTAGATCGATGCATTACAAAAACATCCATTTGGAGACGAGTACCGGCGTGAATAATTCTTGTTGCGGCTACCTTAATGGTGCGTATTCGTTGTTAGTGCAGTATAATTCGTAAATTACCAGACATACTCTAACTAGGTAGTGGCGTCATCTGGGCATATCGCTGCTGTAAATCATTTTTTCCACGATTTTTTTTCTATTTCGATGGGCCATTTTGGTCGGTCATAATTGTCTGCCAGTATTCCTGTGATAAAATGGCTGATGGAGAGTTGTCAACGGCTCTGACAGAACGCTGGAATGCTTAGTATGTAGTACCGCTGTTTGTAATGGACCAAATTCGCTATATTTTTTTAATTTTGATTATGGTTAATCGAAAATGAAATTTTTAAATATTTCCTGGCTAAATCTATTTTTTATGTGACATCAAACACAATGTCTATAATTTTTATAAATGAAAATATATGTATCTATCTATTTATTAATAGGTTTTATTACTATATAGAGTACTATACTTTGCAATCTTGCATATATAGACAGCTAGCAATTATTTTTTCTTTGAGAGCAAAAGCCAGAATTATTATAAAAGAATTTCTATTACCTGTCTTGACGTAGCAAAGTACTTCAGTGTGGAGGAAGAAAACCAAATAAAAGAAACCTGTGGATTTTTAAAATTCGGAGCCAGCATATAGGAAGGAAACTATGTCCTTAATAATTGCTGTACAAAAAATCACAAAAAATGTGATAGGCATAGCAGTTCCTAAGACTTAATCTATGTAGAGAGTGCAATATTTGCAATATTTGTTATAAATTATATGCTATTTTAAAAGAATGTAACTAAGATGTTTACACATAAAACAACATAAAATTTTCAATTTAAAATAAAAATGTTTACGCAACCTAAAAACGGTAACGCTATATTTTATGTAAATCAGGTGGTTTGATTAAAATAGATATTTTAGTGTAGACATTTTCAGAGCAATAAAAATGTGGTTCTGAAGCTTACTCTACAACCACCATCAGCTATGATCGCAGAAGCAAGGCAGTGAACGCATTGGTGATAAAGACAAGGGCAAAAAGGAGCCTGGTGACAACATAGGTACATATGACAATCACGGCTGATTTACTGTATTTGTAGTTGATCTGTAAATGTCATTTGCATCCAGGAGTCTCGGCTAAGCTTAGCGTAAATTGTTCGAAACATTTTATAGTGAAAATGCAAAAAACCAATGCACATATCTTACGGGCATTTTGCAACTACCGATTAATTCTTCAGAGAAAAGTAGAAGACAAACAATAGTAAGTTATGTCATCCGAAATGAAACTGGAAATTTTGTTCAACCTCGTAAGAAAACTATTATGAATACGTTCACAGACTCAACAGAAAACGGTTGAATATACATATGCCCATGAAAACAAAAACTTTTTATGCTAGTAAAAGAACAGGTCATAAAGAGGAAAATATGCCGAAAATGATAGTAAGTTGTAAGGCCTCTTAGGTATAAATTAGGATCCAAGGGAGGTCGGGCATATCAATAGGCTATTGCAATCTCTTGAGATATGTTATCCTAGGACTACAACCAATTACAAATTCTACAGATCTGTCCTTAAAGAAGATTTTTCACAACTTTCATTTCTGCGACCTGAAATGGATCTAACCGATCACACTTGTGACTGGTTAGATTTTGAAATCCGTACAAATATCCAGAGAAGTTGACAGGCTCAAACTCCATTAGAATTGCCCAAAGGACAGCTGAAAAAACTTAACAGCGTATAATAGAAGACACGACATGTTTGTGACAACATGATGTTTTATTTCTCACAACTTTCTATTTAAAATTTCGGTGGCTGTGTAAGAAAACACAAACGCCTCTATGTTTTTATGACATAAGGATTTTCAGGACCAGGGACAAATGAGATCGCTTCGTACTTGCTTTGTTGTCTTAATAATGAGTCTACTAATAGAACATTATTGATTATCCGGTATGGCAGCTTGTGGAGGCTAAAACGAAAATAAATACATTTTATTTGTATTAATATTTTTGGCAACCAGTGGCTTGTTTGATTCAATAGAACAAAGATTTCTTATAAACAGCCACTGTTTTACACTGTGCGCTAGACGTTTCGCATTGATCGAAAAAATATAAAAGACTGAGTTCTTGTCAACGTTATTGAATTCTCAAGGTACAATCGACCATTTGAGGTGTTTGATATGGCAAATTGTGACTTCTAAAATATTAAACAATCTGAACTATTTTTAAATACCCAAAAGCTTCAGATCAATAAAGTAGTTGCAATACACATTGAGAATAGTAATCCCACAAATATTAAAACCCCAAGTGCACATTCTACCTTGCAATCATGGAAGGAGACCAATGTAATGAAAAAGGATAAAACTGTGTATTATTTAAGAAAAGCTGAATTACTTAAATTTCTGACATTAGGAACAAAACTTCCTTCATTTCAATGCTAGCATACTTAAGTCTATCTATTGCACCAAGAAATTATTGGGAGTGGATGAAACATCAAAAACCGCTGCAGAAAGCACCAATTATATGGAATAATATTGTACTTTACCTACACAGTTAAAAACCTAGACAGGCACTTAACACCTTTCTATTTTTTTTTTTATGAAACTTATTCAAATTTTTTGTTATAATATTTTTATAATGGCTATGTTTACATAGAAACTAATTTTTCGTTTTGTTATCACATATAAATAAATAAAAAATGAGTGTTTTTACTATATTTTCAGTAAATACTTCAAAAACTCATTTTTGGGACTTCCCACCATTTTAATTTTATTATTGTATAAAATTAGGCTCATAATGATTGCTGTCGGAGAAGAAGATAATAACCCGAATATATAGCCACTCTTTTGTTATCTAGTGCCCGTTCACCTGTATTAATTTAGTAAACATCAAATATCGATTACACCGGTATCCTTTTTACTCGTTCGACATTGGAATTCATCCTTTTATCTGCGTGGCTAAACATACATGCCTATCAATGTATCACACAAGCTAACATGAACAATAGTGCACATGATATTCATATATTTATACATAGATACATCTCGAGCGTATAGGAACTCGCTACATTATAATCGAAACGAGATCAAATTGTATGGTGAATAGTATGGGTCGCAACATTAATGCATCGAAACAAGGACACTAAAAAAATTAATTCCGTGTATGAATTCAATTAACGAGCAAAGGATACCTACTAGGTCGTAAGGAATCTATACATAGATCACAAAGGCAAGTTGCTATGTAGCAGCATAAACACAATAGAAACAAATGGGTGAATCGTAAATATCACACTGAGTCGCACAATGTATTTGTAATTACAAACGTAACATTTACACATAGAAATATATCCATTCGTGTGTGTTAGTGTTTGTAAAAAACGATAGCCGTGATTCTAATCGAGTTAACTGGAAATAAATCAGAATAAATAAAATCGACATCGTTTGTTTAACCTCGACTTACCGTTAAGCACACAAGATAAAAATCGTTGTTCTTGTACCTGTTTGTTACTTTGAATTATATTTGCTTTGTGGAGTTATCCCTAAATGTAAGGATTACTATTTGTAAGTACTTACAGTTAATTCTATGACACTGCACATAAGTATACGTAGGAAGAATGTATGGTTTAAACTGTGAAAGTAGAAACTGTAAATTTATATGACAAAAATACTCCAAACTGTGGCACTGGTAATACTGCAAACTTCTCCTAGAATTAACTTTTTGGTGCACCGCTTGCTTAATTTTCCTCTATCTACAGAACGATATAATAAAGAACTTAAAGAAGTTATTAAAATCGCTACATTTAATGGATTCTCAGAAGACGTATATAATATCATTAGAGAACATAAAAACAAAATAAGAATTAGAAATGTGAGTCCTTAAGAAATTAGTGACAGACAAGAAATATGTTAAATTACCATTTTATCTAAGTCACAGGAAAAGTCTACAAAAAATGTTCTGTAAATTCAACCTTGACATAGCAACTACTTCAAATAATAGTCTTAAAAATATTTTAGGTAACCGTGAAGATTAAGTAGATAATTTGGACAAATCAGGTATTTATAAAATATCTTGTAAAGATTGTGATCATGTATATATTGCGCAAACTAAAAGATCGATTAAAACGCGTTACAAGGAGCATTTGGCTCATATTAAATTTAGAAGGTTTGAGCAGATCTAGTGTAGTCCTACATATGCTTGAAGAAACCCATAAAGTTGACAATGTAAAGTTAGTTAAGAACGTAAACAACTAACTATGTGCAATTAAATTTTTATGAGGGAATGGAAATATATAAAAACAAACATATTTTAATAAATTCAGATTTAGGATCCTTAAATTCTTGGTCTTTTATAGTTTATTAAATAGAAGTAGTAGATCAGATGGCGTTTAGGCACTGGTGACTAGTTAAGCATGACGGCAGTTAGCCATGACCGTGATCATTGTACCTACGACCCCTTTTTAGGTATAACTTAGGGTAGTTCTAAGTGTTATTCAGTTCAGTGTTTCTGCTGATGATGATAGCTTTGCTATTGAAACGTACGTCCAGTTAGCGCAGTTTGTGGTGAGCGGTCTGAGAGAAGTTTGCACTATAAATTTATTACAGTGTGTCACGAATGGAATTAAGAATAGGTATAATGCACAAACAATTTTTAAATTGGAATTTAATATTTGGGAAATAAGCCCTGCTTGGTCTTACTTATTGTTTCTATCGAGTTTTTTAAATTTGGTAGGCCTTGGTTGCCGAGTCAAAATTGTATGTTGAGTCAAATGTTCGTTTCAGGTAAAGTACCTTTTTGCATTCACAGCATGTTAAAATGTTGTTTAGATTGAAAATGTACCAGTAAATATGACAGTACGCACATTTTCAGCGTCATCGGCCTACTTTGATAAAATCCATTGTTTGTCGATTTCGTTTCAGGTAAAGTACTGTTTCTCTTCACAATATGTCAATATGTTACTAAGAAAAATTTCTTAGAGCAAAAACTTATAGAGTTAGGCAAATTTTAATACTGATTGACCTACTTTTATAATCAAGATGAGTTTTTCCGCCTATTATTAATTCCAACATTATGACGTCACATGAGGTACACCGAATAAAATATAACACAATGCCAAGGTGTTTTTCAAAATCGTTTGTGAAGATTATATGTATATGGAAATTAATATTTTAATTAAAAGGCATGTATTAGCGAAATACTTGTATAAACGGAGAAAATCCTCTTTAGGAGTAGGTGTGATAAATAAGTTATCAAATCCGTTTAATTTTTTTTTTTTTAATTCCGCAAAGAATTATAATTCTTTTGACTACGATCGAAACTTACAACTACTTCAAATATTTGGACATTTATATCCCTTGAAATAGAAATGTTATTGAGTAAAATATTTCTAATACTATCAATCACCTCCTATTTTACGTTACTACAAGTACTGTTTTCGATGAAATCATAAATATATTTCGTTAATATACCATTGTTTTCCTCGGACAACATCGCTTTTATTGTATACTATTGCTATTTTCTTGAGATTAGTTGACGGTGGTTTTCCAAGGAAATACCTTGCCTTATTCTTTAGCGAAATTAAATTACTACTTCTTCGTCTTTGTAATAAAAACTTACTGGCGAAAGAATTTTTCTTATTCTACACAATAATATTTTCACCCTTTAGCATTTTCATTTAGACAAAATGCTACTCTGTCATTTCCAGCGCTACTTTAAATCGCACTTTATTGTGTCAATTTCGAGTGTTTCCCATTTGACCATTCTGGAATCACCTACACGGTATATCCGCGCACTAAATGTTTGACAACGTAATATAACAGAAATACGAAATAAAAGTAGTTAAAGCGATACACAAAATCGTTTGCTTCTCTCTGCGGTGACAAACGTCCCTCTTATTTCAATTATCACTTATTGGGTAGACGAAGGAAAAAGATTTGTCGAAGCAAGAAAATATATTTTGGTCATAGGTATTTATTTATTGTAAATAACCACTTGTTTAACCTAACATATTCGGTTACTTGGCCATACAATGGTAGGTATTACGTTAGCAAATATCAAATTCACGAAGATATTATTTAAATAATTATAATTATTGTGACACACAAAGATCATAGAAAAACTCCCCAAAGAAGGACATTGAATAACATGAGCAAATAAAAATATATTAGAGAGTGAAATTAATTTAAACAACTGAACATTTAAATAAATAAATTAAACAATCCAAAACATCAACTAAATCTTATTTAAAAATAAACAATTAATTTCTAAGAAAATTTGCTCGAAACATTGATAAAAACAGATCGTAGTAAAATATGATCACTGAATTTACAAAAACCGGGGTGCCAGGCCACAGCAGTATGTATATGTATATTGCCCGACAAAATTAATATCACCGTCAATACAGCGAATTTTCATTTATCCAATCTGATTTTTATAATTGCCAACTGTTTTACTCGTAGATACCCCAATAAACCTTCTATCTGCATAAGCCGATGGCAGCCGAACGCACGCCTGTTCAAATGATGAGCATACATGTACAATGGATGCATAGTTTATTACATGTATGTCAATCAAATAACTCGAATGTCTTCTACTTCGCAAATCAAAATTGTGTAAGCCAACAAAGCCGAATATGTAATTATGAAATGTGGTTCTATCATATATGATATCAAACATTTACTTATAATGATAATTTATTTCAAACAAAGTCAGTACAAATGAAGTAGTGCAAGTTCTCTGTCAAAACTCTATTATTTAAATCTTCGACTTTGTTCGCTATGGATTCAGCTCTTTGGTATTTTAACAGCGAATACTTTACTTTACTGCCTTCAAAGTAACCAATCAGATTTTTGCCATATCTACATTCATAGATATGGGAACGCGTGGTTAGGTGCAGTGACAAATTTTGTAAAGGATATGTTAATACCGTAGGGGCTCCTAAAAGAAAAAAAAGAGATTTTTTATCAATATAAGTGCGGGTTATTAAGAAATAAGGACTATGCTACTCAAAATATCGGTTTATTTACTGCATTTATAATGTTAATATCAAATCTCAGATCTAATCCTCTCTAATTTCTGAAATATCTGCCCTGATCTAAGCATTATTATCGCAAAAGTTTTCTAGCCATCCGGTAGCAAATACCTTGAATAAATGTAATATGTAAGTATAGTACAGTTATCGCCATAAAGATGGCAGTTTTCCTATTTCACTACAGTAACAACGTATATTTAGCATTGATTGAATAGATGGTTGACACGACCATAAAATACTTATCTATTTACGGCGGTCGCCTGCAAATCAATTTCAATGCGGAGGTAGGTCAAGTGGCAGTTTAATCCAGTTTAATAATCATTATATGTACAATGAACTACGTAAAGTATAGTCAGTATGAAAATGTTTTCACAGTGTATGGTTGCAATGAATTGAGTCCCCAAATATTTGGTACCGATACAAATGAATATAACTAATACCACCAAATATTTAATTATTTAGTGTAAACAAACAGTTAATTTTTAAGAAATAGTTAAATTAATTGCAAAGATTGCAAGCTTTTTATAATAAGAAATTAACAAATTAATAAATTTCTGCTTTTAACTGTAATAATTAGGAGAAATTTTTCAAGAAAAATCTTTTCTTCTCACGCAGGATTCAAAGCTGCATCCCCTTCTTTGCCAGACGAGCGCTTTACCACTTAAGCTAGTAGAGAATGCCAATTCGAGCGTTTTAACCGAACATACGTCGACATTAGATCTTGAAAGGCCGGCAAGAGAGCAAATATGCAAAGATTGCAACCTTTTTACAGTAAGAAATTAACAAATTAATGAATTTCTGCTTTTAACTGTAATAATTAGAAGGAATTTTTCAAGAAAAATGTTTCTCCTCACGCAGGATTCGAACCTGCATCCCCTCGTTTGGCGGACGAGCACTTTACCACTTAAGCTAGTAGAGGATGCCAATTCGAGCGTTTTAACCGAACATACGATGTCGATATTAGATCTTTATTAATTTGTTAGTTAAATTAATTGTTTGAAATATTTCTTACTCACAATGTAAGTTATTTTAAGAGTTATTGATTTAATTTATTTCCTTTTCTCTATGCAGGCAATGCTAGAATAACCAAAGAAGTAACATTCGTAAATAAACTAAATACAAATGGTAGATGATGTATTTGTTTTATGATGACTTTAACAAGCTTAGGAATGTTTGTAATAACCAATATTGAAGTTAATGGAAAGTGAAAATTTTGTACAAACTTTAAAATTAATGAAATTTCTTTATAGATGGTAGTATTTAGATTATGCTCATAGATCGAAAACAAGCTTATATATTTATTACTTTGTAGAAAAGTCAAGCGATTTAAATTATCTTACTGTAATAATAAGTATTTAATTGTAAGATAAAAGGAATAAATTTTATTCTTATGCTGCTTCTAGTTTCGATAACATAATTTCTGGAAGAGAAAAGCTCCTGCAGTGTTTTAGCATTAAGAACGTTACATTGTAACAAACAGCGTCTGAACCGAGTAATGGCCGTGCCGTATTTCAACTTCAAAAAATCAAAACAAGTAGAAAGCGATCATCGCTCGAAGCGTACTAGGCTAATTACCGTCATTTGCGCAATGAGCGCCACCGGCGCTTATGGGGCTTCCAAATGTTTTATCTTGGCAAAGAACAAAAAATGAATGTGGAGTTAACCAACGATAAATTAATATTTACAAAAAGGAAGCTCCCAGCATCCATTTTTTTTTATAAAGGGAATATTTCTCTCATTAGGTATTTTAATTTATGGGGCGCGTTATACATCCTAAGTATTAACGCTTGACAAACTGTGTATGCCTTTCTAATACCTTAAAGTTTCTTACTGCGTTCTAAAACATGCTTACAATTAGTGTTCAATAATACAGGCTCATACCTCAAAATAAATGGGTATTATTGCTATGGAAGAATCATAATACTCGCTACATACTTTATTTATGAAAAGCTAACTAATTACAACTCATCCTAACTCCGTGCTCCACCTAAAGGTACTACACGAGGCTACCTATTCTAAGTATTATATGGATTCCATAACAGTTGAAATATTCCCACTCTAACTAAATAATTTCCCTATGATTGTTAATAACAAAAATATAATACAGGTGAATACTACTTTATGTGAGACGCTGAAATATGTAAAATGTGATTAGTTCACATAATCGCGAGTCTACTGTAAATCGGTCAGGTATGAGTTACTATAATATTGTAAATGGAACGACTTTAGTTATTTTTTCCAAAAAGTACGGGAAAACCATGGCAAAAAACCTTACTCTGGGCAAGATCTGGGAAGACGTCCCAAACCTTTACTGATAGCCGGCAAATTATTATTATCCTTTGAGTGCTGAAGAAGCAGCACTCCCACTTACCCGTGCCGTCTTCACGTAGCGGCTGCTCTCTTTTCATACATCATGAATTTTAAAGTTGAAGCAGGATAGGAATAATGATCTAAAAACAAACAAAAAAACAACAGTAGCACCTACTCTAATACTTAATAACGACTTAATCCTAATTATTCTAACCAATAGTGATTAAATTAAAGATCTATATTTTCAATATTTATTTATATAGGTAGCCTAACCATGTTAAAAGCTATAATTTAACACTAATTTCGACCACTGAGAGCATAATATATTCATTCATAAATACGTACTACCCTTGTACCTACCTCAATATCATACAGCAACCTATCTAGTTCTTAAAGCAGCATTACCAAAAAATTCCCACCATTCGACAGACTCATTATCTCTAGTATCTGCTTTGCATCGCGGTCAATTTAACTCCTCAGCTAATGCCCTAACTTCCGTACGCGACCGTCACTCATCAGTGAATAGACATTCAAATAAGACATGCAGCGCTGTCTACCCCACCCACAATCACAATACGAATCATTAACCCCTCAATTCTACATAAATATGATTTAAAATAACCGTGACCTGTTAATAATTCTATTCCATGACACGACAAATTAAGCCTCATTTCCCTAAAAAGGTGTAACGCTACCGATAACTTTCCTAGTCCACCATCCATTTAAAGTAATATTTCACCTACCCTGAACTTAGCCCATATCTAATAATCGCACTATCACCCCTACACACCGTTATACCGCATTACTTTTTTGGCTGTTACCATATGTTAAATTAGGTTAAAGAATTCCACCGCGTCCTTTTCAAATCTATTGTGATCACATTTGTCCTAAAAAGCGCTACTTCCACCTAATCATCTTTAAGAGCAATTCCTTCAGTAGCTGTTCTACGTTCAGTACTAGAAACCTCGACTTCGCCATGCCATCACAGTGACGCGGAAACTGAGTTGAGAGTTTTCCTTCTTCTTAGTGGAATCTGTAAATAGCGGTACTTATATAGATTCATTCATCGAGAGACTTTTTAATGTGCGACTTGATTGCGTCGAATTACACTGACGTCAGTTGAAGCATTTAACCAGACCATTCGCCGCCTTATTTCCCATCACGCCTGTGTGGTCGGACACTGTCGGACATGTTGATTGCCTCTAAGCCCTCACTTCATTTAGAATACTTACGCAGTTGCAAATCAGCTTAGAGTCAACACTCGCAGAACTGATCACTTTAAGTGTTACCTTGTTTTCAGAGAAGATAGCGACGCTTTTACCTAACATGATCCATGTTTCTACTTTGATACAGTGATAAATTGCAGCAATCTCAGCCTGGAAGACCGCCATAGCCTGACTTAAGCATACTGAAATGGGCTTTTTCAGCTTCATTCTATGTATTCCGGCTCCTACCTCATAGTCTGTTTACAAATCAGAGTCTGCCCTTACTGGAGGGCCTTTTCTGCGGTCCCTTTTATCCAGTATTATAATCGGATACTTCTGTCTGGGTTGAATTTCTGAATCATGGCTTCACTCGTCATCCCTATAAGGGATATCTCCTGAAGTTCATCTAGTGATTTTTGGTTGTCAGTGCCGTGCGGTTTAATCATCATTGCTTGATTGTACATAAGTTTATATACTGCAGATCTAGCATTTCTTTATATATAAACATGTTGCCCTGGTAGGATTAAAATTACCATTTCATTACGTCGGTAGAGATCGATCTCATTGCCCCTGTGGCACACAGACAAGGCAGCCCTTTTGTGTCACCTAGTATTTTTACTGCTCCCACCTGCTGCACCTTTAGCCACAAAAATGTTGTTTCGTGTATTATCATAGGTCTAATTATCTTTATGTATAATCACAAAGTCATCTCGGAAATGAAGCCCCAATTTCCTCCACACAACCTCCTGCACTTGCGCATTGTGGTAGTGGTCTTTTTGGTTAGTTTCTGGATGTGTAAATCTTTGATTAAACCATATCTTAAGGTATTCAACAAATCAAATCGTTTCACCTCCTAATACCAGAGGTTGCAAGCCTTCTAGAATCCTGTTTCTCGTAAACCTGGCAACTTGGTTTTCTGAATATTGACTGAAGGTGCTCTTGTTTAAGGCAAATCTTTCTGGGCAGTTTCAGGATTTGGTCATCCACTAGGATCGCTGGAGATGAGGATGTATCCTTAGTAATAGTTTTACACGAATAATATAAATATGGGTATATATTAGAAACACTGCCAAGACTAAACCTCAATCTTAAGAAATATAAAAAGTTACGGGGTTATTCTTATCTATTAGGGCAGATTTTCACTATCGTGCAAAAACGTGAAATGAGTGGGTGTTGAGAATGAATGGTTTGAAATACAGCAGAGAAAATCCAGCGATTTGTAGAATATCTGAGGAATTATGCTAAAATTTTTCTGGAAACCTATGCCCAGAAGAGATTTACAAAATGTATCAAACATATGAACCTGAGCAATGAGCGATATTCGTATATTAACAGATATCCTTTCAGGCCATTTGTTATACTGAAACAACACTTGAGAAAGCTTAGATTAGCAAAGAAATCTAAATGTATATTTTGTGGAGAACATGTTGAGACATTCATCCATCTCCTCTCTAACTGCAGTATTGTGCAACAACTGTGCAACTTCAAAGATGCACCTGGGAGTATGTGATATCGAAGAGGGAGGTTTACATTACCTAGGGCCTTTTCTTATTCTGCACTTTTTAAAAGAAATAGGATTGGACGGCCAGCTAAACAGCAAGGTTAGAAACCAAATAGATCTTTTAGGTTGTCGTATACTACCACTCTTTATTTACATACATACAAACATACAAGGTATACCTTCTGTCTTACTCAAATTGGATATGTTGTTCTTTCTTTGGGGTACTGCTTCTAACTTAGCGTTACAAACGCTCTTTTAAACTTTTTTCAAGCAATCTGCAAATGCAAAAATTCCAACGTAACAAGGGTTTTAACTAATTACTAACATTTCAATTAAAATAAGTTAAATTCAACTGAAAAAGCTTACAAATTCGGATGAAATCGAAATTACGAAGCGCGGTCTCGTCGATAATTAATGATACAGCTTGAATGGAAGGCGTTAGAGAGCAAAGTCGCCTGGGCTCACGAAAGGACGTTATTTTGTCCCAAGGAGTAACTAATTTGAATAATACTTAGCTTTCGGTGAGCCTGCTTTAATAATATTGTAACGATTGTAACTTGCAAGTGGACACAGTGGCATAATTGAGTTCGCCACATCGTATGCCGCAGCAGATTATAATCTATCAAATTATATATTCAGGGCATCTATTGTAATGAGAAATAAGGGAGTCGAGGAATCGAAGCACTCATGTGTTGTATAATACCGGCAAAAATCGTTAATAATATTGATGAAACGGACGGGCTGCTGTGTTATACTTTCACGTTAAAGTTACTTAGTATTTATACTGTAACTTTTACCTTTTTACAAGTTCATGTCATTTCTTTGAAGTTATGAACTTGTGTCCTTCTCCACTTTCTTTTCCTTGTTCTTTTCCTTCTGTTTTTTACTACTGAATGCGCAAGACACAAACAAGGTAATGAATCGGATAACGTAAGGAAATTACCCTTTTTGTTGGTATTGTTAAATATTGTTGTTCTCTGGTAAGTATATCAGATTTAAGTGCTACCACAAGAACAAATGTAATAGCTCTGCTTGGTTTTTACGATCCCCTTTTGTGACACTGGATAGGCTCGCACAGATTCATTATCTTCCGTTAACCTGAAAAGAATAGGGAAAGTAATAAGTGCAATATAACAGACAAAAATTACATGCTACACATTTATGTAATTGTAACGTTTGGTGAATTTCAATAAATTCTTTAATCGTTGCAATTAGGTGACAGTCGCAACTCGAATATTTGTGCCCACTACAATTGCGTAACCGCGAAATGCTGCCTGACCACCGGATGAGTAAGTTCCAGCAACAAAGCAATTAGGTTAACTAATCAATGGGCTGAAAGCTATCGACGGTCACTCATTGGAATATATATCTCTCGTATACTTCACACATATTATGCGCTATGCGATACACTATCGCTACAAAGGCAGTAACCAGCGTTCTAATTAATTTATTCCCAATGCAGTGAACACTACCATACATTTTAGTAGAATCAATATCCCCTCTAATTGCAAGTGATCACGTTTATATTCAACTCCTAAAAGCTGTCTTAATTGTTTACATATTCGTTGCCGACGGGTAGGTTGAAATTGTAAGCAAACATTAAAGACAAATATAAAAAGTAATAAAGACTTCTATACCAGTTTATTCAAATTAATTGTTTCTTTTAATAAAAATTAACCAGGAAATTAGTAAATGCTCCATTTCTGAAATTAGACAGAACAGAAGAAGGTGTTGATCTTTGCGCCCTTATGACAGTTATGTTAATCCAAAATAATTAATTAACAAAATTACTATTTTTTTTAACCATGGATGCGTGTAACCCGATGAAGGCAATTCGGCCAGAAAGGCCTATTGTGCCCCCCTGTCAATTTTAGCCCTGTCAGGTTGCACCTTATCAAAAAAGTTCGCAATTTGACTGAGAATTAACTTACCAACTCTGGGTTCGTCCAACCGATCGACTTCAAAGTGTGTCTGCCTCTCCACGTCCACTATCTGGGAGTTGGCAAGAAGGTGAGCAGGAGTTTCCTCCGCACTCCCACACTTTCCGCTCAGGAGAGAGTTCAGTAGCCCCGTGGGGTGCATGTGTTTATTTAGTGTACAGTGTCCAGTTAAAATTCCTGTGAGTAATCTCAATCTGTTCCTGTTCATAAAAACTGCCTTACGGAGTCTTTCCTCATTCGATTGAAGCCCTACAGATTTACAATGTCTAGCGCCGGCGAGTCCTAGCAGCAAGTTGGGACCTGACAAACGTGTGCTGCTGCCATATGAGCTACCATACGTCGGTGTTTTGAGAACCTAAAACGGCAGCTCGCTGGCCCCCCTTGCTAACGTACTAGGTATTTCATTGCCTTCTGATCGCAGAGTGACTTGCACCATCTCAATGTAACAATTTAGATGTTCCGCAGCTGTTTAAGTTTTTCTGCTGGCACTCCAGTACGACCTCGGATTTCAAATCTGACAGCCCGCAAAGCTTTGAGAGCAGTATGGCTGTCGGAGATGATTTCTGCCTTTCTATTCTTGCGTAGGTAGTTTGAGATGCCCTCAGCACAAGTTTGGATGGTAATAATTTCGGTTTGAAAAATGGTGATGGAGGCCCCCACGCTAAGAGCTTCGAGTTTTCGAGGCATCGACTAAATAACGGGATAGCCCCGTCTGCGGATGTACGCTTTTGCAGTTTCCCTTCTGGAGATATCAACACTGTATCCCCCAGAAAGGCTGCAACGGGCGATATCTTATCGGTAGTGGTACTGTCTCTTCGCTGTAGTTGAAGATGCTTGTGTGGTCCCCGACTTTTTCGGAGAAGCCCTTGCATTAATTACATTTAGTACATTAGAGCTGAATATAGTGGAACACTGGAGTTTGCGAAGCTTCTTCCTCCATGGAACCATATAGAAGTGTTAGTCTTCAATATTTAAGCTATATTAGTTTGTTACTCATTTGAAACTGTTTTAAAGTATAGAAAAGTTGTTGGAGTTTAACGCGCATGCCTGGTTGTATATTCTACATGTCAAATATGAAATTGTTATTTATGACCATTGCGATAAGCATTGCACTATTAAAAAATATATAATATGAGAGAATTGCAAAACAATATAAATAAATTTTCGGTTTTTCTATGCCTATTTCGGGTTAATTGCATTACTCTACTACTCTGTATCTTGCGCCTAATTTATATCAAATCGATATTTCATATTCACTGCAGTGGCGGCCCATGACAATATTTAGTGGTGGAACCAATCTCGGGCCAGCCCCTCCCCTCCTCAATTTAATTAATTTTACAAAGTTTTGAATCAGTTTATTGTTAACTGAAATAATACCAACACAAAAAAATTAATGTAGACAAATTCAGAAGCCACTTTAAGCGGAAAAATTACACCACAAATCTTACTAAAAATAATTTTGCTTTCTAAAAAAAATAGGGTATCTTTAACGCAAGAAACCTGAGTTCTTAAGGAAAATTTGATATCTGTAGATTAAATTCGATCAGCATGCTAGAGATGTTGAGAAATGAAACGATTTAACTCTCTCTAGCGCAGATTATTAGACGTGGACACAAAAATTAAAAAGTTACCTCCTTGATGGAAAAAAAAAACATAGTGGCAACACAGGTTTATATTTTCATAAAGGGTACTGAAAAAAGACACAGGGAATTCTTCCTTAAGGATCGTTGTAGAAAACTAACTAAATTCATTACCTCTGTTTTAGTGGGGTTCTTGAATGGATTGAGGAAATAGTTTCTATTTTCGGCCGCTGCTACTCCTTTCTGGAATAAAATATATTCGAAAGGAAGATTCAGTTTTTTTTCCGTCGAATTATGTGTCTACGTCCTTGCCCAATTTTTATTTATAAGAGCACTGATATAAATTAATAATAAACTCAGAAAATATTCCATTAATTTAAGTATACTCATATAGCATGGTCGATAAATTGTTTTATTTAACATATAAAACAAGCTAGCGTAAATGGGATAAAGAATTAGGGTTCATAACTTTACAGATAATAAAATATATATTTTTCAACTTTTGAAAAAAGCAATAAAACATTTATAATAAATTAGAAACTTAATGATTATCCCACAGCCTGTTAGAAAGCGTTTTGATTTATTACAGAAAAAAAACCGGACTAGTTTCGTGATTTGTCGGCTATCAATAACACCATTGTGCCGCGTAATTTATTGACTTCAGCAGACTACTAAACTCGAGAGCCGAGATATTTTGAACGATAATCGAATTAATAATTGATTTATTGTCCTTAAGCACGATCCGGAAAATCATGGAAATAAAAAAAAAAAGTATTTTGAGTGTGCATATTTTGTATCTATTAATTTTCTATTTGCCTGATCGCTTATGCATATACCTATTCCAAATATAGCTGTTCATAAATATCAAGCCTTTCCCAACACTATAAATATTTAATAGTGAGTAATAGAATATTATCCGCTTACAACTTTATGCAGAACCATTTCAGTCAAGGGGAAACTAGTTCACAATAATATTGAAGTTGTGGAACAAAGACCTTCATACGTTTAATTCATGCCAGTTTGCTAATAGCCTTTAATTAAAGGCATTGAATTATTTTCAGTATCTTCTTCTATGTAGTACTGTGATATATGAATATGTACTTAATAGCTTTTTGGCATAATTAACTGAATGTCATTCTAACTGATTAATATCTCATATGGACATTAATTATTCTCATTTGATTAACTTATGGTTGTGTAACAAAGTATATATTTACATTAGATACCTAAGAATGAAGTGGTCTGTGAAGCCATCAACGCTTCGGGTTAAATTCAATTGACATGCATTATACTCTCTTTACTAAAGCATGTCTACTTACTGCTATAACTTTGGCAAATGTGTTACAAGATTCAATTTTCATATCCCTAAAATTAATTCTAAATAGCTACTAATAAACTTTTTAATTGCCTTGGTTATGTAATATTATTATTACTACATATTTCATGTTATTAAAGTACCAATGTATGTAATACATATTAACCGCAATATATTAAATACAGTCAGGGCATGCATTCTGCGGTTGCGGCACTGATTTACAATGCGCATACATGGAAGGCAATTTCGCGAAAACGTTACTAATTAGTTTTGATACATACTTGCTTAATAACCTCACTAATTTCCATTAAAGGCACAAGCTGTTCGCAATATTTATGTGCGTGCTGTGTTTGCTGAAGCAGAGAAATTAAGAAACCGCAGTGCATTGGTGTAATGTACTAAATACCAATCAATAATATTCATAAGAAGAACGGCAAAATTAATGAGATAGGCCAAAGTGAGAATTGTATTCAGGTTAGGTCAAAAACGTCGTTAGATCTACGAACACAGCAGTAACAAGTATGATTGATGGCATTCTTAAATAAAAAATCTGGCTTGTCTAGCCTGTGATCTAACTAAAACCATTGATCCCGGTTGATCACAGGATTTTCTTAAAAAAAATTACAATATTCCTGGGTGAAAGGTTAGCGAACAGGTTTTTCGAATGCCATTTGAGACATCGGAAGCAGTTTACGAAAATAAAGCATCCACATACCAACAGCATTGTTGGAAATCATCAGTTGAGAATGTTATGCAGAGAGTAGCTTGGGAGTTCCACAGGAAACATTTAAGGACCCCTTCTATTTTAGTTATACATAAATGATTTTCTCGCGTTTGTTACTGGTATTGTCCACTACATGCAGACTGTTCATTATTAAGGCTGGTGATAGGATCACAACGAATCGATGGACAATATAAATAACACACTGCATTGCTAACTATTTCTCTATAATAACAAAAAAACAATTAATACTTTACCGATAATAATATAGAATAGAGATAAACAATTTTATGGTAGAAAACGTCTTGGATAGTTAAACTTGTTGCTAGTAGGACGCAATAGCAAGGGTATAGTGTAAAGCATTAATAGTAGCTTTTAACATCTTATAAGTGCTTACTTGAAAAAAAATGTTCATATTTTAAACACAATCATGAGTTCTTTCGTGTCGTTTATATACTTACTTTTGAACTTTAATTTAATATCTTGTGAGCATTTTCGATTTTTAGTATTAAACTTCGTTGAAGAACGTCGTGGACATTCAAAATCTCTTTATTTGATCATACCAACGATCCACTGAAATATCTGGCCAAGTCTCTGCAAGTAGAGCGCGTCAACTTTCTAAGCAAATTGTATGAATAAACATTGATACCAAACAAAATTTTAACATAAAGTTTAAAAATAATCAGTATAGAAGAAAATTAAATTAACTATCATTTACGTGGGACAACTCAGCTTCAGCTAAGAGGTTGGAGCGCTTTAGATAAGCTTTTTAAAAAAAAACAGTATACTAATGCAAGAGTAGATAGATGTGGATCGGCACTACTCAGTGGCGCCCAGACTTCTTTCAGGGAAGGGTTGGGGGGGACTTAGGAGAGGGTGTTACAGCTTTAAAAACACGTAGCGCCGCAGACAGATAAATAATATGGTATCATTTAAAACTTGTTGAATCTTAGGAAGTGTCAAACCATTAAGCCGGTCTTCCCCAATGGTATTTCGAAGATACGTTTTTAATCTGCGAAAGGTCGAAAATGATCTCTCATTTGTTGCGGTGGTAATAGGAATTGTATAAAAGATCTTAATCAGTTTAGGTACTCTTGTGTATATACATATATCTTCATTCCACTTATATGAAAAGCTAATAGCACATACGTAAAACACTGGTACCACCACATTTTTAATTCTCCAATTCCTTCTTCTAAACCACAGTTAATAATTGACTGATATTTGGTTAGTAACATCCTCGCGTTATTTTCCTGACAATTTTCAAAGTTTAAACCCTTAACAGGAAAAATACACTTGAGACAATACATATTTCGCGGTGTTTCAAAAGACGTTCGTAAATCTGAGTCAAAATCCTTTCCAAGAAAAGAATATAGAAATGGAAATTCTGTAAGCAGGGGCTCTCAGGGCTCTCTGACATGATATTACACCTTTGTGTTTGCCTGCCGCCTGTACGAGGAATACTTATGTCTATTTCCAATTTATCGCAAATTGTGACAATATCAACAAAAATTTCATGAAAGGTTTGTTCAGCTTTATTTCGCATATTAGTTAAAATATTTTCCACGTCTGCGGCTAATCCAAGTGCTGCCGATAAATCTTGAGTTTTTCGTTTGTAACTGACGACTTAACGGTAGAGTTATAGCAAACGATTTAGCAACTGTATAAAGTGATATTTGGAAGTCCATACTTCGTTTGACAGCGAGTAACTGTACTACCATAAAAGATGTTGCTTTATTGTTCCATAGTGATATAGTTTCTAGTGCCTCAACCGTAACTTACTGAAACTCTAAGAAAACAAGTGCTGGTTCATGGAATTGAATCCACCTAGTCGGACATAACTGTCTGAGTCATGTGGCGGATGTTTTAGATTCTAAATGATCAATACCTTCATTCATTCATTCATTCATTCAGGTTAGGTGGCCACTTGATTCCGGGCACTTGAGCTTGGTGCTCATTTGTACCATCCCTATTGATTCTCTTATTTCCACTCGAGCAGCTTGGTGTCTCTATAAAGCCCAGTATCTTGCCCAGTGGAAACTTGAGGACTTCGAGGGCTCCAATAGATCTCTCCCGAAATATTTCTGCCTGAGTACTTCATTCCTCACCTGTGCAGCTTACATGTGACTCCATGATTACATGTAACTCGTTTCCCATGTAGCTCGCATCTTCTACACCACGGTCGCTTACACGGCCTGTGTTTATAGATGCTTTTTCAGAGGGCAGTGTCCAGTTACCAACCCAGTAATGGTTTTAACTTCTTTCTTACTGCGCTTGAGTAGGTTATCAGAGAAACTATCATCCCCATCCCCTATCAGCGTTTTGGTATGGAGTTGACCTTCAGTCGACCTCCATTTCTTTTTACTTTCTTTATCTAACCAGGTCCAGATCTCCCTTCTTGCGGAATCCTTAGTAATCCCACATACGGGCTCTGGACCCATGAAGTGTCTCTTAGAGCCTCCTTGGCTAGTTCATCGGCGATTACGTTGCCCTTTATATCCTCATGTCCCGGCACCCAGATTAGAGACACCCTGTTGTCTCGTGCCAGTGCATTCAGGGATTGTTTGCAGTCCCTAACTAGTTTTGACCTAGTTACAGGGTTTGAGACTGCCTTAATGACAGCCTGGCTGTCAGTCATTATGTTAATTTCCTCCTCATGCAGCCTCCTTTTGCAATCATTTCTGCACAGGCTGCAAGGCGAATACCTCTGCCTGGAAGACCGTTGTATGTTTCCCCAGGCTTATGAATATCCTTTGATTACGACTGGCCCGCAAATTACCGGCTCCTGTCCCCTGGCTGGATTTGATCCATCCGTGTACCAGTTTTCGTTAGCAGTGATCTCACTACGCGCCTGGTCTCTGTTCGGTATGGAGATTTTCACCTTTTCAGTGAAGATAATTTCGGGTGCCATGCTGTCCGTGGGCATTTGTAGCAATGGCCCGTCCAGCAACGTGCCCGTAGTATAAGTGTGTCCTCCCCCCCTGAAGTTGGGATGCCACAGGTTGTTGGCTTTCAGTCTAAGGATCGCATTCATTGCCTCCGCTCTCACATAGAGTTCCGAGCGGGGGAGGCCCACAATGGTCTCCAAAGAGGCGTCCCTGTACTGTTAGTTGCACCAGTGATACCCAGCAACGCCTGTCTCTGGACAGCGTCAGCAGCCTCGCTCGGAGGACACTTCTGTCCTCCTCCACCAGACTACCGCCCCGTATGTTATCGCTGGTCTTATCACGGCAGTATATAGCCAATGGATCACCTTCGGCTTTAATCCCTAGGTTTTGCCAGCAACCCTCCTGCAGCGCCAGAATAGTTGCGTGGCCCTGGTCGTTGTGTTAACTAAATGATTTTTCCAGCTCAGTTTTGCATCAAGGGTAACACCCAGATACTTAACTTCCTTGGTTAATTGTAACTCCTGCCCAAACAGTCTAATGCCGCCTAGATCATTGAGTTTTCTCATGTTGGTAAAGGCAACCAACTTTGTTTTTTGTGGATTAACTGAGAGTCCTTGTGAAAGGCACCATTCCTCCACCATTCGCAGTGCATTACGCATGATGCCCGCCACCACGCCTGGGAACTTCCCCCTAGCTACGATGACAATGTCATCAGCGTACCTCTGCGTCCATATTCCTTTGTCGTTTAATGATCTGACGAGATCATCCACGACCAAGCTCCACAGCAGTGGCGACAGTACTCCCCCTTGAGGACACCCTCTGGTGGTCCTCATGGCGATGTTTTTATCTAGCATATTGGCATAGACCACTCTGCCTCTTAGCATGCAGTCAACCCATCTGCTAGTCGTGTGGTCAATGTTCCGTTCCATTAGTGATCGGTTAATCGAGGGCGTTGATGTGTTATCAAAGGCGCCCTCGATGTCTAAAAATACTGCAAGGGCCACTTCCTTTTGATGTAGGCTCCTTTCGAGTCCTTCCACCAAACTATGCAGGGCAGCCTCTCCAGATTTGCCCCTTTGGTATGCCCATTGCAGAGGATGCAGAGGATATCTCGCAAGTGCTCCTTCTGTAATGTTTAGGTGTATAATTTTTTCCATAGTCTTCAGCATAAAAGATGTGAGACTAATTGGTCTGAATGATTTCGGATGATAGTATGTGTCCTTCCCCGGTTTCGGAATGAACACAACCCTAGTATCTCTCCAAGCCTTGGGAATATAACCCAACGCATGGCTAGCTCTAAATATCTCCAAGAGGGGCCCCATGATGTCTCCAATTGCCTCCTGTAGCAATTTTGGGAACACCCCATCTGGTCCCGGTGATTTATACGGTTCAAACGACTCAACTGCCCAACGAACAAGATGAGGTTTGAAAATATCGTTTGATTTCCTCCAATCTTCCTTAGACGCCCTCCTCACTGCGTCTGATTGGTCTGTTTTTCCGAAGTCCAGTCCTGTCCGAGCCGGGAAAGTGCACGCTGAGAAAGTACTCAAGAGTCTCCTCCGCAGTGGTTGTGAACCTCCCGTCCGGCAGCTGAATGGACTCAGCGTGTTAGAAGAGTCCTTCTTCAGAATCCTGTGAATTCTGACCATGTCAGGGACGCCTTCTATGTCCTCACAGAAATTCCTCCAGGCCTTCTTCTTCGATTCTTTAATTCTTTTATTATAGGTACCTAGTTTAGCCTTATACGCTTCCCAGTTTCCCGTTTTTTTCGCCCTATTAAATAACTGGCGTGTTTCTCTTCTGAGAGTGTTCAGCTCTTTACTCCACCAAGCAGCCTGTCTTGGCGAGCGACGCTCCCTTAGTGGACAGTTATTTTCATAACACGAGAGAATGGTCTCTTGCAACCATACAAGGGCCAACTCTAGTTCCTCATTATTCCTGATCCTTACAGGATAGTTACGGGCTGCTGCAGAGAGATCTCCCCTGTAGGACTCCCAGTTAGTCCTTCTGGGATCTCTGTACATTTTTAGCTCCGTTGCATAATTAGAAATTTCATAGGATATGTACGCATGATCAGACAGAGATGGATCGTCCGATACGTGCCAGTTTCTGATGTTTTCCCGCACCCTTAGAGTGCAGAGAGTTATATCAATCAGTGACTCCCCCGTCGATGTCCTAAACGTCGGTTTGTCGCCACGGTTCAGACAGTTAAGTTCAGTACTACAGAAATAGTCAAATAGAGACTTACCTCTTGAATTATTGTCCCTGCTACCCATGTCACATGATGAGCATTGGTATCAGCTCCAACAATTAGCTCCAGCTTATTCTTGCTGGTAAACGCCACCAGGGTCTCCATATTAGATCCTGGTAGTCCTTCTGGTGAGTCGATGGGTAGGTACAGAGACGCAATGATCGTCTCTAGTACCTCTCCATCTATTGTCACTTTAAGTCTGGCTGCCGTCATGTCTCCGGTACACAGTTCCATGATTGGCATCACGTCCAGATCAGATCTGAAACAGATACAGGTTCTGATTTTAGTGTTGGGTGCGCCCACTATCAGCTCCCTTCCCCTAATCTGTAATCCTCCCACTTACCTTTGGTAATCCAGGGTTCCTGGATTAGTAGGATGTCAACGTCTTCAGCCAGCACCCTTTGACAGAGTGCCGCCGTGGCTGTCTTCTTGTGCTGAAGATTGATTTGCAAAATCTTCAGCGCCATTTTAATTCCCAGATGTCGACGTCTGAGGTTCCTCTGAGGTTCCCTCTTCCTGCGTACTGGGTTTATTTTTCTCAAGGGTCACAAAACTGGCCCTCTGATCACGGTAATAAGGTCTCCAACCAGCCCTCACCAACGTTTCCTCAGAATCCTTGTCAATCCGAAGACTCACGTGCAGTCCTTTGTCGGAAGACTTGGAGCCGAGGGTTGCCCAACGGTCAACCTTGAGCCCCGGATTCTGTCTTTCGAGTCGCTTCAAACCCACTGTCAGATCCTCTTTCGTAGTCTCTGGTAGGAATGCCAGCACTCGCTGTTGCTTTGGAAGCTCATCACTTCTGATCAGCTTCCAATTTGTTTCTTGTGCGAGATAGTCCCTCGTTGTGTTGAACGAGTCCTCCTCCGCACATATTACCCCATAGTAGTCGTCCATGAGGCGGGAGGATTCAAACCTCGCGCCCTGTCCGCCCTATCTGTGATGCCCATCAGGGCCTCTCTGATGGCTCCCACGGATTCCCAGTCACCACGCTGGCCGGGTAATCCTTTGGGATAATGGCTGCTTTAATCCCCTTGAGGGCAGCCTTGTAATTCGCGACCCCGGGCGCAAGTTTCGTCCGTTTGGTCGCCTTTTCCTCAGGGGTACCCCTGGTCGACACGGTTCGCTTAACGGCCCCTGTCGATTCAGGCGTACTCTTTGGTTTTTCCTGTGGAAGGGGGGCCTTATATTGCTGGTGTCAATACCCTGCTCCCTCATCTTCCTCAGTTTCTTCCGTTGCGCCCCCGAGAGAACTCTTCTCTCCCGGGGTGTCTGGTCCTTCTTCTCAGCAGTCTCACTGTCAGACCGCTGTGCAAGTTCTGTTGGTCTAGTTTCTGGAGTCTCTTCAGTCTCCATGCGTTGTGGATTCTCTTCAGACTCCAGTGTTAAAGATTTGTTTTCTCTGTTTGGTTCCATAATAAGTCCCACGAGTACGGAAGAAGTATTTCGTCGATGCCTACAGAGCTCCCATTATAGGCACAAGGCGTGTATACAAGGGGGTGCCGCCTGTTGCCCCCAGGTGGGTACCAATAATAACTGATCATCTATTCAGCCACGCATCCCTTCGGCTTGGCCCCCTCCACCTTAGGATTTAGGTTTTTCTTGAGGTTGTCTCCTCTTGGTCCGGACGGTGAAGCCAAGACCCCCCACCCCGTCCGCCTGTGAGACATGTCCACACACAGCAGAAGGAGCATGGTTTAACAGCAACCGTTCACTCAGTGGAACAGAAGCTGGCATCGTAAAACCCCGGTGCAAGCCCTAAGCCACGACACTACAGCTGGGCCGGGAGGCTGGTCCGCGGACCGGCTTTCACCAGGCCATGTTGCGGGTTTAGTCGCTCAGGCACATCCAGTCACTCTCCACCATATTGCGGGGTTTAGACCGCTCAGGTCTCTGGGTCATGGTGTCTGGTAGGCTTATAACCGCTCAACCCAAGGCATCTGTTCAGGATTAAAGATTAAATCAAGTCAGGTGCGCTGGGCCTCCCTATCCGCCACCTGGGAACGCGCCCGATAGGTGCCACCCCACGGGGATCAATACCTTTTTCTAGTACAGCTTGCCGTTTCGGAGAATTGAAAAACCAAAACAATGTCGGATATTTGATATTCCACGAGCGTCGGAGATAGTTAAATTTAGTCAGTGTGATGCACAATGCATATAAATAGCCAAATCACATTTTTCTCTTATGTGTTGCTGAGCTTCCTGCAATTGACCACTCATAGCAGCAGCTCCATCATATCATTGACCCACCATGTACTGCAAATTAATTTCTAGTTTATGAAGGATCTCGATTATTGAGTTAGTAAGACCTTTTCCAGTAAGGTCAGACAGTGGTACAAATTGCAAAAAGTCTTCTTTTATACTTAGAGTCTCATTTTCGACATATCGCACGCACAAGGCAAGTTGCTCTGTACCCGATATATCGCCTGTTTTGTCTGCTAATACCGAAAAACTTTTAGATGCATTTATTTTATTAACAACGGTATTCACTATTAGTGAATATACAAGTTTATGAGTTTATTTTATATACGAGGGCTAATATAATTCACTTTTTTGACGCGAGAATTAGAATTGATTTCTCAAATTTTCGTCTCCACTTTTGACTTTTGAATCTAACATATCCTCAAAAGATTTCTCCTTACCTTCAGCGACTGATAAGCGACCCTCTGCACGAAGCACAGAGAATTTGTGATATTCCAAATTTTGATGCCCATTAAAAATTTGTACAGCATCTTTCCAAGCACTGATTGACGTAATAACTAATTTGCCAAGCGGCTGTTCACACCTCCGTAATGATTAGAAAAGAAAATGCAGTATTTGCAAAAAGCTCCGTCAAGGAGGGATCTAGCAGAATAAACCAGCCATGTCCATCTCCGAAGCCAAAAGTATTGAAATTTTAAGTTTCACTTTTCACTAGAAGGAAATTTATAAGGGTCGTCAGGATTCCAAACTTTTTGGAATAGCAAACATTTTTGTTCTTTGGTAAGAATCTATTTTCATAGGCACATAATGACCTATATCATTAATATTTGCAATTATATATATTATAGAGATTTAGATACTGTATTTAACTCTCTCCCTATTGTTCAACAACTACGGAAGTAGTAGGACTTTCTGACTCTTCTTCTGTAGGTTGAACCCTTTTAAAAAATGTTGCCAACAAAGAATTCAGTTTCCCTTTACGGTCTCTAATATTATGGCGTATAAAATAAAAAGATTTATTGCAATATTCGGTATAATAATTCTAGTGCAGAGTAAAAAGCAAACTTGCATTAACACTATATTTACAATACACAATTATTTAAGCTATAGCACTATATACGCGAATTCCAAAGGCTTTAATCGTTTTAACACAGCCCACCACAATAAGTGCGCATTAATTCAAAAGTCTACTACAACACTAATTCCGAAGTTATCAATAAAGTTTTAAACTTAGGGAAAATGATCAAAAGTATAAATCTACAATAACAACTACCAAACCCATCGACACGCTTATTGTTTAAATAAATGCCATCTATTATCTTATTTTAAACAGAACAATCAGTAATTCAGTAGTTCTGTGAATATCGACGAGATGGCCATTACAGCACCAAAATTTATATATTTAGCGCACCGGCTAACGGTAGCGACGTGGCGCACAGTGGTCAATTTAAGTGGTTTTGCGGAAAAAACTAAATAACTTGTGAACTACACTCCGTTCCGGAGTGAAATTTCGTACAGTGATTATATATATAATTAGCTATTTATGACATTAGAAATAATACATGAATTAGCATATTACATGGTAATTATCGATAGAGGAAATAAAACTTTAAGGAATTTCTACATTCAAAGTCGGTTAATATTTCACCATGTTTTTTATGTGGCGCATAGGTAACTGTAGGTAATATTGTTACTGCAGTATACATATATACTATGTATGAAACAAAGAAATTTAACTAAGAAAACCACTAGAAATTAATTACAATTCCAAACATTAAAAAAAGCGGTACTTATTTGCATAATTATTTAATAGACAAAACATAACAAAAAATAATATTAAATTGTTTCATTTTTTTGCGTTTAAATTACTTATACAAGTTATGTGTTAACTATACATATTCCCGGTTTTTATTGATTAATCATTTATTCCTGTGCTTCTTGTGTCATTCCTAAATATTTCTTAGATAAGTTGTTCTTAAATTTAATATGTAGGTGTCGGAACTGACAAGTAGTTTGTGCACAATACTTCCTTTTGATGCTAAACGATTACACTTTCTGGAATGAGACAATCGATAGCGCTTATAGTCTTTATTTCGAGCTTCTTGTTCGTCTTCTGAGAGACAACCAACTGGTAACACAACAGTAGATATTATCTGTTCTCCATGTAAAAGTACTTTGTGGACTGTGACCGGCATATAATACCAGCACACATCAGTAAATTAACATTAATAATACTATAGAGTATGCATGAATAAAACTATTTTTTTAATTTTTTTAATAATAGTGATGACACGTCCAGTTGCGGATCACCCGCTATGAATACTTTAGTATAACTAGGTAAATTATGACTTATGCAATTACAAATAAATTGTGTCTGTCAAAATTACAAAACTGTGTAAGGGTAGTCTAATTGAAAATCCTTCCTAGTGCTGTGATAATATTGTATACTGTGCGCGCTACTAGATTTTTAGCTATTGCTAGTGGCAACGTATATGTTTCTTTAAGCTAAAGAAAAAACAAATATGCATTTTTTTTTATTGGAGATTACTGTGAAATAGGAGAAATGCAGTGCGCGTTACCGCCTTAAAGCCTACGACTAAAGGTACGACGTTGCTCTCAGCCAACGTCATGTTTACAGCTGACGATTTCACCTAGAGCATTTGTTTTTCCTTGTTATATATTGGAACTTGTGCTATTTTCCTAATGCTTGGCTCTCGGCATCCCTTTTCCTTTGTTTCGAACCTGTGACTTTAACTATCTCTGGTTGGATGTAGTCTTGCCAAAGTCTTTATCAAACTGCAGTACTTCGTAAATATTAGTCTTTCATACATAGTTTTCATTCTCATTCCATCCGATTTTCTGGCTTTGCTATTTCCCTTCACTTTCTCTGGCGCTTTCCGAACGTGTCTGTGCCACTAGCAGACATATAGTTGAAATCGACCTTGTTGGAATCCTTCCTAGTTTTAATTTTTTTTTTTTGCTCTACCTCGTAGTACGAGTCGAATACTTGGTTGACAGCAGATTTAAACATAACCATAAAGTGTCGCATTGGGTATTAAGCTGTAAAGTCAATATTCCTCAAAAATGATAATTTTATTACAAACAGACTTAGACGAGTTGATTTCTTCTTAAGTTGAAGGATAATTGTTGTTCATCATGAACAGTTCTTTTTTACTTGATGTCGCACCATTAGTACATTGTAATTTGCTCTTAGGGGCAGATCTTCTACTAGATAGCGCACCATCTAGCAGATCTGCGTTTAGTGATCGCTGACTTATCTACAACCGGCGCCGTACTGCTGCCACAGTCCATAATCTACGATATGGCAGGTCTTTTATTTATCTTTATTGGTGTATGCTGTAATGTTCTGCTAGTGCTATCCTACTTTAAATAGGATGGGTTATTATCATTGCACTGTGATCGGCAGCAGGAAAATGATATCCCGAAAGCACCGAGTTGCGCTTAGCTTGGTGGTAGAATTGTCCACATAAAACCTATGCACTAATTCCTCATCACTTTGGATCGTTCTTACGCCCATACCAAATTCGCGGGCAGTTTACCGAGAAGACAAACTATTATCAAAGTACATCTATGAATTTCTGAATCACTTACATTCTTATTCGAAACAGTTTTGCCTTTAAGAAGATGTTGTTTTGAAAAAGTCGGATCGTGTTATGAACAGTAGGTACTTTTAGCTCAAATACTATTCATGACATGGTAAAATCATGATATAGTATGTAATTTTCGAGATAGTTAACTACAAAAAATATCTTGCGGAATTACCATTGCAAAATTGATTTATTATAAATAGTTTCTACTCCAGCGTATAATAATTCAAATTGACCGTTACCTTTATCGACACAAAAAACTAGACAATGTCAATTCAGTTAGAATGACGTTTGATTTCAGTTAGAATGACGACGGTTTTCGATGGTAGACGCGGTAGAGAATATAATGCGTAAAGTAAAGATACAGCACTTTGAAAAGTCGGCAGCACTATATACACATACTTAACTACACATTTTTTCAGAACTGGTACAGTAGAAAAACACGTATTTTTTTCTGTTCTAGCAAACCGAAACCATCTAACTTTCTCTTGCTCTTTACTTTAGGTATCTATGATAATGAAGTAGCTCCTTATTTTATGCTATTGTTCGTTCCGAAGTATAGCCAGTCATAAAAATGTATCTTTGAATTACAATTTGATAGGAATTCTATACTGTTTCAGCTTTAAGGTCAACCTGTAGCTACATTCCTATATTGAAATATACAACCCACGACAAGAAATAATTCCAATAAATGCTAATTATTTACGACGCAATATTACTAATGCATTATTCTGGTTGATTCACAAATATGTTACTCTTAATCGATAATGAATAACAGGTCCCAATACACACTTTGTATGTTAAATATGTCAGCAGTTACTCTTTATAAATAACACATTTATTAGAGCGTTAGTGAAAAAATACTTATTTATGATTCATGGTCGCATTCATACATACATATATGCGTGTAATTTCTTTTTTTAATTGGCAGGCTTAGGCCGTTGCTTTTCTTGAAAAATAGCTCGAGGCACAGCAATCTCGTTATAAAAGGTGCATAGATAAATGTTACCGTTAGAGACGAGGTCACAAAAATCCCAATAGTCATAATTATAACATTTATATAACACTTGCATCGGGTTTACCTTGTGTATCTATCTTATTGATTTATACCGCCGGCTTCTGGGCTGCAGTGCATCGACTTGTCGACAACCGCAATGCACACGCCGTTAGCAGTCTTGTTAATAGATTATGTTGACGCAGATAACTTTCACTCCTTATAAACGGTATTCTCTTTAGTTTATGCTGTTGCTTACGATAATTTTTGTGTGAAATGTCACAGTACTAAACACAATGAAACTGCGTCATCAAGAACAACGTTGCATAGATTTTACGAATAAAGAGCACCTTACAAAAATACGTTGTTTCATTTTAACTAGTTTTAAGTGTCTCGATAATGTTATGCCAAAATGAAATATCTATAAAATTAAAGAACCGTAAATTAAATAATTCCATTCTCAATTTATGAATTAATACAAACATGGTAAGTAACTATTTTGTAGTAAGAATTGCAAGAAAGTAAGAGCGACCGAACCTCGTCCTCTAATAGCTTAATTGGTAAAGCGCCCGCCCGGCAAGCGGGAGGATGTAGGTTGGAATCCTGCGTGAGGAGAAAAATTTTTCTTGGGAAAAAATACTCCTAATTATTACAGTTAAAAGCAGAAATACATTAATTTGTTATTTTCTCACTATAAAAAACTTGCAATCTTTGCAACTTTTTTTTAGTTTGCATCCCTTGTAACACATTGGAGATGGGGCAACTAAGGATTCATATATCCGAAACATAATGTAAAATATAAATTATAACCACATGCAAAGTAGATATTGGGTGTCTCGTTAATACCTGGAAAATGAAATATTGTATATGTATATTTTAGGTTCATGATCTAATAGTTTCAACCACAGGGCAGACTGACGTCAGCTCTGTCAACAATGATTTATATTGAGTACAATTCATTTATTGTTATGATTTAAGCTGAATTGTAAAAGTTCTGAAGATTATTTTTTAATTTTGCTTTAAGTAGTGACTGTGACTGGTGATTAAATTGTGTCGTTGACATGCCTGCATGTTATTATAAATATTAGTTTTTTAATAAAAGTTTGTACACAGTACTCATAAAAAAAAAATATGATTTCAAATATTTTGAGACAAGAAAGAGACAAAATCACTCCAAAGAAATATACTTCAGCGTTATACCAGTAGCAATACAAACCAAAATGTTACATTTTGTTTAATGGAGCTTTCGGCTAGACTAATTCAAACCAGCGCAGAGATAAGACAAGAAGTGACACTTATTGACACATTTTTAATAGGTCCACGTGCACGACTAATACACGCCGTTCTGACAGCACTGTCAATTTACAAAGAGGGCACCACTGTAGTCATTATTCTGACGTTGATCAGGACGATTGTTGAGAGTAATCGAGAACAATTAAACAGTATCTTTGTTCCTTATTGTATTACTATTTAGTAATACGAGTGATAATTTAAGCAGATAATAACCAATAATTTTGTTGACATACAGACTGTTAAAGTAATTAATAGGTGCATGCACCATGAACATTGTCCCCCTCCACCATCTGGCGCTGAAATATGCAACACCGCTAAGAGTTATTCTTGGGAGGAACAACATCAAAGGGGCCGACACTTCTTGCCTTATCTATTCGCTGCTCAGATCCTCCTGCCTTCCGTATAAAAAATTAGTCTTATTTCCTCCATTCCTCAGATACATACCGATATCTCCATGAACAGTGCAACCAGTGGGTTGATCAGGAAATCCATGATCCGCTGTAGTAGAGCTGGAAAGACACCGTCCGAACAAGGTGACCTGAATGACTGGAAATGTGGAGCTCTTTTAACACTGTTTCTGAGAAGTTCACTAACACAATGAAAAAGAAAAGTTTTTCACGTAACCATTTATTAGTTAGCACGCGCTAAAATGTGGCTGAAGCGCGCATTTAAGGCACTCTTACAGGATTCAGCATGCTGCCTCTCCAATAAGAAGACGCAGGTTATTGCGAGATTGTTGAAGATAATATTTCGCCGAGCTCGATGATAACCTGGATGCCCATGTATTTTCGTGTAAATTGGTGGTCCATTGGGTTATTGGAATATTGAGTGTAGTCCATGAAATAAGAGAGCATGTTCCAGCGCCATATTAGGTGAATGCGAACTCTGACTCCCTGGTTCAGTTCTCTTTACAGTCTGTAACCTATTTGAGTATCAAGTCATAGTTTTTAGGGCATTATGACACTGAAGCAGAAAATCTGAAGAGATCTTATCATTATTAACGGTTTTATGGGCAATCCGACTGTAAATGAATTCAGACGTCCTCTTATATACAAGCAATGTTAAATTAACACTGGATATGTCATTTTATTTGTAAAATTTTTAATGTGTAGTCTGCCCATAAATATAACGATTTGACTAATGATGTTTTCCAGGAATTATCCACTATCCGCTGCGGCTGGCATGGAGAAATTATGCATATGAGGTAATAGGAGAAATTAGATTTTGCTTAAGTAGAGGGTAAGTATGTTTCGTTTAATACAATCCACCGTTTACAATTTAAATCCGATTACCCTAAATTAAACAATTAAATTTTAACAAATCATATATACTTTTAATTGTATTAAATAATGTTATATCGTGGTATTGTAAACATTAACACCCCTTTCCCTCAATCACCTAATTTGTACAAATGAGCTCTATAAGGTAATAAATAAGAAAATATAATTAAAAGGCAGTTGTCGCTAAATGTAGATGCTTAAACTTGTGAAACAAAAACATGTGGAGCCGTGGTCAAGAAGCCATGTATTCACGGGTAGTAATATTTCGCAAGTGAAAGTAGTGACGCCATAGGACGATGTTGATACGGTAAGAAATCATTGGAGCACTGAAATAAAGCACTTAATCCTGAATGTATACAATAATTTGATGAATGAGAATTATGGGATTGAACTAGAGACAATTGTTAGAGCATCGAAATTAACAGGAGCGTCTCATGGAACAGTACAAAACATCGTTCAGAATGGTGTATTTAAAATAAAGACATGGTATAGCAAGGAGTAATCGAAGAAAATTTAGCCAGTTTTCTTTGCTTATGGAATCCTCATTTTCTTGATTTATATTTAGTTAATTCTTAAAGTAATTTTTAATAGTATTAGAGTAGAGAGAGAGCATAGTCATTTAAAACAGGTTTTAAAGCCAAATGAAGAAGTAATTGCAAGTTGAAGTGCATACTCGGTTGCCTACTCTACAGGCAAAATTTTGAATTTGTTAAAAATGACTATAAAAGTAGACCATCTTAGCAATAGGCGCTAAATATAGCTTTAATTATAATGTAAACTTTATTTTTTTGTTAATTCAAGCATACCTGGTATATTTTTATTGTATTGTGCTCGGGGAGATTTTTCATTCTTCGGGATGTTTATTTTGTAACATTTGCTAAATTTCTCTCAAACTAAAGTAAATAACGGTATTTTAATGTCAGTTACTCCATACATTCGAATTCAATGTTGGCCTACCTGACAGCGATAACAATCGAGGGCTGATTACTGGTAATTTTAGTTTAAATCCTTATTCTCCTGATGGCCACGAAAGACAACGGTTGATAGTGAACTCCTATAACAATTTCTATGCCACACTCTCAGAATAATCAAAGTTCCACTAAGTGTTTACGTAAAAAAAAGTATCGATAACTCCTGTGTAATATAAATCCTTACTCTGACCTGTATAATCGTCGAGAATTTCCTATAAAATTTCCTGTGAAGAATCCCGGCTGAAATACCATTTCATGCTATTGAGCGATATGGGGGTCCATCGAACCGAAAGTCCAACTTGATCCAGAGAATTGCCTGCCTACCTACACTTGCTTTTAGAGTTGGCTATAATCGCATCCCTGGTATTTTATCAAGTATATCGCACCTAAAAAGGAGAAATTAGTTAGTTGCAATTCAATGTTAATCAGTAAATAAGATTTTTGTAATTTGTTCACAATACGTTAATTTTGGGTTAGATTTACATGAACCGCCATTATTTTTAGTTATTTTAGCAATTCTTAATATTTAAGGGTTGTCTTCAAAATTACTAAGATGGTATATGATAAAATAGTTGTTTTTAACATATATTAGTAACAGGGATAGTTGAATATTACAGATTTCTTATAAATTTAGTTTCTGCCATTTACGGGTAGATGGCTCTGATTTTCAAATTTTACTCTACGTTTTTGACGTTTTGTTTAATATCATTTATTCCAAGTGCCAGGAAAGTTTGAATACGTATTTTTGAATTAAATAAATTATTTTATGTAGTATTTGCGATTCCAACATACGTACCTGTGATTTAAGAGTGTCAAAAGTGGTAAAACATAGCATTTTGGTAATTAAATACAGAGTTATGCTTGTTTTGTGTTAAATTATTCTTTTATTTGCACGTTTAGTGTGTTTTTACATCTACGTTTAATAATTACATTTTATCAAATTTAAATAATCAGAGGGCTTTGGAGGCGCGCCCTTTAGATAAGAAAATTGCCTGTTCGTTAGCAAGCTCCTGGAATGCTAAATTGACAGGTGATTTAGTGCTTCTGCAAGTGTTCTGTGCCACCTAGCAGGTAGAAAGTCACTTTTCACAATATCCACTCACTTATCAGAGAGATTATTGAAAAAAAAGGAAAAGAAAAACGTTGCATACGAACAAAGAAATTATACATAACTTTTTTTTTAATTATAAGTATAATATTCAATTTGACTGAACTAAACAAAATTAAAATTTTGAAACCTCGGTCATTTTGTTGTAAAACACAGCAAAATATACTTTAAAATCGAACATTAATGTTTTTGTAATAGAAGGTTAGTATAATATTATGTGTGAATACTCTAAGGATTAGGTAAACATTTCTTTTCTGAAATTCCAGTGCTAGTAAATAAGTCCAATTGTTTGTTTTATTTATGAACAGACCATACGTGTTTTTCACAATTTGATAACTTACATTAATCTCCATTCGTTTTACATTGGAAAGTGGTGCAGTTAAGGTGATTTTAATTTGTCAGTAAAAATAATTAATCAGCGTGAGATAGTGGACATTTATACATATTATATTGAATAAATAGAGCCTGTGACCGGAAGCATTAATTTTAAAAATGCTACACATATGTCTGCAGCGTACTGTGTATTATTTCCGGAAACTTCTTAAAAATAGTTCAGTAAAATATGTATTACTCTTTTTGAAACAAAAGTTACCGTCATTATACCTAGAAATATATTTCACACCAATAAATAAAATACGTTTAAGTAAGCACGTTAGTTCGAGCTCGTGGTAGGCGTTATATATCATTTTTTTCCCGAAGCGAAAGCCGCTTAGAAGGCAATTAGCGCTCGTGCAATCGTCGAAAATAATTGGCTCGCATTCGGAAACTTCAGTATAATGAGTATAATTTTTCGAGGATCCGCCTTAGTTTAATGCCAGTCGCAGCATCGGTGTTCGGTATTTATACATAAAATATGAAATATTGTCCATGTATGTACTACATACTACATACCACAAACACTAGTTCTAGTACTGCTATTACCATATATATTTACATCTTTCCTTTGTAGATTCGTTGCAATAAAGGCAGGATATTCATACCACATCGTACGATAGCTACTATTTTGGGGTTACGATAAATTATTAAGTACAAGGAAACGCTACGTGTGTGGTATTTTAAAAATTATAATTCGTAGCGGCACTAAATTTAATGCATTATTTATGTTTGGGGCTGCACTAGCTTAATGTTAGAAATTACTGCAGTCGCCTTTTCAATTGTCGTTAGTAAATATTTCCAATATTTATTTTAGTATGTACTACTTTAGTTAACGACGAGAATACATCTTCTTGACAAGTGTAATACGGTAATTATTGTGTTGGTAGATGAGCATTTAGAGTTTTCTTTTTAACTTCCACGTATATCATACACTTTGGTGTCTAAAGCTGCGGTAGGACTAATGGTTTTCGTATTAATTATGTTCAGAGATCTCTTTACAGAGCTTCTGGGCACATTGAATAAAAATTAAGATTCGAATGCACCATCTAAAGAAAATTACTTTCAGATTTATTTCCCATTTAAAGTCAATTATAGTACGGGATTGAAAAAAAAAAATATGTAACATCCTTTGATAATAGATAGCCAAAGATAATAATCTCATGTCTTTTCTGCAAGAGGTATTTAGTTTTACATATGATTTAAATTGTTTATTATAAATTCAGTTCTGCAATGGAAATTTACTGACACGGACAACGTTAAATTGGAATTAATAAAATAATAATGATTATGTTACAATTATATTAAAAAAAATAGTGTAGTATAGTATAGTGCAAGCATTATAACATTACACAAAAAATACTTCTAACGAGTGCTGAAGTCACAGATTACACAGATATTTCATTTACTTGGAATCTACCTTTTTGAAACGTGCACGTAGTAGTCAAGGTAGTAACTAGAAATTAGTGTTGTGCCCGTCGCATACGTGAGCACGCACCATTTTTCGTATACTACTACAAACATGCACTCCGTAGAAAAAAGCGTCTATTGTACGCTTTCAAGGGGTACGTGAGCGATACGTCGAGTACATCTATTCAATACGTACACTGCCCGACTTATTTAATGTCGTCGTCTACAACGCATTGACTATCAAAACTACTCACCATGTGCACAGGTGCGCGTTCGGCTAGCATCAGCTGTTTCAGGTAGCTAAATGATTTATTGGGGTATACAGTTGTAAAACGCTTCGCAATTATGCAAATCAGGTAGAAAAAATCGATGATTCAATATCACCAGTAAGCGTTGTATATTGAGGTTTAAACGTGCTTTAAATTGACATATCTGTTTCATAACTTGGACCCAATTGACTCTTAATACTTAAATTCACATAGAAATAAATAAAGCTTGGTATTCATAGTAAATCCTGTGTGTTAATTGTTTTAAAAACGTAAAAAACAACAAACAACAGAGGAAGACTTCATAAAACTATAGCTTCAATAAATATTAGCTATTATAAGCGTTTATTAATTGCATTTTTTTAATGGAGATTTCAATAATATTTAATTATTAGCATTTACTATTGCAGGATCCACCTACGTCTAAGTAACGCAATAAAATTGCTATCAATAGAGAAGTGAAAACTATGTTTGGCCTATTATTAATTTAAGTAAACATGCTAATTCCTAAATATAAACAGTATAAAACCTATTAACAAAATAATCATTCCGTAAAAATAAGAAAATTAATAAAACTCTGAAATATTAAAAAAAAATCTAAAAACAGAAATCTTAATTACGTAACTGTCATTAAATATACAAACATATACAAACAAAAAATAATATTGTAAAACCTAACCAGAAAAAATACACATTCTGCAAAATTTTATAAAATATATAAACAGACCAATATACACATAAATTAATAAAGGAACAATTCTAAATGAAGGAATTTACACCCTAATTGTAATAAACAACAATTTTAATAAAGCACATCAATTATCACATTACTGAGAATAAGGCTTTTCTTTGAAATTTTAATACCAAATTATAAGTTCATTACTTTTATGAGTACCGCCTAAATTTGCATTTTGCCATTTACAGACAATTACTTACAAAACTTCTTACATAATTACCACTAATCCGTTTATGTAATTAAATGACGCCTAGTGTTTTTGAAGACAGTCTTTATATATATGTTTACATTATTTTTATTTTTTAAATGTTTATATAATATAAAAATAATAACCTGCAAAAAAAATCAATAGACTCATGTTGTTGTCTTTACGAACATTAAAAATATTGAATGAATCCATATATACCAATAGGTATTTAATTGTACTTGCTTCTAATTATTTTTTGTGTTTCTAGTGTTTTCCTCTATTCTGAATTGAAACATTAGGAGTATAGTTTGTTATCATTTAATTCATTCCTCACTTAAATATTAAAACGGTTTTTACAGCTTGTTCTTTTCATAGTATTCATCTCATTTCCAAAGTTTTAGTTGTGTAGTATGCTGCAATGCATATATAATGATAATGAATTTTTATTTTTATTAAAATTTGAAAGAAAAGCTTTATATGTAAGTGATATTAATTAGAGTTATTAAATATCTATTTAATACATTTATAAGCGTATCATTTAACAAATTGGATGGATCTCAGGACAAGGTGTTTTCTTACGAACACGAATTTTACGGTGTTCTTTCTGTGGGTATTACTCAGTATTTATTGGAATTAAAGGTAATGAATTTTGAAGTTTATTCTTTTATTTTCTAATACATTTCCTATTTAAAAATAATTATATATAAATAAAATTTATAAATAAGTGGGTAATAATAAATTGATTGTTATCTACATTCACTTGATTATTTTAAACATTAAAATGAGAGCGTAGTTTAAAATCACTGTCTCAGCTGTTAGAACAGATATTTCATTCAAACGCGTCAAACCAAATATTAAGTTTCCTTTCATATATTATAACTTAGATCTGCCTGATTTGCATAATTGCACAGCATTTACCCCCAAAAATCATTTACTGTAACAACCGACGCCACCACACTGTGCAAAGGTAGTATTTTGATGTCATGCGCGCAGACGACACATTAATAGTCGGGCCGTGTACATAAATGGCATTCACCCTTTCAGTGTACGCACGGTTACGTACTTCCTCGTCAGCGAATCGGAGCAGGGTATTATTACTAATCAGCTTGCTAGAACAAGATGCACAAATCAGCTGCTTCAGGCAAAGTATTAATGTTTTTCCACCATAAAAATTACAAGGCTTATCCACCAATAATATCTTCCGTTTAAATATAACTAAAAACAAATACTTTCAGCAAAAACGGTTGTCTCAGTGTACTCATCCAGTACACCGTTGTTACACTAGGAATTTGATACAAAAAAATATTAGCAAAAAAAGGTAACATACTTCTCTAATGCTTAACAACAGCAAACGATAACCAATTATCAATTTTTTCACAGTTTTCGTTAAAATACAAAAATAGCGCTTGGCGTACAATGCCAAACTAGTCCCGACGTTGCAACAACACAGCGTTAAATTTTCGCCGATTAAATTTTTGTTAGTTTGCTGAAATATTCTGTTACAGTGTCTACACTACTTGGACCAACAGAAGTGAACTGTAAAATAAATAGAGTTGGGCAAATTTTCCGGCTTGCCAGTCCTATTCAGACTGGCTCCAACTGATGTACTCAAAAAGCAGATAACTGTAGAGTTGTAATCATACAACGTGCCTGTTTCTTTTAAAAAGTAAAAAAAAAAAACTTTATCTAATATGTCATGAATGAAATGCGCATGCATCTCAAGGGCTCTTTGTTCGCGCTTTGTCTATAATAGACTTATTTTCATAAATACTACTAAATTACATAATAATGATCTGCTTATATATTACATACTTAGGCCCGCTCGCAATACTACCTGCTCCGCCTACAATTGCCAACTCTAATAACAAATGTAGTTAGGCCTAGAAATCACTGACTTTATAGTACCATGGCGCTATGTATGGGTTAATAGATTAAAGTTCAGGCTTCCATCGTTGAGAAGTTTAAACTGGAAATCGTGATTTTAGCCATGTTAATTTGTGACGTATACATGGCTTTGCTATATTCACTATATTTGTCCGCAAAATTTCAGAATTCGGTATCGGTGTTATTTGTATTAGAAAGGTGATGCAATAAGTTATAAATTGAAAAATGCAAACTCAAATAATACTAAAATTCTATGAAAACATTTCATTGAAATACCGCACAGTTTGTTTCCATCCGGTTGCAACTATTTAAATTTTGTTCTACCTTTATAGAAAGGAACCTTTACATCAAAGCAATTCGTTTTTAAGCAATTTGATTATTTTTATAGCAATATTATTTACACTAAAAACTGTATTTAATAAAACTGTTTATCTTAAAATATTTGTTGCTACATTAAACAGATTTACTGACGTAAATGCTTTGAAGTGAAAACCCATCATGAAAGAATAGAGAAACTACGATTACTTTTTTATGATTCAGAGTGTATTTACCGAATCTCAACATTTAATATAGTAGGAAGCAGAGAGTAGGAAGAGTGGCCGCTTCAAAAATTAATAATATATAGCCGTATATCCCACCACATCCTAACGCCGTATCTTTCAACATTGAATCTGCGCGGTATACAATCATTTATGCAGAGCAGAATCCCATACTAAACTAAATTTCCACATTGTCATCCTAAATTTTATAAATTATCTATATTGTACTATACATAGGGTCGCCATTATTATTAAGTCCTTATGCTTTTCATAATTTGAACTCTTTTTCTAAGTTAAAACCCCGGGTTTAACATAGAATTCATTCTGCAACTAATATTTGCATCTCAACATTATTGCACCCCTCAGAAATCATCTACAAAAATCACGTGTAGACTATAGAGCCATTAATATTTAGAGCTTCTTCAAGAGCTATTGTTTTAGCTCGTTTGCTAAAAAGGAGTGAAGGCAGTACCATATAACTATTTTCATTGTTTCGTACAGGTTCATTAAGTTGGACGCCATAAAATTCTTTGATTTTGTATGTTTTATGAACATTTATCGTCTATAATTTTTCTATTCTGCATTAAGAGCAATTTTTGTGGTTCTAAATCTACAAAAATTAAAATAAGTCATTTTTATTGCTGTCCATCATAAGTGTGTTTAGATATGCAGAAGTCACTTAGTGACCATCAATACCACTTTTATTTTGTGTTACGTCTGCATTAAACAACATGATGAGGTAAATAAAAACAACTGTGTCAGGTAAGTGAATTCAGATATTTAAATGCATTGATTAAGTCTTAATCCTTTAAAATTTAATATTCAATTTTAAAGTTGCTTGTCTGAAACTACTTTTCAAGTGAGTAAAACTTTCCTAGTTATATCCTTGAATTTCGTATATTAATGTATGACTTTCACGAAATGCACTACAATAAAATCTACCTCTTGATCACTAACAGGTTTGAATGAAATGATTTTCACACGCTTTTCTTCAATGGACACGAAAGTTTAAGTGCAGCATTCCTCTAATTGCCAAAACTTACACAAATGATTGTCTACACTATCTACCTTTATTGCGTTACAGCTACTATTACGGTACCTTTGAATATTTTCACCAACTTTTACCAGAAATTATCCAGCCCAACTGAGTCTTTTGAAAGCATAAGATGAATTATTTGTTAAATTTGACCTATACATAGCAAATTCCAAAACACTTCTCCCCGATTAACAACTCTATTTCACCTGAGATATTAATTTAGGGTCAGCTAATCTAATATTTTTGGAATAGGTAATTTGAACTGATAATGATACCGTTGGAAGATTAATGCGTGATTTGTTTTACAATTAGACAATTTGTTATAGCATTAAAATTATTAACCTTTGAACCTATATGAACTGTTATTGTTTTAATTATTTCGGATAATGAACCATTTACAGTTAGCTTAAAAATTATGGACCACTCTAACAACCCTTCAGTAGTAATCACAGATTACGGAGCAGACATTTTATTTGGAAAACACGACTGATCATCAGGTAATTTATTGCAGGTCATCTCACATCAAATAAAATTTAATACGGTACGCACTTAAACTTTGAGGTGAAGACTATGCACATGAATGACTCTAATTACCCAATAGGTATTAAGTAAAAGCACATCATATAAGCTTACATCCTCCGATACACCCAAATTAAAACACCAATTGATTACAACTAAAAAAGCATGCCAACCTTTTCTCTGTAATTACGATTTTATTAGTTCTTCGTGGTTATAGTTCAAGCGTCATTCTTTAGTCATAAAATTTGCTACGAAACGAACACTTAAAGGTTGTAAAATAATGATCGTTCAGTAGACTGACAATATAGATCTAGAGCATAATATTACAAAAAAGAAGATCTCAAGTAAAATTGCGTAATTGCAGTTGTTATCAATTCTATTTTATATATATATATTATATAATAAGTGATTAACAATTTAAAGATAGCAGCGATTTAATTACTTTTTAAAACTGATGATTTTGAACTCCTGAGGTGTTTTCCGTTTTCATTCCACGCGCCGCTGCATCTGGGATTGAAAGTTATGGAGTCAACAAAGACATAACCATTGGTCAATAATTTTATATTAGTAAATTTCATCTAATCCTTCTCTGTGAAATTAGAATTTGACAGTCCATCCCATAATAACAAATTTGGGAGAATCTCTGCATTCATTCATTTCTAAAGAAACTACTGTCTTATCTGGAAAGATAATCTTCTAATTCTTCTTGGATGAGAGATAGTAGAAAAAGCGTCTGCTAGTCTCTTTAATGAATTTGTATGAACGACTTTTATTAGGTGGCATTTAAACTTTGTGCCAGTGTATCTTAAATTATTTTTAACACTGCCACATTTTGAATTTATTAAGTATGTTCGTTACTGTTGAATGCTGACTATTTTTAATTAGGTGTTTGTTGTTATAAATGATTAAGCTTCTCGAGATTGTTTTTACAATGCAAACATTTTGTTTCAGTTTGGGAGTGTTGTGATCTCTGAAACAGATGTTAACTTAAGTCAGTTGTTTATAAGCTGCTACAAAATTACGACGCGTTTACATAGTGTACACTATGTAACCTTGCATAATGTGTTACATGAATGTCTAATCACTAGGTGGTCAGATGTGTCTGCTTACACGGGGCGCACTCGCCTTGCGCTGTGCAGGTCATTTAGCCATGGTATATCTTCAAGGCAGTAAAATCACTCCCTCCAATTCCTGTGTCTAGTATCTAGTATCAGTGTTAGTCGAGTCTCGAGATGATACAATTCTCCGTTAACGTTTTACGCACTGTTAATGTAATCAATGTCGGGCGTAGAAAATCCCAGAAAACGACCATTGTTTTCTAATGTAGAAATCGGTGAATCCCAGGATTTACATTATGGTGGTGCCAAAATGGTTTGTACAGTGTGCGATAAACAGTTATTGTGCTGGTACAATTCGGACTACACAATGGTGGTGGTGCATCTGATACGTTATCTACCTATAAAGATTAGTTTGAATATGGGTGTGTTACATTCGTAGATGTTGACCGGTCTTTTTCAAAATATAAGCATGCTCTATTAGCGCGACGAAAGAGGTTTAGTGAGAATAATCTTGAAACATTTAATGCTACAAACTTTTCAGAAAACCTATACCATTTCTGCTACTTAAATACCATAAAGGATAAGGGGCTTATATATAATATTTATAATTAAATAAATAAATAATTTTGCTCTTTCCCGACGCTGTATTATATATTTGTGTTTAAACGTTAATGTCACATATATGAAACTTAGTACTGATCTGGCGCGCAGACGAAAATTGTACCACTCTACTAATCACTCCAGCTTAATAATAATAGTGATTGACGTTCATAATACCTGTTAAATTGTGCAAGTTTGCATGTCAAATTATTTGAATTACACAACGTCCTTTGCGTGTATAATGGACTACAGTATTATATAAAATAATGAACATTAGGTGCAGTAGCTACTTATATACTTATGTAAAATTATATAATATTATGTATAATATACAGATTAGTTAATGTATAATTAGTTCATTAGCCTTACTTGTTCTCTTTCCAATTCTCTACAAAGACTCAAAGCAAATTTAATTAGCCATCAGCTTTCTAAAGTCATAAACTTCTTTCGTCGTCGATGCTGTTTTTTTTAATATCGTCATCTCTTTTAATGAAATCGAAATGCTTGGTCGAAAGTTTTTTTCTTTTTCCAATTTGTTTACATTGAATCTTTACATTAAGTTCCTTCATATCCTTATATGTTCGGTAGTGCCGACAAATTACTGTGCACCGGTTAGTTCATTTATTTTACAATTACCTACATTTGTTTTCAAATCTTCCTTACTTTTGTAACGAGCATTTTGTATATTTCCTTGGAACTAGGTTTCTTTTTTTGTGAAAATAAGGCTCCTTAATTAAATTCTAATTATTTATCGACGTTTGCGTCCCATATATATTTGACCATTACAACTCATATTTGTAATTATGATTATATAAGAAGGGAAAAAAATATGTTTTATTCTGAGAAAGTCTAAATTAATGCTTAAAGGCCACTAAATAATTAGAATTCAATTAAGGAGCCCCATTTCCACAAAAAAATCTACTTTCAACTCTAAAGGAGATAGGCTAAAGATTACCATTACATACAGGTGGGCCACCACATTCGCGTCGGTTTATATACGAAAAGTGGTAACATATTTTCAATTTTTTTTTTGTTAAGGGTTATACAGGTTCAGAAGAACCACATTTCAACATTATTTTGAAGTACTTATACGGGATGATTCAAAGAAAAATTACACACCAAAATTGTGAAAAATTAAATGGAACAGCCTGTATATTATACTTCAAAATAATTTTCAAATGCGGTCCTTCTAAACCTGTATAACCCTTAGCAAACAAAAATTGAACATAAGTTACCACTTTTCCTATATAAACCCACGCGAATGTTTGGACCCACCCTGTATATTGTATATTTATCTGCAGTGTATAAGTATTAAAGAATTATGTGTTTTCAATATGTTTATGTTCATGTATACATGGAGTACTCAGAATTTTCTAACTATAAGGTGCTCCATAGTGTCTTTTCACGCATTATGCAAATTTTTTGAAACTATTTTCGAAAACCACATAAATATTAACCTTCCCTGGATGCTGTATATGAATCTCGAAGATTAGAGTTAAATTTCATCCAATATCTGGGATTACGAATGCACATTTGCAAAGTTATTTGACTTGTTAAAGTTAAATAAACATAATCTTTTTTCACCTATAGGCAGAATTAGGGCTATTGATCAAAATCGAGTACCCGGTTTCATGTAGCCGGGCGCACGGGTACCCGAAATTTTGAGCTACCGACTACCCGGTTTCGGGTACCCGGTTAAAGCTCTATGTCGGGTAATACCGGTTTTGGATAAAACTCCATTTCAGTTAATACCGGCTTCGGGTAATATCCGATTTCGGGTAAAGCTCGATAACCGGGTAACCCGGAACTGGGTAGTGCTCTGAACGGGTATCTGACTCCTGAAAAAAAACGGGTTTCGATAGTCCTAAGCAGAATGACTATTATAATAACCTTAAATCTTAAAATGTCAAATTGAACTTTGTTTTAAAGCCCTAATAATAAATTATTAGCTGAAATCATTTTACTAATCTTCCAATGTGACATTAATTTTACTTCAATTCCATTAAGGCAATAATAGGATAAACACAAAACTATTGCTTTTACAATAGCAAAAAGTTTTAATTGCAAATTATTAACGAACTCATATTAATGATTAATGCGTGCTAATTCACGCAGGTATAGTGGCTATCGTCGACAATTTTATTACAATTACAATTAGGTATTCGAAATGGAACACATTTGTAAATGAAAATTGACAAATTTAGCAAATTCTTCGCTAACAAAGGGTTTAAACATCTAAATACACTCACCCAATAGCAAAAAGGACATTATTTCTTACATTGCCTTAAAATCTTAATTATGATATATTTCTTTATTATTTTAGAGCAAAAAGGAAATAAGGTACATGACTAACTACATTTACTTTTGAAGTAAACATCTTTGAGACATTCAACCAAAACGGCACGTAATACCAACGAAAATTTACACCAATACAAATAATAGGATAGTTATAATTTGTCCAGTGAAGACGTTCATTGACCTAATGAAACAGTATAAATCCATATATATTTGGTTATATGTTTCATGAAACAACGCCTATTTAGTGCAACTGTTCGCATTGCTTATTTAATGAAGATTATTTTTTAGTTCAACAAACCCTTCCTGTTGAAATTGACCAAAATTCTTTGATCAATACATTCGCTTTTTCTTTTAACTAAATATTTACAATGTCAAAAACTATGATATTTTTTGCAATATAAATTGTTGATTGATCATCAAATCTAATTTATGCAATAAATGCAGTCCTTATCCTTACCTTAATACCCAATAAGTGTACTGCAAACTTCTCCTAGACTGTGTTCAGTTCAGTGTTTCTGCTGATGATGATAGCTTTCCTATTGGAACGTTCAGTTTAGTGTAGTTTGTGGTGAGGGGTCTAGGAGAAGTTTGCAGTACTACCAATGCCACAGTTTGGGGTATTTTTGTCACCAATAAGTGTAATTGAAATAACAGTAAATTTAAAGGAAAATGTAATTTATTTTGAAAACAAAACCAAAGGACAAGTACATATGCATCTTCAACTATTATACTGCATTCAATATTCAATAATAAATCTAATTAAAAAGAAACTATTAAAATGTGTATATCTATCAAACCTAGCGTTAAATAAACTTTTTAGGGCTAACAAAATTCTAAAAAAATCTAAAATAGCTTGCACAAACGTAGAAGTTATACATTACAGAATTTTTCGTACTATAGAAAAGTTTCCTGTCGATAGAAAATCATAATTGCTAAAAAAAAATTATAATCTAATTACACAAAAAAATGTGAATTGTGAGTCCGAAGCAAAGAAGTAACAGAAACTGAAATGTCATTCTAACATAAATATAAATAGCGCCACTCAGAAAACTAGAGAATCGCCCAGCCTCAACGGCGCAAAGCTGCCAAAGGCGCCCAACGGCGTCAAACCGGCAAGTACTCCAGACGGCGTCAAGTCAGCAAGGGCGTCAGACGGCGCCGGCGTCAAGCCGACAAAAACCCCAGACACCGCTAAGCCGGCCAGAATGCCAGATGGCGTTTATGACCGGCAAAAAGCTAAAACGGTGCCAGCCGACAAAAACGCCATGCAGCCAGCGCCAAGCCGGCAAGAGTGCCAGATGGTGTTATGCCGGCAAGCAAGCTAGACGGTTGTCAAGGACGTCGACGGGTGCTATTGGTAATATTGGTATTGACGCTTTTAATTTGGGATGTTCCGCTATAAATATATATATATAAAGTATTTTGGGGTGAATGAATATCTTCCCGCTTAACTTTCTCTTATCTCAAGAGCTTTTTGGCTCCGGCAGTGCTTGATTGATCGAGTGTATATAAAATCAAGATTTCAGAAAAAAAAACAACAAGTAAATAAATAAGCTTTATTTAAAATGTATCACTTAATCGGGGTAAATAAATGATATAGAAAATTAATTGTTTTATGTTTATAGATGAAATTACTCAAATGCATATCAAAATTAAAAGCGAAATTCTTTTTTACAAATTCTATTAAAATTAGCTAACTTGCGAACCTACAGTATCACTAAAATTAGATTAAGTTAAACTTGATTCTCAAAAGGGTAGATGGCGCTGTATAATTGGCGATAAAAAAAAACTTGTAATAAAGACTTTCTAGAATTATGGATAATTAACAAAATTAATTAAATGAAATTGACATTGATTTGAATATTAAAATTGCATTTTAAAATTAAATTAATAGAATCTATTACTATTTTTAAATCGCAAACCGTCCAAATCCGCTCTACCTTACACAGTTGTTACAATTGATCGATGTTTTGACGTATTGTAAAATTACTCTTATTCGAGCTAAATTATTAAATTAGTTTAAAAAATCCGGTCCGTGGGAAGTGAATGAATTTACTGGATTGACCTTTATAAAGTGTCTCCCTCAGGATCGTAAGATTCGGGTTTGATAAGGGGTGTCTGGTTCGGATAACCTTTATCTTATACCTCTTTAAATTAAGGTTGGATTTCTTCAGGGATTTACATTAGGAATGGGTAATATACATTAAGATCTAATTCTTTGTCTACTATACTTAACAAACATTCTTTGCTTATAGGATGGAATACATGACTGATGAAGTTAGGTTTGTTCACGCGGCAAATTAAAACGTGTTTCCCGCCCAAAGCATAGATAATAAATACGTTATATAGACATAGATGGCAATGTTAGTACAAATTTTGTTAGGAGACAGTCAAATGAATTAACAAAGTGACGTGACGGGCGTGCCTAGGATTTTGCTGTATGAGATTAATAGGCCTGGTCTATAAGCTTTCGATCGTTCGCTGTTATCGGAAAATCCAATAAAATTAAAGTGAGGCTTTCTTCGGATCGATCAAAATTCAATTTTGCCGAACAATAAATGCGAGTCGAAAATTTGGAAAAACTTTCGTCGAGATTTTCTCAAAATCCTTTTTTAAAATGAATTTCATTATCAGAAACGTGTTCTCCATGTAAAATTATCCCTTTTTGATGTAAGTTTTACATCAGGGTATTTTTGAATTGCAAATTTTGATTAAAAAAAGGAATTTAAACTACAGAATATCTTTGGAAACGGGTTCCTGAGTACCTAAGCAATTTAATTGATATGCTTCATGTAAGTACTGTGAAAATTGTTATTTTTTTAAATTGTAAGTAATGGCATTTCGCTGTATCGAATTCTTATATTTTCGCTCTTTTACCGTGATTTTTATTAAGCAATTGATGTTACAATTCTTTGTACATGGATGCCTAATTATCTAATGCCAGCATCTATGAAGATGTTTAATGCATTATTAAGGATGATTCCTTAATACTACTCCTCAAACTACTTGGACTTTGAAAGACGATATCTGTGAAACTGAACTATGAATTAACATGGAATCTATTTAAAAGTGACTAAATTTAATTTCTTATTACTTGAATGAGTAGTGCCTGATTAAATTATGAATTTTGAAAGTTTTGATTTCTTGGTCTTCGCTTCTCGCAATGACTTTCATGGGGTGATTGAGTTGAGTGTGTGACGTTGGAATGTGTGTGTTAAGACTTCTCTTTCCGACTTTGAGCGTCTATGAAGCTCGTGGATGATGGAATTAGACCGTCCTTGTCGTCTTCCAGAGCGAGTCATAGTTGGCTCTCCGAACGAATCGATTTATCCATTGTTTCGCTGGGTGTGTTTTTGTTTTGTGAGTTCTTCTACAATGGACTAATTTAATGATACTATTGAAGCAGTACAAAAAGATACTTATGTTAGATACCTTCTCTTGAATGTTTACATAAGGGATTGACTTTTGGTGCTCAATTCTTTGATTTAAAGTTATAAAAGAAAATTTCTGTAAAGCTATAAAACACTGAACATTCTGGAGGAAACTCCAAATTGAATAGATAAAGTATTGCAAAAAATATCTGCAGCTCTTAATTTATTACTGAAATTATACTGGATGTGGCGAAAGTGGACTTGCCAATGGACATAAATGCTTCTTGTGTATCCCTAATTGTATGTTTCTTACTAATTTGTTTCTTTTCCTTCTTTGTTCCAAGCAAACAAAATAATCATGTAGCGCCTACAAAATTGCAGCGTTTCTTCTATATAAAAATACGTATTATAACTAGTTTATGAGAATAAAGAGATATATTAAGGTAAAAAATAGTTCAAATTCAAATTTTGGGTTGGGTATTCTTTACTTGGGTTTCTTGATTATGGACGTTTACGGTATTATTTTCTATTTCTAATATTTTCTCAAGGTTTTTTATAAAGCTGGTTCTAGGTAACTGAATTTTAGTTGTATTAAAATTATGATGAGTAGTAAGATTTCTTAATTCCTCATTAGTATGTTAACGATTTATGCGCTGTTTGAGCCTGCCCAGAGTTGTAAAAATCTGATTACATTCGGGTTCCTCTCATCTATTGAAATGACCAAAAAGAATTGTTATACTTTAAAATTTTCTTTTGTATAAAAAACAAAACATTTTCCAAAATAAAACTGTAAGAAGTCTAATAATGAGCAATTATACTTGACACTCAATAACGCACCTGATATGTAACTCAGTAAAATCCTATATTATTTTCACCTTTTAAACACCAAAATGGCCTTTTCTCGTTCACAGACTTCGACGTACTGTTGCGAGGAACCCAATATCATGACTGATGATTAACCACGCGAAGGATGGAGAATATATATCAACAACTGTTTATTGTTTTGAAAAGTGCTTTCATCGATCCAAAAAACCGCGTTTGTCGAGGGGGCAAGCACGTTTATTACTCAAAGAACCGCGTTATTATTATGTTACATTATATACTTTTATTCATATTGGTTAGTTTTCTTCATTAAGGATGATTCACACTGTTGGTCAAGTCACGTTCAGATCAAATATTTTTACATTCATTTTGTATTGTTTGTCCGTGACTTGCGCCAATGTGAATTTAACAATACAAAAAGAATTTTACAATATTTGATTTGACCGTGACTTGACCGGGATCTGACCGATATTGTGAATCGGCCTCTATTGCGATAAATATTTCAATTATTACAACAAAGTCATTCATTGCGTCAACCAAAGAATTAATTAATATTCACGTATATGTTTGATCTTTTTGCTGAATATATGAAAACGATTTTTGAATATACCAATTCTCCGTCATTGATCAATCTACGGGATGTTCTCTTATATTCTTCTTAAATGATCATGTCATTTCACCTGCTGCTCCTCTATTGTTTTTGTTAACTATACTTAACTTCTCCCTGATTATTTCATTTTTTATTCTCCCTTGCTATTCCTTTCACTCTTCTTAAACATTTCTTTCCATTGTTAAAAGTCTACCTTGTAAACTGTTATTTAATACACATGATTCGCCCTCATAAGTTAAAACTTTTATACAATTTAAAAATAAGCATTAGGGTAGTATCTTGTGAACACTAATTGTAAAGCTTTTGTGTGCTTGTGTCTTAAAAATTGAGTATAGTGAACAGTTTGCCGCCTCGAAATAATAATCCATTTTATACCCATTTGTATAATATATTGACGTTTCTATGAATATCATATGACAGTTGCACGTGTAAAGTAAAAAGTAATGAGTGACATCGATTACAATGATTGTTGCGGATGTAAAAGAAGTTTTGCAAGCTGTAGAACATTCATTCATAACGAAGAGGATGATACCTATTGCGAGAAAAGTTGTAGCAGCTGGTGGAGTGTTATTTTTGTGTACTTATCATATTTGATTGTGGTAATAATGGCATTTCTAATGGCAGTATACGGTCTCAATGTATTCGTCAAGCACAGTGGAATAAAGCATCAGATCAACAAAACTGGTCTGCTTCCTAATAACACCCCACAATTAACAATCATTCCGAAATTAAGAAAAAGCAAACTTTTATGGTACAGTAATCAGGGAAATGATTCGAAACTCCAATCTAGCAAAGTTTATATAGATTACCTAGATAAGTACTTTAAGAAGTATGAGAATTTGGATCCAGAGATTTACGTCGATTGTAACGACCCAACAGTCAGTCGGAAAGGAAAATTTTGTAAATTTACGAAGGACATGCTAGGGCCATGCGGAAAAGACGGTTACGGTTACCGAGAAAATAAACCCTGTATATACTTAAAACTAAATAAGATGCGAGGTTGGAATCCATGGACAAAGGTTGAAAAAGGCAAAGATAGAGATAAACCTTCACAGATTACCGGTGAAGAAGAAGAATTCAGTGCAAGAGGTGTTAGCAGGGCTAATCAAACAATGACTGCGGAATGTAACGGTATATCGACATTTGGTTGTGACCATATGGGGCAAATAAAACTTTACCCAAAGAATTATTTCCAGTCCTATTACTTTCCTTATAACGGATCAGAGAAGTATTTGTCGCCTCTGGTTGGAGTTCAATTTTTAGATATTGTAAAAGGCTTAGTGGTTGTAATAACCTGTAGTATATGGGGTATTCCAATGACGCCACAGGTACGCCAAATGCTTAAGACGGAGATTCATATTTTTATTGATGATCAGTAGCAGTTATGCTTTGGGAACAATGTATTTGTAATAAAGAAGTACTTATAAACCGACTAGATTTTAATTTTGTTATAGGTGGGACAGAATCAATTATGATAGAATATTTGAAAAACACTAATAGATATACTCAGTGACATGACATTAGAAGTGTTACACCTGGAAGGAATAATTGGTTCAAATGGATTTTTTGGCTATTTTATTGACATGCAATACCAAAAAAAAATAATAGTGTATTTGGCGAACCCTGTGAGTACACTGTATACGTCTAGACATCGACAAATTGAGATGGTTAATATCAGCTTGTGGCACCTCGTTTCAAGTAACTTGAACTTCGTGCATTAACTGTGCCAGAGTCTGTGGAGGATGGTGGATAGTCTCCTCCCTATGATACCCCACACATTTTCAATGAGGTTTTAATTCGATGAACGGGGTGGCCACGACAAAACATTAGCGCCATATTTGGAGAACGTCCATAGTTCGACGAGCAATATGGAGACGTGCGTTTTCTTGCTGAAAAAGTACGTGTGGGCCGCCATCTAGATAAATTAGTAAAGTGGTTTGTAGGATATCATCAACATAACGCGCAGTTGTCATACTTCCACGAATAAAAAGAAGTGGTGATCGGCTACCATAGGCAATAGTTCCCCAAACCATTACTCCAACAGGCCTATGTATATGCCTTTTAGCAGCAAACCCAATATCACGTCACTCTCCACGCCGGCACGGTGCCCTTCGACGGCCAGCGTGCATGTCTGGCCAGAATCGCGATTCATCGCTGAAGACGACATTATGCCGTTCTGCCTCCCAATGCTGTCGTTCTCTGCACCAGTTCAAACGTTGACGACAATGGTCCGCAGTCAAAGGAAGCACTAATCGTGGACGATATGAAAGAAGTCCAAAGCTCGAATGCGGCGATATAGTGTACGCACAGTAACAGGTGTACCTTCTTCCCCAAACCATCTGTCAGCGATTTAACGTGTAGTAGCAAAACGGTCTCGTAGAGCAAGTTGACTGAAGCGCTTATCTTGACGCATTGTGGTACGCTTCGGTTGACCAGTTAGTCTTCTTTCTATTCCTCTAGCTTCTTCCGTCCACGCACAACACACGCATTACTATCATTGTAGTACAATTAATACGGCGGCCAATTTCGCGATAGGACAAACCAACATCTCGATAGGCAACAATTCTATCCCTTTCAAAGTCACTAACATGGTGTGAATTTTTATCAGAGCTTGCTTTAAATATAATCATTCTGATGCAAAGAAAAATCAAGTTGAATAAATTATTCCTTCTGGATGTAATACTTCTAATGTTACTGAGTATATCAAATTAATAAAGGTTAAGTATATTTTTTAATGTTTCATACATATTCTATAATAAATGCATGAAATAAAATAAATCTCAGAAAATCATATTTTTTTGAGATTTATTTTACATAATTATATCATATATTAAAGATTTATTCTTACAATGGTGATTGTTTAGCCAAAAGTTAATATTTTTAAGTTTTTCTTATTAGGAATATAGCTGGATAAGATAACAAACAGTTTTTTTTATTTCCTTTTCAAATCATTTATTTTTTTTTATAAAATATAACGTTTCAGCATTATTATTCCTTTTTCAATCCTCTTAAGATAAAGTATTAAAATAATGTTGATATGCAGAAGTATGGTAAATGGAAGTAAGTTATACTATTTTAGTTTTAAATTTTCATCAATTATATAAATGCAAGAATTAGAATTCAAAAGCACAGCGCAACATGTTAAAACTCCAACGTATATACCTTATAATAAAATAATAGAGAGTCGATAGCAAATAATTATTTTCACTTTATTCTATTATATTATTGTTGTCATGTTATTATATTATTCTAGGTTATAAGTGAAATATATATTTTCAAAATATTTTCACTTTATTTGTTACATACTTTGCATCATTATACGTATAATTTTGAACACGTGCTGTTCTTTTGACTTGCAACTAATGGTTGCATTTCTACAATTAATTAAATTTAAAGCTAAAATAATATGATTTGTATACACTTCAGCTTATAAACATTGTTTTAAAATACTTCATCTTAAGATGTTTGAGAGAGGTATAAGAATGCCGAAAGGTTGCCTTTTATAAACAAAATAAAAGATTAAAATCCTATCATATTCTAAATAAGAAGATATTAAACATTAATTTTACCGGGCTTCCCACCCTATAGGTCAGTTAAAAAAATTAAATAACTCAAAATCATACCTTCGATTTTAACAATATAACGATTTTAAATAAAGACTAAAATTTAAAAACACGTAACATGCTCGAAATAATTCAAATTTATAAATATAAGAACGCAGCTAACGATAAAACAAACATACAATATTTCAGAAAATTATATAACTTAATTTTATAAGTAAATACAACATTTTTTAGAAATTTATTGAATTACAAAATTTAATAGCATCTAGCAAAGGAAAAAAAATATTTATAAATAATTGTAATATTACTTTTCCACGATTTACATTTTTACATATACCTTAAGCTAGTAAAAGCTTTACAATAAAGCGAAGCATCAGTAAAGAATACACAGGGTGTTTCGTTTGAAATTTTAGATGTGATTAAATAATTGAAAATTTATAGTAAATAAGGCATTCTGAATTCATTAAAGAATGTTTGTATATTAAAAATTATGGGCTGGGGTGCCTGGTATATAATATAATATTTTATAGATCGTACGAAATTTTACAGCAAAAACCAAAATATATTTATTGTTCAATACTAGAATTTAAGCATCATACCTGGAAATTTTGACACTATATTATTTGCTTTTCTTTGCTTGGTACAAAGGAGATCTTTTACGAATCTAGGATTCGTTGATTTGAGTTCTGATATGGTTATTAAATACTTTTTAGCTGCTGATATGAAGCATATTATTTTTCACAAGTCCAAAAAGGAAATAATCTAGTAGCGCTAAATCTGGATTGCTTGGTGGCCGCCGGCATTCTTCTATAATGCGATTTCCATTAAATTGTTGCAAATAATTAATACTTGCACATGCAGTATGAGTATAGGTACAATTTTGTTGCTGTTTCATTGCCATGCAATGCAGCTGATTAATAAATTCTATTAAAATGATAGTTTGACACCTCTGTATTAATAGTTATGTAAAAGTATGTTGGTCCTATTATTTTTCGCCTTAATATCTTCTAATTCACTTTTATTGTATGTAAGTCTGTTTCGACAAAATTATGGGGGATCTCCGTAGCCCACTTTCAGTAAGTCTGACTATTTTCAAATCTAGATAAAGGGAGCCATGCCATCAGCGAAGATAGTTGCTCATTGAACAGTACACTACTTGTCGTTAGTAATCATGCAGATACAACAGCTAATCAACCGGAATTCGGTAGAGATGTAGCCTTTTATGCAGAGCTTTTGCGTAACTATCCCTATTGACGCCTGCAAAAAGCACATAATTAAGTACTTGCATTCATTTACTAGTGAAATTTACCTAACTATCCTGATAGCTTTAGTAATGATTTGTTCGGGTTTTGGTCCATTTGTTCTTGAAGATCGTTGACAACAGGTTTAGCTAATGTTGCAGGTGCCCCAGTTGATATACCTTTGCAAATACATTTTTTTTTCTCTTAAATCGTTTTATGATTTCATGTTTGTAAAGACTTCATGTTTACATTTTCGTCAGAAGTGTTCAAAGTAACTGCAAATTATATGACTATGCTCCACCAAAACTTCGAGTTGCACTCCGAAAGCTTCTCTGTCTTTTTAACGGAGGTGAACCAGTCATCTTCTGGTCCTTTATAAGTTTCCTCCCAAAGACCATCAGCTGTTCCTTCTTTCTCTCTTGGTTGAGCACAATGCTCCAGTCATGTATCATACAATCATATAAATGTGAATCTTCGTTGTTTTACGTATATATGTATCCGCCTGCTTATGTAAAAGGCTTTATACTCCAATTGATTTTGCCCTTATTCGAATTTTTCGCTTTCAAATATAATAATTAGTATTCACAGTTTGGACGGCACCGTTTCTATTTTTTGTCACCTCCAAATATTTAATTTTGTCTTTATTAATTGTTAGTGCCGTTTTATTAAATTATATATTTATCTTGTTTAATAATTACTTATTAAATTTTATAGAACTTTCCTACTTATTTCCACATATTTTAAGAAGCTTTCAAAATAAAAATTAAGTAATTTTAAAACGGATGTCTTTGCTGCTTGTAACTTATAACTAAAATCGCAAAATAGCTGCAAACGGCTTTACTAATTGTAAGACGAAGTAAATACATTGTCGCGTGTGATAACGGGAAGGTCATGTTGCTGTAATGTTTTTACCACATATTTAGTTAAAAAATTGATTCATTAAACCTATATAACTGTAGATTAAGCGCTTAAAGCTCATAAAAATGAGGCGTTGATAGCATAAGGAGTAAACCGTATCGTTCATGTATGTCTTTAAATCTTGTCTTCGCATTTCACAGAATCCATAGAGAGAAAAGCGTGCCGCAGAAATATCTAGATTTGAAGCTGCTAGCGACATAAACGCGGTGAGAGAAGGAAAAGATTGAATTCATTAACTGCAGGGAAAGCTGGCAGTTGGAGTATCCGTTAAGTTCGCATTCAATGTGATACACTAGTTATTTAACGAATTACGAGATGAAATATTGCCAACAACCGGCTTATTTTCCCGCAAGTTGACAAACTTTTGTAATTGCGTCCGTAGCGGAAAGTATGAAATTTCATTTATATCCGTCCTCTAATAAAGATTGCATCACAATACATCGTTTTCACATTATTCGCTCTAAATTCGGAATTGAAACTGCTAATTACTGGTTATAGCGAGAATACGTCTTCAAAATCCCCATTCTTAAGTGTCATCATAAAATATTTGGGCAAATAGATATAGACGTCATTTGAAATGTCATAATATCTCGAAAAGTAATTGCAGCAGTAAATGACTCACGCAGTTTTAAGTAGATGGCTAAATAATTGTAGACACTTTGTCATGTTACCTATATATTACATGAAATAGGCAGTGCTAAGATGTGTAATAATAGCCGAAATATTATGCCATTTGATATCCCATCAACTTCCGAAGCTTACACAATTGAATGATTTTTTTAATTCTAAAATCATAGGGCCAAGAAACAAGGATACGTGCTGCTGTGTACTGAAGGTACAAAAGAAAATGCGAAAATTAAATTAGCTAGCTCAAAGCATAAAAATTTAAAAAGGCGCAAAGAACAATTAAACTCAGGGTTATCCTCTCAAATTAAAAACTTAATCACGAAAAGCAAAATGTGGGTGAAAGAAATCTGACTTTCTTTAATTCCCCAAAAATTGAAAAGGTTTAATCGAAAATAAAAGAACAGAATTTTGAATGACGTAATTAATAAACAAGAATTTATTACATAAAAAAAAACATTTAGTTACAAATTGCAGAAAAAAAGAACCATGAGCTTAGGGCTCTGGCCGAAATCAAAAACTGAGATTTTAATTTACAAAAGGACAATGCAAATCCTTTAACAAACAAAAAACAAATAGTTCAGGAAGATAATCCTTTTTACACAAAAATCCACGTGGCTTCAAAATTAAACAAACTAAAAATTAAATTAAACGTGGACAATTCAAGTGAATTTAACAAAAGAAAAACTTTAAATACAAGCACAAAGCTTCTATTCACCCAACCTGAGGTGATTAATAAATAATTATAAAACAGCAAAATAAAAAAACCAAAAATTAACTCTTTAAACTTAAAAATATCTTCCAGAACTAAAATAATAAATGATCCTATATCTCATTTGTGTACACAATAATATAACACCAATTATTATATAACGAGTTCTTTGATGGATTAACTAATTTCAAAATTAAGCGAATCAAATCTTAAAATACAATGAAATACCAAAATGGCAGCTAACAAAATAAATTTACATGTACTTACACCGGCATCTTGTCAAAGAACTGGCTTCAAAAGGTTAAACAATCGCATACATATAAAATTCTACAACTGCGTGCGCTGCAACGCACAAAGATCATAGAAGAACTCCTCAAAGAAGGACATTGAATAACATGAGCAAATAAAAATATATGAAAGAGTGAAAACAATTTTAACTGAACTGTTGCCGTTGGATTGCGATCGCTTCATTTTTAGATTTTATTTAAAGATTTTTATTTCATTTAATTTAAGAATTAGACCCTACAACGCCATCTAGCAGTGAGGTTTCGAACTCCTTGGTCGTCATAACGCATCTTACCGCGATAGCAAAATTTAATGTTTCATTTTCGTTATTATTTCCAAATTAATTAGTAATTTATTGTCAGTTAAATTTGCCTTTCTTTCTTCAGTTATTATTTCAAGTTTCATTCATTAAAACCTTTTCTTTTGTGTAAATTACTCCGCATTTTTGAGTTTGTCAGTGACTTATGATTCACGTGGTATTTTCCGACTTCCGCCCTCTTGCTTAAGGCAGAGAGAGGCACAAGGCCCGCATACCATCTTAGACGCGCTGTTCAAGTTGCTCCGTGTAATTAAATTTATATTACCACGTTGTGGGATTTTGTCGCGCGAGAAACTTCTAGTATCGAGTGCATTTTTGTTCGTTTTACCTGGGACTGCCAGGAGATTTCTGCCCTTTGCATCGATATTCCTGAAAGGTTTTTTGAAACAGCACGTCGAGCCAGCATTTTCGAATTTTGTTATGGCGGTCATCTTAGCTCACTGCTAAGCGGACTTCTCTTGTTAATTTTATCAGTTTAGTAATCCGATCCTATCTTAGGAACTACTATTTATTATCATCTATTATTTACTATCTACCACCACTTTATTTTGGCGTTGAGTGAAACCTAGTATTTAGTTTAGGAGACCAAATCCGGATTGTTGAATTCGAAAGGAGAAGGAGTGTTTTTTATTGGTGTTATCAAATATACGGTGTCATCCAAAAAATTTGTGTGTTGAACTAAATTATTTCGATCCAAGACCTTTACGCATGAGAACGAGCGAACCCCGTAACAGAACATTTAACTAACTAAATTAAACAATCCAAAACATTAACTAAATCTTAATTAACATTAATTTCTGAGAAAACCTGCCCGAAACATTGATAAAGCCAAATCAGAGTAAATATGATCACTGAATTTATAAAAACCGGGGTGCCAGGCCACAGCAGTGCGTATGTGTACCTACATAAGATGGTAAGACTAAATTATCATTGGAGAAAAAAAACTTCTATAACGCATAAGACCAGTATTTTATTAAATTCCTTTTTTTTTAATATTTAAGATGTTTTAAAGACGCTGCTCCAATATGCTTCGTTAACTCAGGAAGAAGTTTGTTGGGCCTATTTGAGGCAGGTATTTTAAGATAAGAGGCATTATAAGAGCAAACAATCGTCTCTGGTACCACTATCGTGGTTTATACTCAGTTTTCATTCAGGTTCGATTTAGATATATAATTAAAAATTAGCAGTGCGAGGAAAGTCAAGGCGTTATGCTCTACAAAGATAACCTTATTATGACTCAATTCGGTTTAATTTAGAAATGATTCTAATTGGGCGCTTCTGCAATATAAAAATCCACTTTATTTGTATACTAGCCTTACAAAACTTAAGAGATGCTAGAAAAGTGAAAACTAAATTATTAAAAGATGCTGCCTGTCAACAAGGTTATAGATTTGACAATATTTGTATTTTTTCTTATATTGTTTACCTTAATGGCTTCTCCAATGAATTTAGTATTCCTCAATAAATACTCTTAAATACTGTGAGGTTGGCCCTGTCTACGCGATATACTACTTGTGTTCTTTATTCTAAAGTGTTTCGTTGGTTATCTTTAAGTAATTTTAAAACGGATGTCTTTGCTACTTATAACTTTAAGCACTTAAAGCTTATAAAAGTTTCAGAAAAATGAGGTGTTGATAGTATAAGGAGTAAACCGTATCGTTCATGTATGTGTCTAAATCTTGTCTTCGTTAGTGTTTCTTTGGTTATCTTCAATCTTTATTCTCTTTATTCTAAAGAGTTAAACGAAGAGTGTCCCGGAAAGGTTGAGCCACGATTCATGTTTTATGACGAGATGAAAATTGCGACAAAATTGTCCGCATATTTTTATACAGGCAATTCATTTTCTCTGGCCCTACATATTTTTTTTTGTAAAACCTCCCAGGAAAAAACAACTCAGTTCGATCAGTTACTTTTGAGAAAAAGGAACATGAATGCGCAAAAGCACAACTTTTCAGGACAAGCGGTTCTCTGCTTGCCTATGAATTTTGTTCACTTGCAATCTATTCATTTTCTTAAAAGCGATCAACAGGGCAGATTAATCGCACAGACATTAGAGAGTTGATTTTTTCCTGGAGTTTTGCGTGTTTAACTATAAAATAAGCACTTTTGACCCTAATTTGCTTGCAGCAGTTGATACAGTAATGCAAGACTTGAAACATTCAACGAAGGGAATGTTTAATAAAAAAAAAAACAAGATGCATTCTTTGTTATTATTATTAAAATATTCCAACCCCCTTATAGTGTTCAGAGTATCGTGCAAAATCGAATTGTGATTGTTATCCATGATTGAGATAATCTCATTGCTATTATATCAATTTCTAAAACATGACGTCCTATAGCGTTCCGACTACTTTGTTGTATTGGCATTATTGGTAATAGAAAATGAGATATCATCCGCATGGTTCAACAAATTGCTTCGGCCACCGCGGCTACGAAGCCACTGATTCTCTTCTATCAGTCCTCCAAATGCTGTCGGCATTGAGTTTCATCAGAGGATTCGATTCTGTGTAGATAGATCATTTTTAGAGTAAAATTTTAATTCCATGGTTCTTATATAGTTGGATAAAATGTTTCGTGTTGCATGGACTAAACCAGAATAATCGTTTCAATATTAGTCTAGCTGTCATAAGTGCTTTACTAATGGTAGATTCTTGTGCCTTAAATTGCTCCGCAGTACGCTTCCTAGCAAGGTGTCTGCTTCCCCATTTCCTCGAATGGTGAGTACTCAAGTACCCACATTTGCGATAGATGGTTAGCCATTCCATCGTGCATTTAAGTGTTTTTACAACTCCTTCATATCAGATCCTAGTTGTAGTTATGCTGCCCTAACGCATTCAACATCTCCTGACTGCGATTGAAGTTTTGTGTTTGATGTTCTTATTAAAAACCTCTGTAATACAGCATCAGCGTCAAAACTCGTTGTGCGTTGTTTAAATTGTAATATTTTCTGCCTCTTGGTCATTGGTGATGGGTCGAGCAAACAACATGCCCGATTGTATTACCAGCACGGCATTGCTGTGTACCAATAGATGAATGCAGTTAATCGGTAGAATCATCCTTGCAAGCATCGAAATCACATATTTTCGAGGAGTTTTGCAGTAGTAACTGAAGTTTTGTCTCAATAAATCATAAAGTTTAAAATGTACTTACGAAATAATGCTCCACCAAATGCCAGATTTATGGATTTGTGCAAGCCCTGAACTTCAAAAGATTTATTTTATTAATAGCAACATTTCTACTGTTTTTTGTATTATTTATCCAAGAGTAATTTTTGATATACAAGTAATACAGGAACCAGCAGTTGCATGAATGTACAAATCAGACTTTAATTACTGTGTAGCAGAGATATCTTTCTGACCTTGAGGTTTCCACTACTATTAAAACATATAACTCTTGCGGTAAATCAGCCAACAGCATTGAGGAGACGTTGTAAAGCATCTTTGCTCTAAACACTGGCATTGAGGGGGGCTAAGTGAGGGACCGATATGGCTGCCTCACGAGGTCCGCACTACTCAAAATTATAAATAACAAAATAATTCTGACCATCGACTTAACAGGTGGCTTTATTTAAAATTAATCCCACACCTGTCACGCCCAAGTTTAATATAATATGTAAGTCGTGGCGTTGAACTTTTTTTTTTTGAAAATTTCAGTAAATGTTTTATGTTATACAGAAATGTTGTCCTAGGTACGCTAATAACTAAAGGTTGAAAAAGAAGAAATCTAGATTTAAGAATATTTATTGTCCCTTAAATAATACAATCTTATTGTTGTGATGTCTTACACTGAAAAGAAAATTTAATAATCATAAATAAAAATACAATTATCGTAAGTAAAATTTCAGCTGAATAGGGCTGGATAGGACGCTAGCCCGCGCCTGCGCGCGTAGCCGTCTCGGGGACTATTTCATTACTCCGCCGCATTAGTCAATCAGGAATAGTAAAACAATCACGGGGTGGTAGCAAAACTCAAATAATCATAGTTGTGGCAAGTTGTTACCTATTTAAGAAAATGCATGGGTTTAGTAGCGATCAGCATTGTTGTTACTTCTAGTAACCATTTGCTGTAGTTAGATACAGTACCAGTAGTCCTAAATAATACGTTACTTACCACAAATTTGTCAGGTACGCTGTGTAATAGCCTTTAATAAAAGCACTATTTACAGCAACAACTTGAATTCAGGAAACTGGGTTTAGTTGCAGGTATTCATTAACGGAATAGTTCCAAGTAAAACTTTATCTATTGTAAATAATTTTTTATCAAGTAAACACTTTACTTAGCCCATTTTTCTCAGTGTATACTTTCCGACTTATTTACCTTGTTTTTGGTAAGATAAAACATCCTAACATGTATGTAACTCATTGCTACAGGTTTAATTAACAAAATTAGGTGGTTGTCTAAGAATGACTGGTCGAACATATGCTGTGTTAAAATTTGAAATGTGTTTCTTCCTATCAATTTTCGAAGCAGTAAGCTAACTAAAGCTTCAGTCGACATTAATTAAAATTAAAAACGCAGAACTCTTGTTTTCGTGGGCTCCCAATCACCCCTATTTACAAATTCAGTCCAAGCTCTTCGACGTGTTGGTTCTTTGGGGAATCTAAAACATAAATGTCATACAGTTTGACGCTATAAATACTCAGTATGTAATAGTTTATGTAATAGTGGCTCCAATCGAAATTTTCCAATTACGGCCCTCCAAATTGTTTTTGTTATGTATACTAACCAATGAAATGTTATTCCAGACGAATTCTTCTTATCAACGCCGTCTCTGCTGTTGCAGCTACGTAGAGCACAAGAAACCATAATGTCTTTTAATATTTAACTTATTATATAACTCTAATACATAATGCACTTAACAAACACTCCACTTTTTACCAACACCACCTGTTTGACTCAAGGGTAGTATCAATATGGCGGACCTGTACCCGGTTTGACCACGTGACGTTGTCTCTTTACCTATACTTCCTCAATGACCAACAGTAATATCTATTAATTCACTGTAAATAAGACACTTCGATGATTTCAAAATAATAGATTGCTGCATTCGCCCAAACTGGTGTTACTATTTGAAACTAACTTTTATCCTGAGTCCTCGGAACCCTGGTATTTTCTATTCTAATTATTTTTTCAATGTATAACCTTATTAATTAGCACATTTTAACCTTGTAGACAGACCTGAAAATAGCACATAGATGCCGAAACATGTAATCTACAAAAAACGAATGGAAAACAACCAAATGTCGATTTGCATTTATTTATTATTATTTAATATAAAAATATTATATAAAAGACGCCGATTGAGCATTGCCTAAATCGTACTTCGCAAATGCATATCTTAATGGCGTAGGTGATAAGAACCACGTATTTTATTAGGTACCTATTCTTCTTGGTTGATAGATATCTATAGCAAATACTTATTGCTAATAATAATGAAACCACAAGAAGCATATTGCATTAAATTATTGTTATACTTTCGGAATTATCATTATTACATATTGTGCATACATCAACTAACGGCGTGTTAAGCGATATGACCGTCTTTGAATCTTCAATGCTTGACTATTAAAATTTATATAATATAATAATAATTTAGTAGGCACCTTATTCTTGTTTTTAATTTGTAATATACCTACTCCAAATTATCTTTCAATAAAAAAAAATGTCTGTTTAGTTTCTAAAATATTTACAAAAATCTGTAAATTGTGTAAAATATTTAGAGAGACTGTAGCCAGTGTTGCGCAATATAGCAGCAGCGATTAAATTTCTACAGCGAGTGGATAGTGTTTATTCGCGTCATTCGCGAGGTTTTCCGAGAGCCGAGAAAACACGAGAATGTTTAATCGCTGTAGAAATTTAATCGCTTCCCCTAACTGGCTCAACACTGACTGTAGCCTGAACTCTGTTTTTTTGCATACCATAATACTCTTTTAGTCTTTTAGTTCATCGAAATTTGAATTTTAGAGTTGCCAGTGTTCCCTAGTTAGTATATGTCACGTTTCCATGATCAGCATACTTATTGTTAGTGAATTAACTTACAGCTTATTCTATGTCTAGTTTTACGGTCCGTCAAAGTTTAACTTAAGCTCAGGTAAACTGACAATATGACTCTTTTCAGAGAGGTGTTATGCTCATTGCAAGTTCATTCGCTTATTTAGAGTTTTATAAGTGCAATTTCGATTTTTGTCATTGATATACACGCGTAATGTTTTGATTTGGGATTATATTCTACTCATTCTTCTACTTTTTATTAAGTATACACAATGATTAGATTACGATTATCTCATTTAATAACCTGTTATCACATTTAAAATTTCATAATTACATGCGGCGTAGTAAAGTGAGTATAAATGGCATTATAAAAATTGTATTAAGTATAGTTGATACACTTAGCATCATACAAGGTTAACTAATTTATTCGTACTATAATTATATTTTGTAAATTATAATTGTTACAGTGTCACCAATGACGTAAATAATTTTATGCAATATGTCAGCAGTTAATTTCACTAATTGTGAGACATAATCTACTTCCTGAGAGTGTTTAACAGTATCCGATCTTTACGATGACCAGTAATCAAACACCGAATAGATAATTCCTATATTTGGTCGATAGCTACATCTATTCCTCAAACCTTTGATGTACAAACATGAAATATACGTGTTGGAGGCCGACTGCAAATTCGGCCCGTGGATATATTTGCACAAACCGCAAAAAATGCCACATGTCGAAATAAAAACAGAATTCGATATCTGGCTAATTCATTTTGGGGACATCTGAAAGTGCGCGCATACTTAATGTATCGATACCTATCGGCGCACAAACACGGAACAACCTAACAACCTGAAACTACATGTATAAAGTGTTTTCGAAAAGTTTGTTTCTTAGTTTTTATATTTTAACCAATTATAACTACGAAATTTTGAAGTAAATAAACATTTTCATTATGGGGACTAAAAAAATGCAGTTGGTAAGCATATATTTCAAAACAAGCTTCTTTTATTGATTGAAAAGAGTAGCAGTTAAAATTTTACCACTGTACTGACGGTTGATCAGTATTCAAATACTGTAATGAAGTTAAGGATAGCATGAGAAAGAAAAAAGCTGACAAAAAATTAAGCTCTCTAGATTATAGACGTCTAAGTAGACTGTAAAGTAGAACAAATAGGGGGAAAAGAGAAGATTATTGAAAACGTATTAACAATGACGATGTGGTTCTATAAAGTGTTAGTGCGATATTAAGGAGGCATATGGTACTTCAGAGAAAGCTCACAAAGATGCTAGTCATAAAATAATATTGGGAATGAAAAAAGAAATTGCTAAGAAGTATTAAAATATTCCCACAGGCGTTATTGAGAAGTATTTAAAACTCTGTAGTTGACGTTGACATTGAACCTATATCTCAGCTAGGGTGTGAACTTGAGGTTCTGTACCCTTTCATCTCTGATAAAAGCGGCACGATCAAGCCGCTGGGGGTAGGTGTTTGGAAGTAACTTGTGATAAGTTGCTCTTCCGGGGGGATTGATGATCGTCATTTCAAACCCTAATCCGAAGCCAATAATTTTGAAGTTTTAGCTCACTAGAAGGTGTTGAAGGCGGTCGCGGGTTAACTCTGTAGTATGTGCCAATTAAAGAAAACATGTATAAAATCAATAATATAAGTTTATCTTGAATTACTAAGGTCACCTCACCAAATTTGTGTTTCTAAAAGCTCTAAAAACTAAACGAGCAGAAGAAGTTGCGTATGACTTGATGAATATTTTTGTGTTATCGGGGCACCTTGCTTACTTCTTGTTGTAGTTCTGGAATGAAATAATTAAAGTAACAGGTGTGCAGATATATTTCAAGTAAAAATAAATGGGAAGCCACGCCAATCGCAAAGCCAAACATTTATTGAATGAGAAACACCAAGATGTAAGAGATATTTTGATAACTTGGATGTAACAGAATCGGACGTCCAAATGCAAAGGACAAAGATTTGTGCAAGTAAAAAAGAATAGATTTTTTTCAGAGAGGCATTCAGCGGACATACAAGACTATGTTTGGCACTCCACTTATTACTTGAATGATTCAAATCTTCCACACATTGTAGAGAGGTTGCAAAATGAAGACGATATTTATAAACTCCAAAACAGTTTTAGTGGTACTATCGAAGACGAATTAGACTTCGATTCAGAATTTCAAAATTATGTTGGTGGCAAGAGTTTATTTTATCTAATCCAATGCGGAATTCTCAAAGAAGGTAATGACGGGAGGAACAATAATGTAACAAGTGCAAGAGATTTACAACAATACTCTCCCATAAATGGGCCAGAAATAACATTGTAGAGGAAGAACTATTGAGGTAAAGAAAGAATCAAATAATAGATGATTCCCTTTTGTGTAGTGTTAAGTTCTATTTCAGGGATAATGAAAACCGCTTAAAATCAATAAATAAACATTGTTAAATGTATTAAAAGTCTAAAAAAGCAAGCGACAGAAATGTTACAATAAAGTTGCTACCCTAAAATTGAATTTGGACAGAATGTTCTACTTCAGATTCGTGATGTCGGCAGAGGTCGCTTAGCTCCTCGTAGCGTTTTGGCTGTTATATTATCTGAAAAGAAAGATTTATACCAACTTGGAACATGAACGGCGTCCTGGAAGAACTGTATGCAAGCAATGAATTTCAGGCACCTACTTCATTAACATTGTGGACTTTGAAAATGTTATGGTTCTTTTTCAGCCTTTCGCAAAAACTTTGATAACATCATTAATCTTGCTCGACACTACAGAGTTGAGGTTTATGAGACCGGACTCTCGGATCACTGCGTGCAGTCATTGTGTTGTTCGGGTTTATTTACTGAAATTACTGAGCCTGTAACCGCAAACTATCATATCACAAACGCTACATAAGGGAAGACATTGAGAAATTTGCTAAGGCTGTATCACTTGAGACTTAGACTGTTAATCATGAGAATGACTCGATGGAGGAAAATTTTAATTGCTTTAATGATATCTTCTACTATCACTTTGACAATGCATTTCCTTTAGTCAAATTAAGAACAAGTAAACCTAGAAACCCCTGGATCAGCCATGAAATCCGAATTGAGTCGGATAAATTCCATAACGCGCATAGGCTGCGTAAGATGCATGATATTTAAAAAAAATCAATACACTAAGTTGAAAGGGAATTATTATAAATTACTCACTTTAACAAAAAAACTTATTATGATAATTTACTTTTAAATTCTAGAAACAAATTAAGATGTGCCTGGGGAAATCATCAATGTTAAATCCAACAAGAATATCTTATTAAAGAAAGATAACAAACGAGTTGAAGATCCTTATGATCTATGCAAACTATTTAAACTCTATTTCAACTGATAGAACTGCACTCTTTGAGAGAAGTTCGAAGTTTGTGTGTATTAAGATAAACTACTCAAAAATGTTAGAAATATGAAAACTCATAGGTTTAAAAATTACTTAAAAAATATCTGAAGAACAGGTGTTATTATAGCGTGTCGGAGTTTCTAGAGTAATCTGTTTGGGAGTGCTGAATTTAAATCTGTGTTTTATATATAAACTTATATAATGTGTTCTTAGTCAGTATTTTATGTATTTTATTGTATATCTTATCCTGACGCAGCCCATATCTTTATAGATCCAGTGGCTAATAAACTTGTTAATACTATTATTATTAAAATACATTAGCATGATCGGATGTACCAATTTATTGATAAAAGAAATCATTTTGCGAACAATTGCGTCAAAAGAATCAAATTCTACACAAGGCTTTATCAGATGCAATTATCATACACTGCAAAATCGCTATATTTAAACCAACCAAATATATTTTGTTAAGCATATTTTCTTTGAAACAAGCATACCCTTTGTTGTTTCAAATATATGCAAAAAAATGTACACTATTGACTGAAACAAAATATTTGAATAGAAAGTTTAATATATTTAAACAAATTATTTAATTCAGTATGGTCTTAACACAATAATATAGTTCAACTTTGTAAAAATGGTGGATTGGTTGAATTTTTCATATTGTTGAAACAACATCGGTACTTTGTTAACTCAAACAAATTTGCAAGATTGCAAGCTTTTTACAGTAAGAAATTAACAAATTGATGTATATCTGCTAATAACTATAATAATTAAGGAGATTTTTTTTCCCAAGAAAAATTTTCTTCTCACGCAGGATTCGAACCTACATACTTTCGTTTACCGGACGAACGCTCTACCAATTAGAGCCGCATATAAATTCGAGCGATAAATCGACGATATTTTAAGAAGGGCGTTGGTCTGTCAAGATCTTGGACATACCTCAAAATTTACGAATTGCTGTTTCTGAAGCCAGAAAACTAATGTTAAGACGGGCGTCGGCCTGTCGACATAGCAGTAATAATTATATCCACTAACAGCCAACATCCCTGAAGATTTATGTATTGTCGTTAATGAAATCAACAAACATACCCTCAAGCTAATAAAATCCCGTTTATTTTAGAGATATCGCGAAAATTATGAAAATAATTGGTATAAAAGGCAATCATATTATTTTGTTATTTCTAGTTTATTAATTTGACAAACCCATTAATTTCACTTAAACAGTAAGTACTCCTCAATTAACAAGGTGAATTAAGAAATAAGGATTCCGCTAACTATAATTGTAGTTAATATAATGTAATTATTATGTCCAAATGACCTTTTTTCCAATCCTAGCCCACACCTTTGTCAACAGGTTCTGTGATCTAAGCATTATTATTATGGCGAAACTTTCTACCCGCATAGTTACGTTCAATAGGTATATGTGATATAGCCATTGTTGTAAACAAACACGGTTATAAAAAATTGTAGTAACCTCAATTAAATATTTAGTAAAGTGAAGCACAATATATGTATATTATACTTAAAACAAAAATATTGTTACTATGAAAAAATATATATTTCAAATAAGCAAATAAATCTAATTGTTTTAACAAAATGTTTGTTCTTCTGTGTGTTATTTCTATTTGAGTCAACAAAATTCATTGTTTGGAGTAAATATTTCATTTGATCAATTTTACAAAATTTTATTTGAACTGAACATATAATATATCTCATTATTTCAATGAAATAATTAGTTATTTTAAGTATTACATACCTTTGACCCAAAACTTTTTACTTTGAGCAAAATATTTGTTTAATTCTATTAAAGAATTTTATTAACAAAATTATTTGCTTCGCCCAACAATATATTTGTTTGCCCATATTTAAACAAAGATTTTAGTCAATACAATTAAAATTTGGTTGAGTCAGTGAAATGGGTTTTTCAGTGTAAACACTGTGGTAACAAAAAGTGCATTTACAACAATTTGTTAGAATAAACAACGCACGATTGATTCCGGTTCTATGATAAGTTTTGCGTTCCAATAATGCAGACTTAGTTAATTAAACAAACATTTTCCAGAACCCGATTATTTTTTGAATATTCAGTTAAACCTCAGAGATCGAAATTTCGTGATAACAGACAGAAAATGGTATACACTGGTACTAAATATATAATGGGAAATTATAAATACCGGTGCATAAGGCCTGTTTTCCAAACATGTTAAGCAATATCAAGAGTGTGATGTTCATATTTGTACAACCTATAATATCCGATTGATGTTTTAGTATTTCAGTTAGGCATTTGGAGAATTCGAACGTACCAAATAAAAGTTTTATGATTTCTACTTTGATTTATGTGTGTAAAGTTTATAAACAGTCGAGGAAGTTGTCAATGAGTAACGGTAATATTTAGATTTTCTAGGCACGTTTTCAACCAATCTTTCATTGAGAAGTTGTAACAAACCATTTCATGCATCATTAACATTAATAAAGTAACATCTTGTGTTGAACGTTTTCATCGTTTTACAACTGTGTACTTTCGAAACAGTAGCTTTGCTTTGAAGTTATCGCAATGATGCTATTTTGAATGGATGAAACAGAGGAACAACATTATTGTTGACAAATAACAGTTTCTCTTCGAACTTATTATATACGAATCTAAGAATAAAATGGCGTAACAAAGAAAAAAAGATTTGAATTTTACTCCATTATAAACTTAACATCGATAACACAGGATAGTCGACTTATAGTTGCAATGCATTCTTCATCTTCTTTTAGAACTTCTCACTTCCGTAAATCCTTAGGGATTGCATGTGTCGAAGATTCAAGAAAAGTTGCAAATTTAGATAATGAAAAGGTCGGTCATATTGGGAGTAGCCCAGTATATAATTCCTTTTGTAAATTTGAATGTCAATCATTTATTTAAAATGAATACTGAAGGCTAGCCAATTTTTACGTCAGTTACCGGTTTCTTCAGAACTATCGCATTTTTGTGAATAACCGGTAAATGACTTTTACATAATTGATTACAAAGCAATTTTATTGGGAAGGTAGTCATTTACATTCTGATCAGTACATTTATAATGTCTAAGGTTTCGCAATCATATTTGTTGCTCCATCTTAGACAATCTAAAATATTTTTATTTCACAAGTAAAAATATATGATGAGCAAAAAATCGCAATCATTACTACACGAGTAGTATTAGACAAGCAATTGACAAAACCATGTATCGAAAACATTTACCTACTTAATTCTAGTTAACAGTAATAAATAATGTAATTAAAGCGTTAAAGTTACAATTAAAATGTAAAATGATGAAAATTTTTAAGATCCAAAAGCACGTGGCAAGCATCAACAACGTAATGAGTCAATCGGTAAAACAGACAACTAGCACAGACTACAGCTTAGTATCAGTAATATTACTGATTCTGAACTTTAGAAAAACGGTAATATAATAATCATCAAACATCTATTGATCTATTCCATCTAATCTTAACTGGTGTTGCCTAAGGATACACCTACATATTATTATGTTACAGAAATAACGAAATGACACCATTTACCAAATTACAAAATGACACGCTTCTTTTCGACACCATCAAAGTAGTAAATGTGTGTAAAAGTGCTTAAATCGAAGTAGGTATTAATATTACTAAACAAATGCAGGGACTGAATGTTGTTATTTTCTTCCGACTTCCGCTTTTATGTTTTACTTTAAGCATGTGCAACTGCACCTACGTACGACTTGTAATGGTAACAGTTATATACAGCTATTTACGATATAAATAAATATTTGCTTGGCTTAAAGTAATTACTCAAAACTAATCAGATTTTTTTTTTGCAGAAATGACTCTTTTTTTCAAATTAAAAGTAAAGGATAACTAATCCAGTTTTGGCTAAGATAGCCTGAAGTGTAAAATAAATAATAGAGAAAAGGCAACGTTACAGTGTTACTGCAAATTTGCGATACTAAGAATAAGTATACAGTTTTATATTATCCATTTTTATTTTGAAAGATGTGTAAACCTTTGCTCACTAAAAATTAATATTAATTATTAATGAATATTTAGCATAGAAATGATATTGTCACATGAAGCTCACGGAAAATAATTATCCTAGATTACTTGACACAAGATAAACCAATCCAATAATTTGGCAAGGAGAAGTTTCAATGATGTGTTTTCTAAAAATATTACATTGATTTCTGTTGTTATACACACAGTAAAACAATTGTGCCCAATATCATTGTCCGCACATCTTCAGTGATACATAGTTTAATTTGTATGTTAATAAGATCACAGTTATCTAAAGCGATATTTCCTGAAATCTATCGCAACCTCTAGTACGTTCTCCAAAATCTTATCGATTGTATATCACAATGTACTAGAGCAATTGTTCTAATCGAGGCAATATAATGACAAGGAGATCGTCTATAATCTGGCTGACAGCGTATATAAATGATAGATTATAAAATGCTAATACAGTTTTATTCATTAGACAACGTTGTCAGATGAGGAAGTAATTTAGTAAAGTGTTCTATTAAAATAAGGATTAAGCAAGGATTGACTATGTTTAGTGTATTTCTCGAAATATTGTTACTTTCGACAATATTTACAACAGGTAAGATTATATAAGGTAACTTTTGCTTGTGTTTTGAACAGATTTTGTAATTTAAAGGAACCGGAAACAGAACGGGGAATGATAGAGATGATTGGAATGACGTCAGAGATTTAAATCAAAGAGGTATGTTGGAGAATATCAGTGTCTAATTTCACTACGATTTATTACATTCAGCACCATTTCTTTCACCGGATCCTGGTCAATGGTTCTTCGCTGATCCACGGAGTTGTTCGCAATTTATAGCGTGCAATAATGGTATATGTACAGTTTTGATTTGTGTTGGAGGTCGTCACTATAATCCCGAAATACAATGGTGCGATTATAAAGAAAACGCTGGATGTGCCACAGAAAATGTTAATTATGAAGAGAGTGCTGAGAGTATTGGTAATGAAAGAAGCTTTGCTAAATTCAAAAACTTAGTTAAATCATTATTTCTGCAGCTGATACTGAGTGCCCACCAAATGGCCGATACACCTACCCTTATCCAGGAGTATGCTCCAAATTTATCCAGTGCTTTGACGGACTTTATAGTGTGATTGAATGCGCTGATGGCTTTACTTACAATTCGGAAAAGGGTCTTTGCTATTACTCGGAGGAGACCTCGTGCGAAGATTCCACAACAATTTCTACAACTGCGGATTCGTCTACAACCACAAGTGAGATAACGGCACCTATGACCACAACCGAAACTACAACAACTTCGACTGCAACTGAAGATCCAAATGCAAATGGTGGTCCAGTAGGAGTATGTCCTACAGCAAATGGACAACAAGTAAATTTTCTAACTGATTCCAAAGATTGCTCTGTTTACTATATGTGCAACTGGGGAACACCGATAAAAATGAATTGTGGTTCAGGACTTCACTTCAACCCATCATTGAAAGTCTGTGATTGGCCAAGTAATGCTGGTTGTACGGTTAAATGAAAAACACGGTGCGTATGTTACATACAATTTATATATGACGTAATTATCTCTATAAATATCACCCTATGTAATTAAAATAGTGAATTTGTGTAACATTATATTATTTATTCGTTTTATAAATATTGTTTCATATTTGTTGTTATAATATAGTCCAAAAAGTGATTAGATATTGTAGTATCAGTAAATTTTACTCAAAAAAAGATACTTACATAGGTAATACGCCTTTGTATTAGAATTCTATTAAAAATAACAATACCATGTGAGCTTTCTAAATTGCTCCATCATTCACATGTATAAATCATGAGATGTGCACCCAACCGCACTGTCCAGTAAAATGGATCAATTAAGTTTATAAACGAGTAATTTTCATATCAACAATGTTTTGATGTGCTTAGGAAGACATAAAAATTAATAGATTATATCTGATATACAGTGCGTAAGACACAAGTATAGTCAGTAAATGACGCAGGAAATGGAGAAAACAACACAATATTCGTTATGAAATTGAAGCGCGATTATTTGTAACGTGCCTACCATTTTTTGTATACATGCTCATGATAATAATAATAATAACAATAATAATAATAATTTACTACCCAGCAGCTTTAGTCAAATTAAGGACAATTACAAACTTGCACAATAAAAAGAACATCTAAAATGTACGAACGAGCCGTGCGGCTTGTCTGAAAGCAAAATAAAACAGATTAAGTAAATTTTCACAGTAGTTTCATTTACAGTACCATACAAAATAATCTGCACGTTGATCGTATTCGAGATGGGATAAATGCCATCAGTTTTATAGTCCATGTAGGAATATTTAGGAAATTCGGCTGAGCGTTTTCCAAAGAATCAGCATGTACATCATAGAACGCGCTTTCTAGTACCAGCTTTGATCGCACCAATGAATTATATAAAACGAAGGCGTCCGTGAGGTAATTGAAATTTCAGTACGTTTGTAAAACAAGTTCTAGCATTTTGTTCGTATCAGAAATAACTTCATTCTTGAGACATTTACGTTCAGTTTGTGCAATTCTCTAATTGCACTTATCGGCGACTGCTTACGCATAAAAATAGAACATAATTGAAAATAACTGTAGCCACTAGTGGACGAAATTGACGCAAATACTTTCAAATCAAGAGCAAATAATAACATCCTATAGTCAATACTCTCCACAAGTTTATTAATAAACACCGAGGAAGCCAACGGTTCCAAGTAGTATTCCTGGAGTACATCCGAGGTGACAGCAATATTTTTTTATGTATCTCTATTGAAAGCCACATAGAAGGATCTGCCAGATGAAAAGGCTGTAATACTGGACTTCAGTAATATATTGTGGAATCCAAAGCAGCTTCTGGATTGATATGTTGTGGTCAAGACGGTCAAACGCTCTTGCATAATCGGTGCAGATCACATCCACTTAGCTGCCGCCATCGAAAGCAAACGCCGTACGTTGTGTAATGCTATAATAATGATGTAATAAGTTGGTCACCGTCAATCGCCGACTAACAAAACTATGTTGCTTATCCCATGACATGAAAATAATATACAAAATATCAAACAATTAATTTAATCGGAATAGTTGATTCGGAAATTCATTAATTTCATTTTCTATTGAAGCCCGATGATGATAATCTTTGAAGATAACTGCTGACATGTTTAGATAACTTACAGTAGTTCTATTCCTCTATATTCTTATATAGATACATGTTGTAGTTATAGATCGACAATTTAGCAGTTATCTTAACAATACTAATGAGATTTCCATCTAAAATTCTCATCTACTTATTCTTCCACATATTAAATATATATCCGAAATTTGCATATAATGCATTCGGTCGCCCAGGAGCACTGATGATCCCTTGGTACAGTGAAATGCAGCGCAAGCTAATGTCGGTCGTTTTTGTACACATACTTTTAATTTAGCCTAATTTTATCTTTTGTTTTGATAACGCTCTTATAAAGCAACTACTGTTATGTCGTTTCCTCCGTTGCTCTGTTCGTAGCCCTTTGCGTCAGATGTATGTCATCGGTTGACTATAATTGAATCTCCTACACGGTATACATTAACAAATGGCAAAAAAAAAATATGTGTATAAGAAAGAAAAATAAGACCAATATGTTTGGCATGTATCGTGAAGGTATATTGCAGCAATTAGTGATGAAATATAATCGTGTTAGAAAAACACTAAATTCATTGGAAGGTTGACAGATATCCTCAGAGTTTAGGTATATGTTTTTTTAATAGTATCTTATCTCAACGTTCTGTAGACGTCTATTATATTTGTTTAGGAATTGATAATTTTTATGATACTATCATTGTGTGTTTTAAGAATTCTTTAAGTTTGATTTATGATCTCTGATTATTGCGTTTTTTCCGTATTTATCATATCCAATTATTACCCATTGTTTGTAAGCAGTACTCTTGACGTGATCAGTTCCTACATTATAAAAGTGAGGTTTTCGTTAAAACAATTCGCTACCAACTTACCTAATTCTAAGATTGCAAATAGAGGTAATTCGGCTTATCTAAAATAAAGAGTGTATATTTACTAATTGCACTATTGATCAATAAGCTATTATTTTTGCTAAAAAATAGAAATCACTTTAGTACATAAAAAGCAGTAACATCCTATTCTAAAATGACTGACATAAATTCTGGTGCAGTGATGCAAACTTACGACTATGAAATAAAAAACCAAAAACACAAAAGTTCTCACATGCCTGTTATGCTTTCTCAGTAAATTGCTACTCTCTTATGCTATACTTCTTGTTCTCGTTTGCGAAAATAGTGTAGTAACAATTTAGTAATTTAAATGAAAAGTAGATTTTTTTTGGTTGGTTTTTTAATATAAATTTTGCCTACACAAAACTCTGTGTCATAAACCAGAAAATACTGTGTATATGGAAAATTGAATACAAGTCCGCAAATGACTTAAAATATTTTTTTATGGAGTTTGTGCATTTCTTTGGTTAATTTTCCAAGCAACATAAAATTGTTGGAGAAACTTTTAATAGCGGCAGCACTAATGTATAAAAAAAAACAAAATGTTCGCGGAAAATCGTTAAAATACAGTTTAGATATTTACCTAATACCTTGACCAAGGGTAATATGTTTCGTCAGCCCAAAATGCATTGATTCAGCCCACTTTTGGGTTGTATATATACAGTACAACTGTTGGAATTACTCGATCTATAAAATAGTATGCACTGTCGTGAAATGTTCATTGAACAATAAGTTGTTACAAAAAATGCGGAAAAATGAGTGATATTGAAGTTCTCCGCTATTTTAAAAGAATGTATTAAATATCTAAAGTGTTAACGTATAAACCAACAGTATATGTATACCTATATGGTTCAATCAAACACAGTAACAGGTTTTAGGCCATCATAAACATCCTAGCACAATTAACAAATTAATGAATTTCTACTTTTAACTGTAATAATTAGGAGGAATTTTTCCGAAGAAAAATTTTTCTCCTCACGCAGGATTCGAACCTACATCCCCTCGTTTGCCAAACGAGCGCTTTACCAATTAAGCTAGCAGAGGATTATTATTAATTAATTATTACAGCTAGAAGCAGAAATTCGTTAATTTGTTAATTTCTTACTGTAACCTTGCAATCTTTGCATCCTAGCACAATATTTTGTGTTGAATTAAGTAAGTAACTCATCTACTTTACCCACAATCAGTGCACTATTATGTTCACCTCAACATGATTGAACATATTATGTCAAGCTATTGTATGGGCGGTGTTTATAAAGAAGCACGTAGTACTTAAACTTATTGTATCTAGGTACTTGAAATATAAAAAGATCTACTAAATGTATTGTATGTACAGCTAGATATGGGCAACGTAGTGCTAGGATTTGAGCAAGCTTTTTACAACTATCAGAACTGTATATAAAGTCTTCAACATATGTTAAATTACAACATTTTAAATGCGAAGGCTTAATCCAGCGTTAAAGCTTATACCGTATGTTTCTTCAGTTTTAATAGTTTTTGCTATTTTTTTTTACTTATTTTCCATTCGCAATTTCTACGAAACAGAAAATATCACCAATATTTTCTAAAATGTCATTGTTTCAATATGAACAGTTTAAAAAAGTATTTAACATAATCAAATTAAAGTTTGTTCATGTGTTAATGTTGTACAACAGAGCGTTAACGTGTGTAAAAAAAAACGATTTTTTTATTTTTTCCCATTTTACGAAAAATATTATTTAACGTTTAAGATTTTGAATGGAACACCCTGTACACTTCTGCATATTTGAATTCTAGACTAGAAAAGAAATGGCATTCTGAACTAAAAAATAAAATTTCAATCAATCAATTTTTTTGGTAACCATGGAAAGGAAAACATATCAACCATATGTTTTCGGAAAAACTTCAGAATGTTTCATTTGAATAGGTATGGGAATAGCATACGATCGTGAAGCAAAAGCAACATATCCTAGTACGATTTAGTGAGAAGTTTATTCAGAATAAAAATAAATCTTTGATATACACATGTAGAAGAAAAAAACTACTGCGTTGTAATCGCAAAAAAAAACATGATTGTGAACGTCTAGCAAAAATACACAAAAAAGAGAAGCAAGCAAACCTGATTTTGTGCTTTTTTTTTATTTTAACATTAAATAACATTTCAAAAAGCCATTCTTTAAAAGAACTCTCAAGAACTTTACTTTACCATACCCTCCATAGCCTCTATTACTGTTCAAATATTCAACACTAACTAATTTGTACTGGATTAATCATTAATAATCTAAATGAGGATCGGACAATGTGTGAGTATTCACAGCTTGTCAAGTACCGAATAAAGTGTGGTTTTGTATCGTTGAATAGCATTCCAGTTGCCAATAAATAAATGTATCAAAGTGAAGGGGTACAGTTTCGAACACATCAGCCGATCAGATGACGTCAATAAGGAGCGTCTCGAAAACAATAAAATACATGTATGGTAAATAGCAAAATGTTAAAATCCAAATTATTCACAACTACCAATTAATGTAATTCAAATGCACCTTTGCTTTAAAAAAGCCCGTTTTAAGTTGAAATTTACTTTATCTATCTTGTCACCATCTAGAAGCGCTCGTGTTTATTTCTACAATTGTAGCGAATTTCGTGTATGTTTACAAAGTGTTTTCGTGGTTTTTCTAGAAAATTAAATCGTTAAACGTTTTTAAAATATGTTCCGTAACCCGGTCCGGATTTTTTAAACTTACCTTTCGCATTAACAAAACCCTCACAGTCGAAATCGATTTTAATATTATAATATTTATATATGTGGCGCCATTTATGCTCCTATCTGATGTAATCATTGTATGCGCGTAAGCATGCCATATTATTTGTACCATGTACAAAATCATGATTGCTTGCTTCTCTTTTTTGTGTATTTTTTCTAGACGTTCACAATCATGTTTATTTGCGATTACAGCGCAATCTGTTACGAATCGAAAAAAAAGTTTCAAACAAAAACTACATACTTGATAGCGTAGAATCCGAATCTGCAATACAAAATGGGGTTCCCATTTAAGATTTCAAAGTTGTCCCCCCTCCCACTCCGGGGTAGGTGAGGTGGGGGATCTAGTTCGGTACCATTCAGTGAACCCCCTACATTATAACAAATCTTATAAGATCTTTTTTGATTTGATGCAGTATTTTAGAGATATTCCGTTGTCTCAAGATAAAAAACTCACCCAGTATGTCACCAAAAACTTTCACAGGGTGGGCTATCGAGAAACCTATGATGAGGATAGGGTGAGTATCAAGCCTGATACAGAGAACATTATCTAATACAATCTACTACAAGAAAAAGATAAACTGCTCATAATAAGTTTTAGTGATATTAGCAACTCCGATAACCCGTATTGTAATAACAAGGTTTTCAAATCACACACATCGGCAGAAAACCGTAAGCATTTTGAGTCAAGAAGTTTTTCCTTTTCTTATAACATTTATTCACTTTAGACTTGACCTTTTTTGCGATTTTACCGAAAAGCGTAAACACAACAAAATGTCGTGATTATTTTTGATTGAAATAAAAATGAATTATCTCCAAAAATCCACGCACTCCATATTTATCATATATCTAGGACGCGCGGTTAGGATGTTGTAAAACCGTCAAGCCTTGTCCCTGGTATTTGGGAGTTGATCGCAGATACCATCCGAATAGATTCCTATCAGATGTTGATCTGATAAATATACCAGGTTAGTATGTTCCACCCTATTTGTGCGAAATATATTCTGTTGCTGGAATGAAACAGGAGATGTACCATCTATGCGACAATTTCTGTACTACACATAAGATTATTTGCTGTACAATATGGGGAAAAGTCTGCTATACGAAAATAATAATAATACGATATTGTTTCAAATAAACCTAACCCGTTTCAAACGTTTAAACACTATATACTTCTGTAAAGTAGTGTAAAGCTTATGAGTAATGCATCATTAACTGAAAAGATCCCAATTGTCCCTGAAAATCCTTTAATATTGCACGAAAATGTTTATCTTTGTTTACTATAGTGTATCTGAGATTTATGCATGTGGGAACATGCATAAAACTAAAATACCTTCGCGTAAAAAAGCACTCAGCTTGAATGCAGATGCTTGCATTTTCCGCTAAAAGCCTAGAGTTTTAAATCAATGTATTCATGCGTGTCCACGCAAATAAACTAAAACACCGGGTTTTTTTTTTTAAAGTAAAATTAATATAATAACGGTAATATAATATGTTAATGTGTATTGTTTTAACTTAAACAGATATAAAATATTAATCAAAACTAAGGTGCATTCTATTTAATTATATTACGGTTACTTTTCGTCCAAAAGCATGTACTTAAGAAGAAAATAGTTTTCCGGCAAAACAGCGGGCTACTTTCAAATAATATAAACATTTTTCTGCAAAAAGGTATCCTTTTCGTTTAACATGATAAAAACCTAACGTTATAAAACTTTTCATTTAATTTAGTCGGTAACCAATGATTCAAATGAAATGTGAGAAATAGTACTAAATAAACAAATTGTCGCCTGTGTAACTTTATCACCAAATTACAACAATTTTTAACTATGATTTTGAGTACTTAACTGTTGTTTATAATCTACACTTAAACCCTTTTTACTTCCTCTCCCTTATTTATTGTGTTTGTAACACGTACAGAAATTTCAGTTCTTTGTTACTTTTTTTTTTGTTTTTTTTCCGCATCCTGAAACTTAAGGCGCAATTTCACCGAAGCAACATGTAGCATGCAGCAGTGACGCGTACTACACACTTCTCTTTTGATCGAAGCAACCTACGACACTAGAAAACATGTAATAGGCTATATGTCGCTTATTGCTGCCTCAGTGGAATTGCGCCTTTATAATCTGTATTACTTAATACAATATTCTGTATTTTTGTTTTTTTTTTCTTATGTACAGTAAACTTTATATTCAGAAATCAACAAAATAATTAGTTTTAAAAAAAAAATTAACTTAAGCCTGACAATTATTAATGACACATAAATAAGATAAGTGCAGATAATGTTTCAGAATTGGTTGGAAACAATTTGTTATCTTCCCCACTTTTCCAATCCTTATTAAAATCATTTATTGCAGTGAAATAGAAAATTGTAAATTACTGTCAAATCTATTTCGATTCTAGAATTTTATTAGGTGTTTGTTATTTAAATATGATTTACCAACGTTTTTAAATTTGCTTGTAGAAATAGAATTTTATTAACGTCACTGGGAAGATGTTAACTCATACTAAACATTATAGTTTATAGATAAGGTCTCTACTATTTAACGTATTATTGTCGTAGGTACTCTGCAAATGTCTTCATTCTCTAGAATCATCATCAACATCCACAAATTTTAATCCACGGATTTAACTATATCTTAAAGCTCTATCTTTTATGTAAGATCTGTAATTGCTTTACCGATGTAGTTTTCCTAACTGATGACTAATTTAAATTTTAGTTTGTTAATTTTTTTCATAATAACATTTTACGTACCTAATTTATGGTTAATTAATGTATGGACAGACATTTACGATAAACATAATTTTATTTTATACCTCTTCAAGCCATTTTAATGCATCGCTGATTGGATAAATTAACGTCAGTCTTTTTATGAAACAAGCGCCAAATTAGCATTTTTACGCAATAAGATTTAAATGATCAAAGAAAAGCAAACCAGCATACACGATTCACTCAACTTTGTCAGGCCGACTTACTTTACTGGAAGTAAAATGGGTTCAGTATGGTAATAGTGGAGGTGTGGTTATTAATTTGAGATTAATAATATGGATTTAAATACCATGATATTCTAAGGCATGTCTGAGGAGGGATACCTAAGGGTCTGGAAGGATATCTGTGGCAAATTTACTTGAAAATTATTTCGACGTTTGCAAATATATTTCTACTTTTAGTTACGAATCAGTGTTGTTTTTTTTTATTAAAAACTCGTGGATAGCTGCAATTTCGTTACCTTTGTAACTTCTATCATTCTAATATTAAAATCCAATAAGAAAAAAATTAATTTAATGATAGAGTCCAAACCTGATTACCGTTTCCTAAGACAGGTTTTTGAATATTACGAAATACAATACAAGAGTGTACAACTTTTTAAACATTATCAATGGGTTAGTATTTTTTTTAGACACCTGTCTTACAGCACCAAAAAGAAAAGTAAACTTATTTTTGAGTTTAAAATGTCCGAAGGTGCTAACGATTTTATTGTAGGGCCCAAGCGAAGAAAAATTATATATGAAGAACCACGAGAAATCATATGGAACGTGTAAGTACGTAAGAAAAGAGCAAGATATGAAGGTAATTACTGCATTTATTTCATAATTGTTTCTTTTACTTAATCATTGAAGAAGCTATTACACTGAGAAAAATGGTTACTAACCGTAAGTGAAAATTTAGTATTGGCAACTAAAAAAATCATTTGTATATGTGACAAATGATCAAAGTAGTTGCAGCAAGTAAAGTCGTGTTTCTAACAATGATGACTGGCACTAAATAACTTTAGTTTTCCTGATAAATGAAAAACATCATTTATTCCAAATGTTCTGCATTATTTGGAGTTACTGTTTGTTTTGCTGGTATTAGTTACTGTAGCTTCTGTATGTGGTGTAAATATCTATATTACTTATAGTGAATGCTTTGTCTTACTACTGTTACTTACCTGTATTTACTTATCATAACTAAACTATGATATTTGTGGTAGAATAACACGTACTACAAATAAATTATTTATTTGTATAGTTATTGTAACTGATTTTGCATGATGATTTTCATGAAGTATTGGTCCTCTTCAGATCAAATACATGAATAAAAATCTAGTTAATTACACAGAATACACTGTAGGTAGTTTAGAATAAGTTGAATAATAGTAGTTTTATTCACCTCAAAAGGACTAATATATCATCAGCAGCGATCGTGTTATATTGTTTTTATAATATTTAGGTATTAAAATTATTGAGGTGCGTAAATTAATATAAACTGCTACATTAAAATAATATACTTTATTGTTTTTCGGTATGTACATTTATACATGCAAAACATATTGCTATATTCTAAAAATGTTGAAAAGCATTAAATACTCTAAAAATAAGGCTACCATCTTATAAAAATATAACTTACAACTTAGCGTAAAAGATAACTGCAACACAATCCGTGCACTGTCACTGCAGGTTAATTGTTTCACTTTTTCACTTCCACGAATTAGTTAAATGAATGGTAGCTAGCAGCACCTTTCTAAGCCAATAAACACGTGTACGAACCAGGACACTGACCAGGAGCAAGCACAACATAACCAATAAACCAACATGCTCTAGAAGTGCTGTCGTTTCCAGTCGATTGTACCCGAACACCAACGATACAAAATTTTAGTAGTTGCCCTAACTCACTGACCATTATTCTTTAATTAGTTTTCATTTATGCCCACTAATGTTATTATTTACACTAACTAATAGTATGCCAAATAACTGAGTTTATTAGTTGTAGATATATTTTGTAATTTGAGTATGAAATATTTAATGCCTGCTAATATATTTTAGTACTTGAGACTATAACACAGTGTTAGAAAACTTACTTTATTCACTTTTAATGCATGGCAGATTAATAACGAATAACTATTTAAGCGTAGTTATTAAGAAATATAGTTGCCATTAATATAAAATGCTAAATATATTGTTCATTTGGACCATTTTTCTCAGTGTAGAAAATGATTATTCTTTCTTCATTAATAAATGATGTTTTAACTATTGTCAGCTAAGCAACTGGTATCTTCAGAACGACAGTTTCAACAATTGTTATTGAGGGTCATGCAAGCTTAACTTTTGTAATGCCAATCCTGGTATGACCAAACCACATTTGAGACCTACAATTGATAACTGCGACGAAGAAGCCGTTTGTCGTATCATTTGTAATTTTCACGTGACAAATATACAAAAGCCCAGTACTAGGTAAGCAACTTTTCCGGTCGCTAGGGAAAAGTCATCTTTCAGAAAATTACTACTAAGTTCTGTAATTTAATTTGTCTATTTAGGTTTGAATTTGCTTTCGAGAACATAATTATTAGGTAATAACAATAAATTTGATTTAGGTATTTGTTAACTTGAAATTAACAATTCAAATCTTTGTCAAAATTTGTAATATATCTATTAAAATTATTTTCTAAATACTAAGATATTTATACAAACTGGTGCCTGAAGTCACATTATACACATTTACTATTTTGAATTTAATTTTATCTAATTCACAGGAGAAACTGATTCATACATTCATTCACTAAAGTTAGGGTAGGCACTTAAAATCCGGGCACAAGCTAGGTGCTCATTGTACCATCCCAATTGGTTCTCTTATTTCCACTCGAGCAGCTTGGTGTTCTCTATAAAGCCAAGTATCTTGCCCAGTAAATTGAGAAACTACGAGGGCTCCAATAGATCTCTCCCGAAATATTTCTGCCTGAGTCTTCAATTCCTCACATGTGCAGATTATATGTAAACTCGTTTCCTCCTGTAGTTCGCGTCTTCTGCACCCCAGTTCGCTTACTCGACCTGTGTTGTATAGATGCTTTTTTCAGGGGACAGTGTCCAGTTACCAACCCAATAATGGTTTTAACTTCTTTCTTGCTGCGCCTGAGTAGGTTATCAGAGAAACTAGCGTCCCCATCCCTGTTAGCGCTTTGGTATGGAGTTGACCTTCAGTCGACCTCCATTTCTTTGTACTTTCTTTATCTAACCAGGTCCAGATCTCCCTTCTTGCGGAATCCTTAGTAATTCCACATACGGGCTCTGGACCCATGAAGTATCTCTTAGAGCCCTCCTTGGCTGGTTCGTCGGCTATTACATTGCCTTTTATATCCTCATGTCCCGACATCCAAATCAGAGACACCATGTAGTCTCGTGCCAGTGCATTGAGGGATTGTTTGCAGTCTTTAACTAGTTTTGACCTACTTACGGGGTTCGAGACTGCCTTAATGACAGCCTGGCTCTCAGTCATTATATTAATTTTCCTCCTCATGTAGCCCCTTTTTGCAATCATTTCTGCACAGGCTGCAAGGGCGAATACCTCTGCCTGGAAGACCGTTGTATGCTTCCCCAGGCTTATGGAGATATCGTTTGATTAGGACTGAGCCCACAAATATCGGCTCCTGTGCGCTGGCTGGATTTGGATCCGTCCGTGAACCAGTTATCAATAGCAGTGATCTCACTATGCGCCTGATCACAGTTCGGTATGGAGATTTTCTCCTCTTCAGTAAAGAGAATTTCGGGTGCCATGCCTCCGTAGGCATTTGCAGCAATGGCCCGTCCAGCATCGTGCCCGTAGTATGAGTGTGCCCTCCCACCCTGAAGTTGAGATGCCACAGGTTGTTGGCTTTCAGTCTAAGGATCGCATTCATTGCCTCTGCTCTCACATAAAGCTCCAGCGGGTAGAGGCCCACAAACTTATTTCTCACACTATTTTTTAAAGGAAACGTCAATTTAAAGTATGTTTTAAAATAATAAAAAAAGCATGTAATAATACAAAAAATCCTGCAGCCTTTGTATCTAAGTCTTCAAATTACAGGCAACAAAAATCCAACAAAAAATTATATTTGATAAACAATGAATAGGTAGTGATTATTAATGATGGAATATCTAGTTATTGGAAGTTTTGGATTGGTGGTATGGAATAAATAGTAACAAAACCAGAAAATATATTTAAAGGATTGGAAAGAACGCATTTTCTGGTTTTGTTACTATTTATTCAATAATGGAATGGTTTTATAAATTATTGCCGTATCGGCTAGATTACAAACTGTTCTTGTATCGTGGTGTACAGGAGTGTGCTCAGCTACGGGGTCGCCAAACATATATTAATTTTTGTCGTATTACATGGTAATAAAATTTCTTGCAAATGTCATCGTTTCATTTTTGATGTGAAACGATGATGATCATATTGATAAAAAATCATGTTAAACAAATTATTCCTCCTAGGTGTAACACTTCCAATGTCACTAGATATATTAGTGATAGCATGAACGACTCTAGAGTCCCTAATGAGAGAAAAATAACGAAATTTAAGTACTACCCTGAGGCGATTTGTCTCGTCTTAAAGATTTTCTTGTTCTCGAATAAATTGAGTATATTATACGCATTTGAAATAGAAAACCTTGTCCCTTTTTCTGCGTGGCATATGAACATTTTTAGAATATAATCAAAACATGAAAACAAATGATTATTGCGGGAGCAAAAACATAATTTTATGAACTTGATTCCGGAAAACCATTTTTTGTGATTAATCTAGCGATAGAGCAACAGATTCACTGTATAATGTATTTGCGACATCTATTTAGCTGGTTTTCATCGAATTAGTTGAAGCTTCATTGTTTGAGTAATAAGAATTCCGAAGTAATAAAATCATGTTGTGTTCTATTAAATTTGCCTTATCTGATTATTACTTTTATTGCTATCAATAAATATATGTCTATCCGGAATTTTGTTTTGAACGAGACATTTTTTCAGTAGTTCATAAAATCTAGACATTCTTCGTAGGCTAATCATTCGTATTTTTCTTCGTCTACTGCTCTAAATTATTTGATTTTTATATAATAATTATCTACACAAATATGACCAATTGATATAAATAAAAAAAGGTGAATAAACTAGAAAAAAAAAACATTTTAAAAACTGCGTAGCATTTGCAATTTTTTGGTGATGGATAACATCGAAAAGAAGTTTCAATTCGACGAATACGTTTATATACTCGAGAACGCTACATTGTATCGAAAGCAGTTTGATATTTCGAAATCGAGTAGTAATCGAGCGAAGCTTTCGATTCAAACAATAACCTTTGTACTCTCTATAGTACTCGAACACTACTGCTTACGAATCGAAAAGTACCAATCAGTGACATTGGTAATAAATGACAACATGAGCACTAGCACGCAATCGACGGAGAAATGAAGAGAAAGAAATCCTAATAAATATATCTTACCTTTATAAATAAGTTTAAAAGTACCCATATTAATTATGTTCTTAATTTTTTAGATATTTCCAAAATAAACGAAATTTTTATTGTAAGTATTTCATTATTTAACTTTTTTTTTGTATTTGTTGATCTTTATTCTGGACACTCTTTTACGTTTTCCCATTCCCATATAATTTTGTTTTTGCTAATTACTCGCGCAATTTTTCGACTTGGATTTTATTTAGCTGGGCTGATGATGTTCGATCAGAACTAAACCGGTCGCTTCTGTGAAAAATTTTGATTTATTTTCCTGAATTATTAACTCACACAGAGTCAAAAATAGATTATAGATTTTTATTAGTTTGAGGATGTTTTTTTTGGTTTCAGTAACAATAATAAGTTATTCTTGAGGATTATCACAGATGTCAGCGGATGATGTTGTCATTAAGAGAACTAACCACAAAAGTGGTGATAACACTTTATGCGCGAAAACTATAAGCTTTATTTTCCTGGAATTGTAGAGCAGATGTTATCTTAATGTTCATTCAACAAATTCAGGTCCTTACGGTAGCTCACTACCTTGCTGAATAAAATTGTTTTCAGGCCCTCTAGGAAAGAGTCAACCTTCCCAAAGTTTATATACCGAATTCTTGTAGCGGCAGAGCAGTGGCAGAAAATATGCTCAACCGTCTCCTTGTCTTCTAAGCACAGTCGGCATTCAGTCTCACCGGAGAGCCCTTTCTGAGTTTACAGTGACCAGTAAAGATAAACACAATTACCTCGACACTTTACAGTCAAGTTCAAGCAGTTCTTTGGTTCTGACACGACTACACTGTAAAAAAATTTCTAGCAAAGTTACATGTAAAATCATTGGTAACAAAGTTGCCTACAATTTTACAGGTAAATTTGCTTCACAAGGTAAAATTTCTACCATCTAGTAAATTTCACATGCTGATTTATTTTTCAAAGATTGTACTGTAAAATTTCCCAGATAACAATTTAAGGTTAATACAAGCCTTTTTAAACGTTGTTCCGACAAGGGAAAAAGGTTGTCAGCAAGCTTGTTATGGCAGGGTGTAAGCTTACTGCAAGGTTATGACAAGCTTGCTAGTTGACACAGGACAAGGTTTTTCCCAAGTAAGGTTACAGGTTAAGCTTGTCTGTAAAAGCATGTGATAAGGTTACCATGGCAAGGTTCCCATAAGCTTGTCTGTAAAACGATATGACAAAGTTGGAATGATAATGTTGAGCCAAGCTTTAGAGAAAGCCTGTACAAACCTTGATAAAAGTTTGTAACAATCAAAACAAAATAGGAATTGGATATTAATTTCTTCTTTTTCTTGGTTTCTAGGTCATAAAAATATGAAATGTACATTAAGGCGTTTCGTTTTAATTTCAAGAGCTTTTTCAAGATATATGTAAAATATAAATTATAAATGTATACATTTTTTTTATTTAATAAACAAAACATTGTTTACTATGAATTTTGAATTATGATTTTATCATTTATTAAACAATTTACTTATAAGTTACACCATTTACAATTTATATTTTTATATGTATACTTGAAAAAGCTTTTGCAATCAAAGTGAAACGTCCTTATTAATGTACATTTCATATTTTGACCTAAAAACCAAGAAAATGAAGAAATTAATACCCAATTCCTATTTGTTTTGATTGTTGTAAGCTTTTATCAAGGTTTGTATAAGCTTTCTCTAAAGCTTGGCTATAGTCAAGGAAAGGAGTTGGGTATATGACCTCTTCTTCATGTGACTTGAAAATTACTAAAATATTTTAAGGAAAGATATAACCAGCAAGCTGAAACCAAAATAAATTTCGTACAAATAAACTTTATGTAACTTCCAAGTGTTTCCAAAAATGTTTTTTTACAAAATTATTGCTAAACAAAACTCAGAGAGAATTTTAGTAAATTAGATATAATTTGCGTTCTTTTTATTATTTTCAGATGCCGTCCATCGTCTCCTAAAATATTTTATTGTTTTCAAAATCACATCTGTTTGCATCAAGTAAAATTCATTCAAATAAAATTAGAATTTCAGTATTTAATAATAAAAAAAAAAACTTCTACATATTTATATATACATATTTAGATTGCGCTTTTATATTTATATAGAAACAACACTATAATCTATTTTCCGTTGCCATCGTGTTGCCGCGATTCTCTGTAATAAAAAAACGACAACTATTAAAAATTAAACAATACCAGAGATGGGAAGACAAGGGAAACGGCTATCAGTTTTCCAAGAGTCGACAAGTCGTCGTGGATATTATGAAAAGTAACTGTTTCCCTCGTTACTACAAAATACAAACTATCTTATTTTTACTATACTTAGTGGTTATTAAATAAAATACTCACCAAAAATAATTTTAAGCATTTCAGTCTTCTGGAAAGGGTTTTTTTAAGCTTTTCCCTGTTAGAGAATGATTTGCCGCAATATTGTCCTCTAGTGGCTTTTTTAGGATGTTTGATGTCAAACTCTTAACGTTCCTTCCATGGGTTGATATCAAATATCGAATCTGTAAATTTTTTGTTGGAATTAATTCAATAAATGAACATGGTTTCGGACTTAAAAAAACAGGTAATAATTTAAATAATATCAATTACTCACCAACTTTTTTTTTCTCCAAGAGTTTTCAACTATTTGATGGTTTACTAATGTCATAGAAGCTTCTATATTCGCTGAAAAAGAATTTCATAAGTTATAAAATTGATTCTCCTCTTAATCCTTATTAGTTACCATATAATGCCTGTTGTATTGTGGCAGTCTGTTGGGCCAAACCTTAAACCGTATCCATTTTAGTTTCTAAACACTCTGCTATGAAAGAAAAATCTTCTAAGACCTTCCACATTACGCCTGGTTTAATTTAATTTGGTGACGCTCATTACTGTAATCGGTTCCTAAAAAATATTTGATAACATTAGAATGATTTCTTGAAATAAGAGATACAAATACATATATATATAATATTGTTATTAATTAAAACTAAATTTATATGTGTATTTTTGAATTTATTTAAAAATTCTATTACACTGTCATTAAAACTGAAAAAAACTCAACATTTATTATTCATAATTTCTGAATTATATAAAATCAAATTATACTACAAGCTATCTAGTTAGCAAATATAAACTATAACTTTTTAAACTAAGTGCATTGGCTTATGCGCTTATGGTGTAGAAAATTAGGTTAGAATTATATGCAATAGTTGGGGCAACTGGGGCAGACACAGTTCAATTCATCGGTTAGAATTATAAACTATTGATATTCTTGTAGCAACAACGCATATCTAGTAAAAGATATAAAATTAGGTAATACTTACTTTTGCATGAATGATGTTTTAAACTATTATACACTGAAACAGCTCAAACGCGTACAACACAACTGGACACAACAAATAATGGCGGTCGATGACAGAATAGCGGAATGGCGGTTAAACCAAAAAAAAATCAATACTCGATAAACGATTGACGCCGAATCACTCCGGAAATACACGAAGTCACCGTACCTTGATATAATAACTTTGCCGCAACCTTGCATTAACCCCCAGCATTAACCTTTTACTGTTAAGTTTGTCTGGACAAGGTAAAGTTAAGCAAGTGGCAAGCTTATCGTAAGCTTACGTGTTATCTGGGTTGTATGTAATATTTACGTGAACTGTATATTTACCGAACACTGAAGTAATTTTGGGATGTATTTTTATAAAAAAAGTAAGTAAAAATACTAAAGAATGGAATATGGCATGTATAAATATACATTGCACGGTAAAATGTTTTACAGGTATAATTTAGTATTACTACCAAGACTGTAATATTAAATTACACATGTAAAAGAATTTACCGTACAATGTATAAATATATATTGTACGGTAATTTCATTACAGCCTATTATTTTTTGCAGCGTACTATGCCTTAAATTAAATTTCTATTTAAACTAGCCATCACAGTTTACTTTAAATAACAATCTAATTTAAAGCAATTTGTACAATATGAAAAACATTAATATGAAGAAAACTAAGAACGCGTGAATAGGTATTTTATTAAACTAAACACTCAGAAGATACAAAAACTTAACGCAATGATTTTTTTTTTTCATTATACAATTTTAAAGGAAAAAAGGACATTTGAAATTGTCTTTTGAAAGGTCCAAAAGCCTAATCTGTGTAGCTATTATATTATTATTAGAAATTCGGTTTGTGTTATAATCTAAAGCAAAATTTTGTCCTATTGATAATGCACTAATAACATTATTAGGTATTATTGTATTTAAAATATTGGTTACCCCAAGTATTGTTTTGCATGTACTTTCAGTATTTTGAATTGTCGGGTTGTATTTTAATTGTTTTATTTTCTTTTGATGTTTGAGTTTTATAGTTGTAAAACCTTCTTCATACATAAAATTAGATGTTCTAAAAACGTGTGTTTGTATATGTTATTTGTCAAACTGAAAACCATAAATATTTAAAAAATAGAATAAAAGAATATAAATATAACAAAAATCTTACAACCTTAAAAAACATGAAATAAATTAAAATCATATATTTGATTTTAACGATATAACAATTTTAAATTACTTGAAATGATTCAAATTCCTAAACATAAAAACGCAGTTGATCATAAAATTCACATGCAATACTTCACAAAACTATATAACTTAATTTTATAACCAAATACTGTCACGTGCCGGGGTGACTAGGGGCAAATGTAGCTCAACGGAGCCGCGCTTTCCAAATAAAGGATAATAACGAGAGGTATCACTTACCTTGAAATGGCTTCCTGGCTTCTTACAGGAGAAGGCTAACCAAACACTTTTGATCTCTATTAACAGTTTTATTAGTACCTAATCACTATGACGCCACACGGCGAAGCCCCCCTGCCGCCACACGGCGAACTCTATATATCGCTCTATATCCCCACTATTACTAATATTAATTGGAATCCGATTTGTGGCATTTCCCCCCCCTTCAACTCCGGCGGGTAGTCAAAAATAAAATTAACCATTAAATTTTTAAAAAAAATATGGATCAAATACTCAAATTAAACCACAAATTAGATTCCAATTCCTACACTATATGCTTAATTCCTAAAGTCTTACCAATACATATCTACACCCAGCTACTATTCCCAATTTACCTTACTTTAATGTAAATAAAATAATATAAAAAAAATATAATAAAAATATACGTAATATATGATATGCAATAAAAAAAGGAATGAACCATCTTAACTTAAACACTATACCACTATAGAGTCCGCTACAAAAGTTCGTATGTTCTCCCGGAGATGTGGCTAGTCTCACCACCCTGCAGGTATTCTGAGAGTAGAATTGTGTAGATTGACGAGGATGCGGCTTCGGTGTACGATGTCGGTACAAATTCGGAACCATTAGCAGCGCCCACGGTCGCATATCCACTCTAGGAGCTTATACAATAGTTCAGTTCCTTCTAGTCCACGTTCCGTTGAGTTCCGGAAAAAAGGTCTGTTCCGATAATCAAAGAATTGATACTTGTTCGAGTAAAGTAGATGCAAACATCGTAGTAGGATTAAATCCGAGGCTGGGAGCTGAAGGAAGAGCTCTTCTATTGCCGAAATGTAACCACAGTGTATTCTTGTATTGTCTAAATTGCATCCTTCTAAGGTCCAAATTTCATCCCCCTCGATTACCGGTATGGTGTAGGCTTATAGGGACGAAACGAGCTATAACCTCCCGGGGAGAACATCCAAATGTATGACGCATAGTCATGGAACAAAAAAAATTAACAGCAGTACAACATGTATAGTTTAAATTATCATGGGTGAGACTATATAGCATGTACCGTATTTAACATGATAAACGGAAATAATAGAAGAAATTTGTCTGAATGGTGTCTAACTTCAAACAGGGTCATTTTCCCTTTTTCTTAAGTTTATCTTACATCTTCTACCGTCAGGTAGAACAAACACCCCTGTATCATAGTTCTGTAACTCTATATCAGGGCCTTTCTTACGGTAGCATTTGTTTTTGAATTTTTTAATTCCTACCCCAAGTATAAGTAAAATGACTACGGCAAAGACGGTGTAAGATATACAACCGTTCACGTGGACAGTGTGCTTAAAAATCTCCTCGTTTTCCATGTTTTTCACGCTTTGGATTATATTATCTAAGGTGTTTTTATTTTTTGTAATGGGGAATTTAAGTAGCTTGGTTCTAATATCGGTTAAATTTAATGCTAAAGAACTATTATCTACGGTGGACGCATCGTTACTTATAGGCAAAGCTAAACTTGTTGGAGCAAAACTATGTATGATAACGTTACTGAACCTGCTTTTAGCGTATAAAGTTGTCGATTTGGAAGAGCATGTACAATTATCTTCAAGATGTAGTTTACCTGTGCCTGTAATAACATATTCCTTAAATAACTTAGAATTATTACAATTTATCATTAATTTATCTTGAACGGGTGAAACATACAGCCAGGTGTTTGGTTCATATATTTTAATAAATTTGGTGTCGTTCACCAGAATGACTTCCCGTTCACAGATTGAAGGGAGGGCATTAAGGGAATGTAAAACAAGCGTTTCACACATATTAGTCGAGGAAATAATCGATGTGTTGTCCTGATGTATGTACTCATCGTGATTTAGATGTTTTAAACGCTCGACTTCTTTGTTGTTTAAGGGGATGTGAACTTTCTTTAACTCATCGATGGCAATGTATGGACTGCTTATTTTTAGGATAAGAAAATGGGTGGTCTGAATTTGAATAGGAAAGGGCGTAATTTTGTAGAGCCGGAAAGGAGAGTTTTGAATTAAAGGAACAGCCAAAATGCAAATTAATTTTAAGTCTCGATAGTAAAAAGTAGGACTTATTAATTTAAATAGAACGTTAATGGATTGGGGTTGTAAGTTTCCAGGGAACTGTTGGCCTTCGGGAACATATGGAGCTACTTTTGTAAGCTCACCAAGGATATTAGCTGGGGTTATTAATAGAGGGTGCAAGATACCTTGTCTTGCACTTACTATAATATTAATAAGGGTTTTTGTTTCAGTTTCGAATTGTTGCAGGACCAGGGCCAAAAGGGAAAGGTGCCTAGACATTTCCTGCTCTGCATCTAACAGATTCCGCAAGCCGTTAACATTCTTATTTAAATTGTTTAAATTTGTGCCTAGTAGTTTTTCATTGTAGTCTATTTGACCGATCGTTATGTTCAAGGTTTCGATCGTCGATTTCAGTACGGACGTCTGTTTTAACACAAGTGTGGAAATGTTGTTCGTTTTCCTATGAAGAAGGTTAATGGCATCTTCAAAGCGTTCCCCATCTTCATAAGACAACGTCCCGAATAAAGTTTTTGATAGATCGCCCACGACATTTAAATACCCTCTCTTCACCCGTGCATGTCCCAACAGCTGAGGTATTATTTTTTTCGATCTGTACCTTATGCAGGATCTCATTAATAACATCTAAACTTTCAGAACAAGTTTTAACGAAAGTCGATGTTTTACACATCTTCCTTGTTTGTTGTGTGAAGTTTAGGATTTGGTCAAATTTGTTGTGGTACTTCTCCACATCGATATACGAAACAACATTCCACACACTTTCGGATATATAAAGTTTTCCTATGGTTTCGTACAATAATCCCGCTGAATGGTCAAGGGGTGTAACCACCAAAGGCTCCACTAAATTAATTCCTTGCACACACGTTCCTTTTGAAAACGGAGAGAACAAGAATAATACAACGAACATCATCTGTAAAAGAAAAAAAACTATAAAACAATTTTAATTAGGACACCACGGCTCGTAATACGGGGCTAAGCGACTAACGTGCACCACATCTCTTTTAGATTTAACATTCCTGATTGGATAACGTAGTTTAGATCATTTATTTTTTCAATTATTTTGTAGGGACCGAAATACTTTGGTTGAAGTTTATCACTTTTTCCTACTTGCCGTAGCGGAGTGCGCACTTTAACAGTGTCACGACTTGATAATGAACTTCTCTATGTTTTTGATCATATCTCGTTTTATCCGTTTGCTGTTGTCTGTGGATGTTGACCCGCGCTTCTTCTCTAATCTTTAAAATACGCTCTTTTATATCGCATACGTACTCCGAAAGAGGTACTAAAGATAGTTCGGCTTCAGTCGGAAGAATCGGCGGCCTCCCATAAACTAATTCGAATGGAGAGAATTTTGTACTTTCTTGAATTGTCGAATTATATGCAAAATAACATGCGGTAAAAAACGATCCCAATCTTTCTGGGACGTACTTATATATTTACTCAACATGTCAGCTATAGTTCTATTGAGACGCTCTGTTAACCCGTTAGTTGAAGGTTTGTAGCTGGTTGTAAAGGTACTCGTAGTACCCATCAAATGTAAAAGTTCTGTGACTAGTTGTGACTGGAATACTGCCCCCCTATCGCTAAGTAGTTTCTTCGGAGAACCGTGTCTACAAATGATTTGTTCGAGAATAAATTGTGCGACTCCTTCAGCTTTGCCATTTGTTAATGCTTTAGCTTCCGCCCAACGAGTAGCGTAGTCCGTCGCGACCACAATAAATGTTTTACCCTTACTTGATCTACGGAATGGCCCTAACAGGTCGATACCTACCATTTCGAAAGGTGTATTGACACGAATTGGGTTAAGAAGGCCGGCGGGTTTAACATTAGTAGGCCCTTTTCTTGCTTGACAATCCTGGCAGCCTCTAACATATTTCCTAACATCTCTCGCCATACCTTCCCAAAAGTAGCGATTTTTTATTCTATTGAGAGTTCTAGTAAAACCTAGATGACCGCTTAGGGGTTCATTATGGTGAGAATATAAGATTTCCGACTTATATTCATTAGGAATCACTAACAATTTCATACTACCGTGCACGCTTGGATTTCTTTTATATAATATACCATCTACAATATCGAAGTTCTTTGCGGCGCGTTGGAGTGATGGGCCGCCAAATTCGGGATTCCCCATTGCTTGCATTATTTCTTGGATCCTTGCGTCCTTCTCCTGCATTTTAATGATATCTGCCGCGGTAGCGATAAAGGTGGGGACTGTAATAGCTTCCTCTTCTTCCCCTTTACTAGCTGGACGACAAGGATACCTTGATAACGCGTCTGCATCCTTATTTAACGATCCCTTAGTGTGACGCACAGAATAGTTGTATTCCATAAGTTTAGGGACCACCGCGCGAGTCGACTACTCGGATTTTTAATGGATTGTAACCAACACAAAGAATGGTGGTCCGTTACTATTGTAAAATGATTGAGTCCCCACAAGTACGGTCGGAGCGACTGAACTGCCCAGACTGCGCTTAAGCATTCTAATTCGGTACTAGTATATAATTGTTCTGATTTTGTAATTGTACGCGAAATGAATGAAATAGGGTGATTATTCCCTGTTATTTCATTTTTTTGTAATAAAACGGCTCCAATACCGGCATGACTAGCGTCCACATGAAGCTCTGTTTCCGCTAGCGGGTTATAATGTGCTAATACAGGAGCGCTTATGAGTCTATCCTTTAATATTTTGAAGGCGTTATATTGACTCTCTTCCCATTTAAACTGTTTCTTATCACCTAAGATACTGTATAAGGGTTTAGCTATACTCGCAAAGTTTTCAATAAAACGCCTGTAATAATTACACATTCCTAAAATTTTTGGACATCTTTTTGCTTACGAGGGACAGGAAAATCGCTAATCGCCCTTAACTTGTCCGGATTAGGTAATATCCCCCTCTGTGAAGCTTCAAAGCCCAGGATCTTAGCGACCCGTTGTCCAAAAATGCATTTGGATGGTTTTAAGGTCAAGCCGGCGCCACGAATACGATCAAACACCTTTTGTAAATTTTTTAAATGTTCATCAAAGCTTTTACTCATGACGATAATGTCGTCTAGATAGATAACAACTTCTTTCCACTTAAGATCCGCAAATACAGTGTCTGTAAGTCTCTGAAATGTGCTCGGAGCGCCGCAAAGTCCAAAGCTCATTCTATTGAACTCATAAACACCATCATTTACTATAAATGCTGTTTTTGGTTTATCCGATTCCCTAATAGGGCACTGCCAATATCCTGAATTTAAGTCCAAACTAGTGAAATATCTATTACCACTTAAATAACTTAAAATATCATCAATCAAAGGCAGGGGATAGGTAGACTTTTTAGTTACCGCATTTAGTTTTCTATAATCAACACAAAATCTATAAGATCCGTCGGGTTTCTTAACTAGTACTACCGGTGCACTCCATTCAGCACTCGAGGGTCTAATTACCTCTAAGTCCAACATTTCTTGAATTTGTTCTTGGATAATTGATCTTTCTTTATGTGAGACTCTATATGGTCTAGAACGGATCGGCTGTGCATCTCCTGTGTCGATCACATGCTCCGCTAAATTAGTCAAACTAAGGTACTATTGTCCCATGCCATTAAATCTTTATTTTCCTCAAGTAACTTTTCTAGTTTTTCTAGTTGATAGGCAGTGAGACTTTGTTCTATATTGAACACTTTGTCTTTCGTTTTTACAGCGGTGAACAGCTGTAAGTGTGCTTCATCAAAGTCTCTCTCTTCGTCCGAATTTATATTGCTGGTAGAATTTAACTTTATATCTAGTTCTTCACTAAGATTAAAATAACCTAATACTGTCCCCTTAAAAAACTTAATGGGATTTTTACCGTAACAAAAAATAGATGTAATACCCTTATCTAATTGATCTAAACTTACAAAATCTAATTTATTCTTTAGCAGTATTTGCGAACGCGGGGTGAAGCTACCTATTGTCTGATCCTGCGTATTTAAAATAATACCACTTAATTCCACTTTAATTTCAGTTATTCTACCGGGATGAAAGACATAGTCTTCCATCATTCTTAACTTTATTGGCCTCTGCACCACGTTAATAACCTCATTTGAAGGTAATAAATCAAATTCATTTCGATTTAAGTCCTCACATATAATGTTTATTGGTTTTAAAAGTAGTGTGTTATTTTTGTGTTCCTTATTGTTATAGTGGCAAACAGTAATATCCAACGGTGTATTGTTAAAAATGTAACACAACATCTTTTTTACAGTCGACCACTTTAATTTATCAAGTCCGCACCCCAACTTTGGCACCGCCAAACGGTATTTATTATGAGCGATCATATGCTCTTTGACCTGAACTAATGCGTTAAATAGATCCTCTAGGAAGGGTTTGTGGAAGAACCGTTTTTTAGTTATTAAATAGTAAATATAATTATCCCGTGCATCTAAGATTGCTACCTCTCCCACTTTTTTATTTTGTCCCAATAACTGTTCGGTACCACCAAATTTCTTTTTAAACTGTTGTGCTAATCCGGCACCCATTTTCATGTCCGCCGAAACACAATGTGCTAAACAAGCGTCCTTTATTTCGAAAATATTTTGACACACTTCTTTGATATTATCGGACTTTTTATTTGGTTTAAATCTATAGGAATTCATAAATTCGCGGAAACTTAATACTGACTTTGAATTACTTGTAGGAAATATAATTTTGTCTAACTGAAAATCCAAAATTAGGCGTTGGGTTTTAATAAAATTATAGCCTAAAATTACCGGAACGGGTAGCATTTCTACAACTATAAATTCAACGTCAAAAATATTCTTTGCTATTTCTATCTTAGCTATTGTTTTACCTAAGGTACTTACTGTATTTTTTCCTACTGTGGTTAATGTTACAAGGGTTTGTAATTTAGAAAATTTTTTTATATAATTTCTATCTATTAAATTTAGACATGATCCTGTATCTAATACAATTTCTAAGGGGTTGTTATTAACTATACCTGTTACCTTTAAAATACTTTGTTGTAGGAATGGGGTCCTATGATCCATATTAGAAATAAGGGCAGGAATTAGGACCTCCTGTAACTCTGCCCTTGATAGTTTTCCTGCACTTGACGATTATTAATTACGTTATTTGTTCTAAAACCGGTGTCATTAGACCTTAACCTATAGTTTTCATCGTTGCCTCGTCCCCTAGGTTCTCTATTGTATCGTTCATTGCAACTTATTGCCGTGTGTCCCGGTTTTTTCATATATATACATATTGGGCGTCCGTTTGTTGTTCGTGATGGCTGCGCAACATTATTCGTGTTCCATCCTGTAGATTGTGCTCTCGGACGTCCATTTTGGTAATTTAAAAACCCCGTCGCTGCGGTATAGAGGGTGGCAGGTTTTGGTTTCTATTCTCTGCGTTAAACTTAAACTGGCTTTCTTTTCTTAATTCGTCCCTAATTTCTTGTAATATAGTGTTCTTTAACTGAGCTGTTATAGCGTTATTCTTACATTTTCACTCTTGCTTTCGGTAATACCTCCCCTTCTCTTCTTAGACCACTTCCAGGTCGGTAACCGGTGTACTGCACGCTTCCACGTTCGGATTCTGATATGGTGTCTATCAGTTCTTCCAGTTCTGGAAGCGTTTTAGCTCGACTAACCGTTATCATGTGTCGATAATACGGTATCAACCCATTAACAATTCTCCTCATAATAGTTCCCTCGTTCATATGTTGATCGACCTCATCGCATAGTTCTATCATTTCATAGAAATAGTCTCGAATACTCTGTTCCGGCGACTGGCGTTTTGAGATGAGTCGATATTCCATATCATTATCGTAGCTGGGACCGATAAATTTAATCTTAAATTCTCTCAACGTATCGTTCCAATCAGCGTGTGGATTCCTTTTGGCGAATGTTTTAAACCATGTCGCTGCACATCCTTTTAAATAATTAGGAAAATAACATAGTTGCAAATCATTATCCCATGCATTAAAAATCGCGGAAGATTTATAATCACGAAGAAACAAATCGGATCATCAATACTGGGGTCAAAGGAGGCGGGCGCCAGAAATTAGGGGTCAAAGGATGTTTATTATTCCAAATTGTTGAAATTGTTTGGTTACTTGGGACATTGTAATCCCTCTGCACGTCATTAGTAGGTGGCTGAGGTTCTAAGTTGAGTGTAACATTCCTTCGTGAATTTAGGGATGCCTTTGTCTGATAACGTTTTTCCTGGTTCAGTTGTCTAGGGAAGTTGAAGGTTTTTTCGCGCGCGGACGGGGTGGCTGAGATCGAAAATATATGCGAATTGTCCACATCTGGATCAAATGGTATTTCGACAGGGAGAATAGGTTCCCGCGCAATCGGTTGCAAAGGTTCCGGTATCGAATCAATCTTATCAGAAAAACCCACGCTGCATCTAGGCTTTGTTGTCACCGAAGTAGTGACGGTTGAAGATGTTAAAGTTTGGGTTGTAATGGGTCTTTTAGGAATTGCACCTAGTTGGACTGACGGTGTAGAATTAGCTGTAGCAGTGGGTGGCAACGGTGGCAATGTTAAAGGTCTTTCATTTACTTGTGTAGGGCTGCGAAGTGTTTTTGAACTGCGGTTAAAAGCATTAGGGTCTAAATCCAATACGACATCATATATATTTTCCTCCGTGTCTTTGATATTAGACCGTAAATTATATTTGGGGTTTTGGTGTGCCATCATAAAAAATTTTAAATATCATAAAGACAAAAGAAAGAAATGAAAAAAATAATAATAAACGAAATTAATTAGTTTACTTGTTAAGAACTAAACGCTTACGAAGCTTCACACTAATAGTGCAACAACTCAGCACGACCTTTTTCTATAACCGAAACGTCAGCACTTTAGTTGTCCTCATATGAAGGACGTTCAATGCTATAGTCTAGCTTAAAAGGCATTGCTCTCAGAGAGCCGCAATAAATTGTAATGCTTATACCAATGTAAATATTTAAAATAAGTCCTATGGCGAAAAATAAAAGAAAATCATATATATTTAAAAAAAAATACACTTAACAATGTTAGCACTATTGTAATTTAATAAGATAATGTTTGTCTCTTAATAGACGTATTAATTAATATACACCTATAGAGTTGTTGATGTCAGCAATGTACTTACATGAGGTCGATGTATTTCACCTATAACGAGACGACCTTAAAGAACGTGATTAAAAATGCTGACGCTTCCCCAATGTTAGCGCGTATGATGCAGTGCAATGCCTTCATACATACATACACCGGATATTGTTTAAGTGCTATTAATTAATGACTATTATTTATTTTATTTAACGGTAACAAAAAAAAAAATGTATCAAAATGTGGATTCTTTTCCACAATTATTTAAGTACGTATTACTAACTTTCGAGTTAATATGTTTAACTAAAAACTAACAATAGGTTTTCCAAAAAAAAAAAAAATCTACTATTTCACAGAAGAATAAAACAACAATAATATTCAAAATTAAAAATCCATAATAATGAAAACTAAATAACTTAGATCGTAAGGCGGCCTCCACCAAAATGTCACGTGCCGGGGGTGACTAGGGGCAAATGTAGCTCAACGGAGCCGCGCTTTCCAAATAAATGATAATAACGAGAGGTATCACTTACCTTGAAATGGCTTCCTGGCTTCTTACAGGAGAAGGCTAACCAAACACTTTTGATCTCTATTAACAGTTTTATTAGTACCTAATCACTATGACGCCACACGGCGAAGCCCCCCTGCCGCCACACGGCGAACTCTATATATCGCTCTATATCCCCACTATTACTAATATTAATTGGAATCCGATTTGTGGCAATACAATATTTTTTAGAAATCTATTTAATACAAAATTCAATAATGTTTTCATATTTAACTTACAATAAATAATCAAAACATATTACCTTGAAACGCAATCTTTAAATAAAACAAAACGACATATTTAAAATCTATAGTAAACAAAACAATTATGATTTTATCATTTGTTACACAACAAATTTATTTCAAAATAATTTTCATTACCACTATACTACTACTACATGATTTATATTTTTTTATATATTTTTACGTCAAAAAGCTTTTGCAATAAAAGCGAAACGTCGTCGAACATTTCCATGTGTTACTGAATACCTAAAAATCGAGAAAACGAAAAGAAATTAATAAATTGTTATATATTAAAATAAAAAAAAAATCAACATATGTATGGCTAAATAGTCATTTAGAATAGACACTAAGAATTATTATCTATACATCGTTCAGATTCAAGTTGACAATGCGATTTCAGGCTGGCATAACCTCCTAAACTGCTTTATTTTAAAATGGTTACGAATAATATATTATGGCTTCCGTCTAAAAAAACCCAAAATCGTGCTTCTGCATCAAATTTCAAAAAAATTACTAAAATTAGTAAGATTCATGCTTGAATTTATCCAAAATGGCCACAACAAATACTAATCATGTACCCCACAATTAGTATGTACGTAATTTCATCTGTGAAAAATATTAACTTCTAAATATGAAGTTGTAATAGATACTACATACTAAATCATAATTCCGATATCCTTACTTTTTTGGTTAGAAGTTATTTGTATTTACATTTGGGAAATACAATATAATGCATACCTACTTCTGAAAACACGGTACGGTTACGTTTGCACCTATCTGATTATAAGTTAGTATGTCCTTCAAAGTACTATGTTAAATTTTAAGAATAATTGATAACTATATATACAAATATCTGAAAATGCGTATTTTTATAAAACTAACTTACCTAATTCTTTCATAGCACCTAATAAATCACACCGAATCCTCACTCGATCAAGAATGAACACGCCTACGCGAAACCTACGATTGTTTGTGACGCACCACTATTACATTACCACGTGATATCATTGAGCCAATAATAAGTTCGACAAACGAATAGAATTACCTACGCGCACAGATAAACAACCCAATAACCAATGACACTGCGGCGTATGAATTTCGTATTTTCCATGATATCTATAGTTTTACTAGAAAATTAATAGTTCACTAGTAAAATTACTTTTAAAGTGCACTAAATACCCAAAAAGTAAATTTTGGTAGTAAACACAAAATTGTACATGTTTTTTTCTGTATTTTTAACTACATTCTTTTGGATGCACCAAACCACTATTGGAGCACCTTGGCTTTGCCTAAGATTTGTTTTGCTCTCTGGCTATACCAATGGCAGGTTCTGGTCCCTGAAATTGTTCCATACCACTACTTTTTGCAAGGATATCTGCTTCTACATTCCCAGAATTAGTAAGTGCCCAGATAGAGATAGATTATTAACCATCCCCAATGTATTTAGAGTAAGTTTGCAGCTCTGGATCAGCACCTGACTTTCACTGACAATTTTACTTGTGTTTGTAGTTATTATCCAAAATCTCTCTAGCACACATCTCAATAAATAAATTTCAGCCTGGAAGATCATTGTGTGTTGTCTAAAGTTATAGTATCTTCTAATTCCTGGACTGTGGCAAACTAATTTCAGCAGCTTGTTGGCCACATAGACATGAGTGTGTGATAATCGATTCGCTATTTGCTATAGACAAAATGCGCTTAGTCTCCCCGGCCCCCTTCCCCTTTCACAACAATGCGCAACGGTGGTAAGTTCAGAAGAGCTTTTAGTGCCAATGACGAGGAAGAAGACATTGCACCCGTGATTGCCACACTTGGGATGTTTTGTATGGGTATATGGCTTTTTGCGTCTTTTGTCGCCAAGTTATTGCTCCATAGATTATGGTAGGATGTACTACCATCACATGGAGGCAATGGAGATAACTCCCAAGATTTCCCACATACTCTTCAGCATGTTCATAACGATGGCCTCGTCTTGTAAGTCGTCTTCTCCAAATGCGGTTTCCAGGATAGTGTCTTTTCAAATAAGACGCTTAGATATTCTACATTATCTGCAAATGCAATTTATATGAAATTAGTATATTCGACGGAATGTATTACGTAAGCGCAACATAGTATTTAGTATTCTGAGTTTTTTTCTTGGTCGTTTACTTTTTATTAGAACATCTATAAACAGATAATATGTCACTAAATCCAAATACTCATGAATAATTCACGAACGTATCAATTTCAAACCATTTTTCACTGACACCTCATTATGTAATAAGTATAAAACGTCCAGCTTAGAAAATAACTGAGTGATATGTAATTTGTTACCCACAAACTAGAATCACCATATTCATCTGCTATTGATTCCTTATTCGCTTAAATATTCAGAACCACGTGAAGAAACGTTTCGGAATGTCTTAAATTCCCCGATGATGACCTAGGCGGACGTATGGCTTCCTGACACTAAATAATGTATCTCGCGATTTGGAACGGACGCTTAAAGTTGTCAAGATAACTAGAAACAAATTATTAATGTTGGCTGGCGCCCGGTGTGACACGTTCTTGTATGTTATTTTTTCATATATCGATATATGGGCTCGCCTATCTTCCAAATAAGCGAAGCGTGGGTTCGTATAATTTTCCTCGCGTAAAACACAATATTTGCATTTGTTTGGCATAGTCATCTGCCCACGCGGTTAATTTTATTGTTTGGATAGCATTTTATTTGGTGTAATAAATAACTATAACGGTGTTTTAGAAAAATATCCAGAATTTTTTCGGCTTAATAACGGGAACATTATATTCTAACCATGGTCTAACATTCCTTGATAAATAAAACTAAATTGTCATTTTCGCCATGCCATTTTGTAAAAATTATTTAATATCATATAAATAAAAAGGATCTAATAGCACAGACGAATTGCGGGGGCTTACAATTAACTGCATATTTCGTTCAATTAATGAAATCATCGCGGTTACCTAATACGATTATTAACAATATATTACAGTTTCTATCTTACACAGGGGCAGGAACGATGCAAGTCTAACTAAGCGAAAGACAAAATATCGGGCCTCATCCAGTACCAGGAACGGGTATTTTTTCACATGCTCGCCTATCCCGGAATCGTTTGGATATTTTTTTGTTCAAGTTTACCGTAAACGTCAAATCGGGGCCACTATTTAAGAACACTATTTGATCCTATTTGAATTTTTCAACAATTTGTTTAATAGTATTAATTACCTAATTACCGCAATTGTTCACTTGTAGATGATCTTAAACTATCTGGTGAAATTATACAAGCACCTGCTATAATAATTTCAAGCTTTCAAGGGATTTCTTTGCTCTATCGATGTGATTGTTCGGTGTCTGTCTTTAATAGGTTTGATACCAGTTACATTGTAAACTGAGCGGCTCTTGACTTTCCATTAGGTTTCTTTTGATTTTCGATACACCTATAAACTCCATAATGCTAGAGTTAGTTTTCAAAAATATTAAAATTAAAAAATATTAAAATTTTAAAATATTCACTTCCTACGCATTCTTTTTGCTGCTTGAAATTGATCGGCTCTTTACATCTAGGTAAATGTGAAGTAGATGTTTTTTCATGGAGTCTGCATATTTCACCCAAGCTTCTGATAAATTTCTGTCCCATGAGGAATAATTTGGTGAAGGGGGTATTTTATTTGAACAGAAATATCGATGACAAAGATTTACATAAACTACATAAACTGTGAACAGGGTCCTTTTCCTTAATAAGTTTGTATATGTCTAAAGTTTAGCTAACTTCAACTTGCGCCAGTTTTATAATTTTCTTCTTATGAAGAATTTTAAAGGCACAATATAACCTAATGGATACCAGTGGAGTGCTTAGTCAATCAACATATTGTGATATAATTTAAAAATCACATTTCGATTCAAAGCACCAAGTTGTTTCGCAATTGTTAATACAAGAGATCCATATTAAGGAATCTACAGATGGTAGATAATTTATATTTCAGAAAAATCACGTTTCAAAAAGAATAAAGGCTGTGAAGCAAAAAATTAATTTATTAAAACAAGTATTTTAATGTAAAATGTATACAATTAATTCCGATATCATCAAAATTTTGCTTTAAATAAAAATCTAAATTGATAAAAATCACATCTGCCAAACTAATATCTATCGGCAAAAACAGATAATTTTAAATCTTCAAAAGAAACTTGTAATCAGTTGACCGTGCATGGAATCTTTCAATTGATTTCAATGCAAATCACATACATATTGTAAAAGAGACACCCAATATTTGGATGAGATATAATTTTTACATCGAAATATTTGATACCGAGAAGTGCCTTGAGGTTGGGAAATTCAATGCTAACCAGTTTATGAAGGTTGACATCCGACAGATGCCGTAATATTCGTGTAATACAAAGATTTTGGAAAGTCATGACCTGAAAAAAAGAGGTTTGGTTTAAAACAAATTGCAAGAGAGGCGCGTGGGTAAGAGAAGTACAAGGGCCTATGTTTGAAATTAATCCCAGAAAAATTTTGTGCGCTAAATAAAAAGATTTCATACAAGAAAGTGGCCAGAAATTAAAAGAAAAAGTTATTCCAACGAAAATACTGTTATAACCATTAAAGTGAACATTTAAAAATCAAGAATATAACTTACCGGAAGTGCTGAGGGGAAAATCCAAGTTTTAATCATTCTGGAAGAAAGAAAATTATCCAGCCAGACATTTTCAAGCCCAGGAAAGCGTAGGGAGACGCTAGGAGGTATCATATCATTTCAATAGATCCGGATCACAGGATATTCTAAAGATTCAACTTTCAAAGAAGAATTCTCCGAAATAAAAAGGCCTGTATTCTTCATTTTATATCACACGTGTGATTAAGAGCTCAGATTTAATATCTAAAACGATATAAAATAGCTAAATAATAATCTAATAATCAGATCCATTTCACTCTACATAAAAAATACCAAATTGGGTTTTACTGATTAGTTTAGTTATTCGTTAATGCATTTAAAGTTAAAATTTATCATTAAAATCTATTCATTTCAAAAAAAAGTTATTCCAACGAAAATACTGTTATAACCATTAAAGTGAACATTTAAAAATCAAGAATATAACTTACCGGAAGTGCTGAGGCGAAAATCCAAGTTCTAATCATTCTGGAAGAAAGAAAATTATCCAGCCAGACATTTTCAAGCACAGAAAGCGTAGGGAGACGCTAGGAGGTATCATATATCATTTCAATAGATCCGGATCACAGGATATTCTAAAGATTCAACTTTCAAAGAAGAATTCCCCGAAATAAAAAGGCTTGTATTCTTCATTTTATATCACACGTGTGATTAAGAGCTCAGATTTAATATCTAAAACGATATAAAATAGCTAAATAATAATCTAATAATCAGATCCATTTCACTCTACATAAAACATACCAAATTGGGTTTTACTGATGCATTTAAAGTTAAAATTTATCATTAAAATCTATTCATTTCAAAAAATTCATAAAAAGAAACGATCGTTTACTGATTAATTTAAATTTGAATAATAATGAGTATTTTGTTCAAAGTTAGTTTCAGAATCTAATCAGCACTTTAGACAATTTTAAACAGTTTAGTTCGAACAGAGTTTAGAGGTTAAGTTGTAAAGTTACTGTTGTAAAAACTTAATAACATCAAGTTTCTATTTAAATTTGTATGCAATAGACCCACATTTATTTGATTTACAATATACAAGTTAAAAATTCACCTGAGGATCTGTGTCTTCCTTGATATTCGGTTATTTCTCCACCCCACCCATTTATGTTAACCAACCTTTGATTTGGCGGTAAATGCGTACCTCGTCCAAGCAGATAAACAGGAATTTGTAGTTTTCATAGTGGGCACGCTGTCGAAAAACAATTTGAAAGGCGCCAAATAAGTTAAAATTTGAATACAGTCAAGGTAAATGATTCTATTCAGGTATTGTTATTTCGAATCCTGAGATAAAAGAAAACCTGAGATTTAAAAAATTATCGAGATTAAAATATTATTGACGATTCTAATCAATCAATTTATTAAATTATTTATTTATTATTTTTTATTATTACAATATATTAGGGTTTTAATTCATGTTGGTATGTTAAGGAACAAATTTTAAAGGATCTGAAAGGGCATCATTTTCACCCAATTTCGAAAATCGTCGTTAATTGGTCTAGCTCACCACTTCGATTCCAACATCAGCAGATGTGAAGAGATTAAGAACGGTATTTAGTGGTAAACAGAATCTTTTTACCGCATGACATATGAATTGGTCAAACGACACATAGATTTTAAATATCGTGAAATAGTACTACTTAAAACTTTATGGAAACTGTATTTGAGAAGCTTGCAAAGTCTCGTCAGTTGGACCGACGTAAAAATACTTTCTACTTATTAGCTGTTCACTAGTTTCCTGTAAGGAGTCTTTTCTTCTGTTCATGAATTTTCAGTTGATCTCAATGTAGAGCAAGAGTCGTCTTGAAATATCCCACGATAAAAAGCAACAAAAGAGTTTATAACATCCATGATTTGACTCTGTGTGAGTAGTATATAAAGGAAAAAAGCAAGAAAACAAGGTCTTGATCCTCACAAAATTCTTTAATATATCGCACGACCGGTTTCGCTCTAGCCGAGTATCCTCTATCTAAAAGAGTTTATCCCGTTAACATTTCTGAAGTTTTTCCTTATTTTTTAGGGTCAACGATCGCATGCTATCTTTGAACTGCCATTTGGATTTTCAATTTTAAATTTATGAAGCAAAAATTTGCTGAATTTTCCATGTTTTTCGATTCACACTATTATTATAAAATAAAACAAAAACAGTCTATGCTCAAACATAGGCCAACGAACTTCACTATATCTCACCTGTAGAGAAAAATCTCTTTAGATAGAGAAGCAAAATTGCTAAGATATGTGTTGCAGTACTGGCCATTTTTGCCATTTGAAGGAATAACCACACTGACATAAAGAACACAAAAATTATTTACCAAATAGTGTATAATTAATTATTCCGGCTTGTACAATGACAAATAGGTTTATCTATTTTATATTTTTGTTTGACAGCCCCATTGTGCACCATTTCACAAGCTTTTCAGTAACTGTAAATTACTTCGCAACAAAGCGTGTTCCAATTACATTAAATAATCAATGGTGTTAATAAATTACATGAGACCTTTGTTATTCGAATCTTGTTTGAAGTACAAACTGTATCATTCTCTATTCACACAGCACCAACGCTGTTATAAACCAGAACTTTGCTCCTTACATCACTCTTCAAAATCGTATGCAATTGTCACTCGTAGTAATTTTTACCCAATTACTTTCGACCGGTGCTTCGCGCTGCTATTAATTCGAGCCTCAGGCAATTTCTAATAGAATCAAGCAGATGTCTGTTATTTTTGTTCTACGAGTGCTCTCATCATGAGTGGAAAACAAGTTGAGTCTTATTCATTTTAAATATGTTCATGGAAGATCCAAAACGACCTAAATGATTTTGTGACTTCTCATATAAAGATAAAAGACATAAAATATATATATAGAAAACATTGAGAGTTGGGGTTGGCGCTTAGGGAAAAACAATTTCTATGTAATCGCTTGCATACTGTGTTTTATTTACTGGCAGTGTATTTGTATTAACCTGCTCATTGATGATATCTTAAAATCATATAAACTACAAATCTTAGCACAATTAAAGGTAGACGGAGATCTCAACCTGCGGATGAAACCTGGGAATACGCAAACTGTTGATGTAGTTTAGGAAAAAGTGGACTAGAATGTCAAACAAAAAAGCTACAGCGTGAGCCATACAATTCAATTTTTAGGTGCCTAGAAAATGATACAAAGGCTTAGATTAATAAGTACCATACGATTCCGTATTGCAGTATGGAATTTTAGATCTTGAGTAAAAAATATATTTTTTCTTAACGTTCTCGAACACTTTAGTACATGTTGTTAAAAAGTAGGTATTGTAAGAGTTAATATTATTGTAGTAGTCATGTAACTGCGTTTATCGGGAGATGTTAGTGTCCAGCTGGAAAAAAGTTTATTGGAAACGACTTGCTTTCCGTATTGATTGTTTGACCTACAAAACTGCCAATTGCGCCACATACCACTAAGCCGTATCTTTAGCTATAATGTTGTATCAATTAAACGATCACACTTAGAAAACTATTGAATAGAATGTAGGTTATAGAGAAAAAAAATAAACTAATTTGATTATAATATGAGCTGGAGTCGAGCTGTTTTCATTGTCTCTTGGATTGTTTTGATCCGAAATTTCAACAGGGTTTCTACTGCTGTCATCAGGGTGCTCTGGTAAGGACTGTGGTTTGCCAATTCCATAGTTTGCGATGGAAATGCTTTCACTCTCGGATATAGATTACCTGTAAGTTTGTTTTGTATTGTACGGTGGTATACTGGCTTCTCCGGGAGAGGTATATCTAGATCATTTGGAACTTATATTTATATGACAGAAATACTCCAAACTGTGGCACTGGTAATACTGCAAACTTCTTCTAGATCTCTCACCACAAACTGCACTAAACTGGACGTAGGTTTCAATAGCAAAGCTATCATCATCAGCAGAAACACTGAACTACTACACTAGTAGTAATATGTCGTCAGTTTCCACATTTTACAAAAACACAAGAAGATTAGTAGAATTCGAATTTCCCGCGCTTATTTTTCATAAAAAAAGTTAATTGAGTTAATAGTTAATTTTGCGCCTCCGAGCTCCGTCCAGAAACACTCATTTTGCATTACTTTACAGCGGCCGGAAAACTACCATTTTCTTTTCCATTTTCAATTCAACATTAAAATTTGTATACCCATAAAATAGTGTGAATCACACGACCAGATACTACAGTTTCGCGAGTATGAGTACAGTACGAATAGTAACAAAAGAGTTTCTGACCGTGTTATACACATAAGTTCTTTGAGTTGACAAATCTTAATTTTGGGTTAGAAATAGATTTTTTTTTTATAGAGAAGTGATAGTACAGATTGGTACACATGTTACACCATTTAACATTTTGATCTTTCCAAGAATAAGTCTATTTCCACAATGTTCTTTGAAGTTTGATATATATTTATCAATAATAAATGTAATGGGGACACAAATTGATGTTAGTAAGATTGCACAGCAGGTTAATGACAGTTTACTACACATCTGTCAAGTCGAATGTGGTGTGCCAATCCTTAGTAACATTTCTGCTGCTTTGAAGTAATGTAAAACGAGTGTTTCTAGACGGAGATCCAAGAAATCAACACTTTCAATCTCCTGGGAACACCGAAATTCGCTTCCAGGCGACCACTAAGATGTCGGAAAGTATTTGTGTAGGTGTAAATTTATCAATTACTAAAGGTATAAAAAAGTATTTAAGTTACCCTAAAATTGAGTACTGTTTCTTTTTAAACATTTTTAATAATTTTTATAAGGCATGTACCTTAAAAATGTAGATTTATACTCTACTAATGTCAAATTTTACAAAATAAGGCGAAATATCCCTTAATGAGATAAACTTCTCTATATTTCCATTGTTGTAATTCTCAACAACCGTTTTTTTTTTCTTTGCCGCTCTACATATTGAAAGTGTTCTATCAACCAAGAATGGTGTTGATTTTTGCATTCTTGGAGAGAATAAATTAGGCTAGGCTTAGATACCTACCTATATAGGTATTACTGAAACTATTTCATATAAATAGTAAAGTATACTGGATGAAAAGTTGCAAGCTGTGGATTGCATACTAGGCGACTTGAAATGGGAGGGGCTTCAGTTGTAGGCGTACCTACGCACGAGGCCCCAGCACATATTTATTAAAATTCGGCGAATAGTCATAGCTCATTGTCAGTCGTAGTAAAATGAGCGTGGTATTCTTTTTCTCGATAGAGGTCATCCTTATATCGCTATTAATGGTATAAATCAAGGGTGGCCAAACCATGGCCCGCGGACCAAATCCGGCCCGCTGCGTATTTCAATCCGGCCCGCGCAAGTTGTAAGTACCAAGCGGTTAATTCAGCTATTGCCGATAGTTTTTCTCACCCACAATAAGCGTTTACGAAAATTATTGTACCGGGAGGTATCTACATCTACTATTCACCGACTGATAGTCAACTGATGTCGCGGTAAATAAGTCCGGTTAATTCATTTACTATGAACGCTTTCAGCGTACTTCGCAATAATATTTCTAACCTTATTTAGAATTAAATTTGAAATATTCCTGAATAGATTTGCGATAAAGCTGAAGAAGTGTGCGCAAAGAAGAGGGTTTGTTTTTCTGTTGACCTCTCAGCTCAAGATAAATTGAGAATATCACAATACGCTTCTTAATGCAGAAAGCAAAAAATGTCTAGTGGTTTTTGTTAATTCTTGCTGAGTCAACAGTCTCATTGTTAATACTGCCCAAGTATTTTTGTTTTGTGCAAAGCTTTCAATAAGTCATTGCATAATTCATCAAACACCTCTTTCTATTTTGCATTATTGAACCAGTTGTGGCAGTGGTTAACTTTATTGGCTGTCGGCGAGTTAACCATCGCCAGTTCGATGGTGCAATAGTGGAAAAGTTTTATTTAGATTTTGGAACTCAGAGAAATTATTAATATTTTTTTTAAATGAGAAAGAATTTCTACAATCGTTCCGTCCATTAATAGTAATTATTGCTTCTGTTTCCTATGCCCGCTCAACTGAACATTCGTCCCTTCAAAATATTTTAAATAAAAAGATACTAACATTCGTTGAAGTATTACAAAAAAATATGTCGCAATTCATTTCTTGTGATCTAGATTAGATTAGAATTCCTAAAAATGGATCCTATTTTACTTCAAAATTTTCTGGTCAAATGTTTTCAAGGCACCCAAATCTTCAGAAGTAGCAGGTATTGAACTACTGAGATGTGTGTTTCCAAATGCCCTAAAATAGTGGAATTTTATTTTTCTTGGTTTTCTTCATTACACTACTATAGGTTTGTCTTTTTTGTCTTTTTTATTAATAAATTTTTGGTTTATTGCGTAGTACTTGATTGTTTAATCAATCGTTTATTCCAGCATCTTGTTTTCCTGTTTCCTCCAATGTTACACTTAAATATTTAAATTTCTCATTTGCTCTATTTTAGTATCATTTATCTCAATTTTAGTTTCAACATTCTGGTTTTCGAGGATTTTAGCTTTTTATTATCATGCCCTCTTCTTCCATGTTTCCTTTCCATATGTTTCAAATTTTCTTTGGTTTTCACTGTCTGTTATTATTACCACATCGACTGCAAAGATTCCATTATGTAGCTATTTCAATCCTCTGCAAATTCTTATATCACACAAACACTTTATTAACTTTTTGTTCGCATTTTGCCTCATTTTGCGAAATGCGAACCAGATGAAGATACACTTTTAATATTTAATATTTACTGTTTGGTTTATATATTGCGTACTTTTCTAGGTACTAACATATAGAAAACAATGATTATTATAATATTTACTAACAATAATAATTTATTGTAATGTTATTTATAATCCACCAGGTAAAAATTATTTGACCCTTTGGAAAAATTAATAAATAATAGGAATAATTTAAAATAAAACTACTGAAGCCTATAGGGAATGTTGCAGAAAAATAATGAATAAGAATATACAGGGTGTTTTTGAAAAAAAAATAAGTTTTGTAACTTTAAGATTCTTTGACAAGTCAGTAATTTTTAAACAGCCTGGTATGATACGACGGAAACTTTTTGGTACATTGTTTTCGGTTCAATAAAAACACAGAGGAACACTTAATAAAAATATACACGTTAGAGTTTACAACTCGGCCCGCTGAACTTAATTTTCGTTACGATTTGGCCCTGCCTAAAAAAGTTTGCCGACCCCTGGTATAAATAACGAATTAATAACGAATGTCTAAGCGAGGTACTGTAAATACGATTTATGAAGTTTGTAAAAGAGAAATTAAATCTTACATAACATTTGTCTTAGTGAAAAGGCAAATAATAAGATAGTACTCATTTGATAACTAAAATCTTATTCATACTTATTTTTATATCGAAGCATCAAATAATGTAAACTATAAATTTCAGTGACAGAACAATATCAACAGAAAAAAAAAACGAAAAAGCGTTTTGAAAGTAAATAATCAAATAAAATAACAAACATGGATACCAAATAACTATAACTAAATAACAATAGTAAATGAAGTACCTAGTTGTCGGTAAATAGTACATTATTGAAAAAATGTTTATGTTGGGGATATTTATTAATCATTAATTCAAAAAATTCCATGCGACGGTAATAATCGTCGAGTAAAAGTTCTTGGGACGTGCTAATTTTATACGATCCATATTTATTCTTATGTAAAAGGTTTAAAACTTTTGCGGTATTATTACATTCGCAAGCAAATTGTTTAGATGCCATACTAGGATTTTATTCCACTAATGCATGAACTAGTGCTGATATTTTTCGCTAGGACATTTTTATTTTTATTATTTATTAATCTAAACTTTATTTTAAAACGTCGGTCTGTATTACGAATAGTAGTCGATCTTTCAGGATAATTTACAGCAAATAAATCGTGTGTAACTTCTGCTAAATTGCTACCGTAAAATTGTTTCGCAATAAAAAGTTTTTTCTCGGGTGTATAACATTCCATTTTTTTTTATAAAATTACTGACCGCGATCAAAAGTTACTAACCGTTATAAAATTGAAAAATAGAGCAATAGTAAATAAAGTACCTATTTGTTGGTAAATGTACATTATTGAAAAAATATTTATGTTGGGGATACTTATTAATCATTATTAATATAAACGTTGTTTCAAAGCGTCGGATCGTATTACGAATAATAGTCGCGCTAGGAATTGATCTTTTGGGATAACTTACTGGAAATAAATCGCCTGTAACTTCTGCTGAATTGCCTACGTAAAATTGTTATAATAAATAGTTTTTCCTCGGGCGTATAATATTCCATTTTTTCTTTTTGTAAAATCACTGACCGCGATCAAAACTAAAATTTGAGGACCGTACCGAAGTGAAGTACTCATGCGTAGCGAATCGTTCCTCTCACCTCGCAGTGCACAGAATGAGGACTATGTTGAGCTGATTTAACCTTCATATACCCGGGCAGAGTCCAATAGTATGGGTAATACCATACTACGGGGTACAATTGTATCCCGCCCGGGTTTATGAAGGTTAAATTAAAGAGATCGATGTGGAGATAGCATTTTGTAGCAGTTAGACAAGCGTAGAAAATAGCGGTGAGTGCTTGCCCTTAGACAGCGACAGCATGCGAATTGGAGATGGTATATGGAAGCGAATATCTGACACACAATTGCCCAGTAGAATTAGCATGCGTATTTCCCGATTTCATTAGAAATCATACTTTTTTATCCTTCGTTTATCATATTACAGCAATCGACACGTCGAAGGTGCGCTCTTGGTATAATAAGAGTACTTCGTATTATCCAAATTAATAAGAAACAGTATAGAAATATAAAACTATATATTAATCTTCATAGCACTTGCATTAGCCGAATGTCTTAAGCGATTTCGACTAGTGCGTCGGTCGTGGGTTTGGATCTGGCTCCGGTCGGTCCCTAACCGATTTTTTTACTGAGTCGTAATGATGATTAGGAGGGAGATTTGGCTCTGCGGGAGTGCCTCACAAGCAATAAAATTGCTTAGTCTACGCCCAAAAAAAAAAAAGAAAAAAAGTGATTAATATTTATAAGCAAGAAATCATTCTATTGCAGATTTTTTATTGTATAGGAATATTACAAATAGTCAATTATATCATAC
>RXPK01000073.1:118677-210800 GCA_004143645.1 Protaetia brevitarsis
GAAAACTGTTAAGCGAATCTGGACTCCAAGTGTGCGGCAGAGATAAATATATCGGAAAATATTCCGCGCTTTGTTTGGAAACGGTACGACCGGATTGTTAAATTTTAAACTGTTATTTGCCTTAAAATAATGTTTGAATTTGCGCAACGTTTTATTTTTTTATTTCTATGTCATTTAAAATTTAAAATGTTGTAAGTTTGTTATTAAAATACAATTCTAAAATCGCTCAACCGGCGCATGTGAAGACCAATGTCTTAATGACAAACTTTTTTAATTTTGTAATTTGTACTAATAATAACGCCCGAAACTAGGAAATATTTCATTTTTCTTTTTCCATTAAATGCGGACAGGCCGCCGCTTCTATCGTACTCCTAACGCACAGACCTGTGTTTGTTTTGAGAACGTATCTACGTACAGCATGGTCTGCTACTGGCATCACGTAAGAGCATAAATATAAGGCTAATTCAATTCTTGCTTTCATTCTGTCTTTCTGTATTTTACAACAACCTAACCTACTTCCTACCTATGTTTAAATAAGTGGGAAATTTCTTAAAATGCTGTTAAATTGTTAATAATTAGATAATGTATCTACTTTTTATTAACGAGTCATATTATAAATACTAATACATTAAACAAACATCAATTAAAATGGCAAATAAAAAAATCCATACAGCCATTTTTTTTGACTGGTAAAATGTACCTTATAAATTACAATTTCTTTTATATCTGCTTAGATTACATACCCTTGTATCATAGTTCATTTGTATTGACCGCCCTAGAATGATTTTTGGATTTTGGCGCACTGAAATACGCAATGACAAAGTAATAAAAAATGTCTAGGTAAGTAATATGAACTTACATTTTGTACAATAGAATATTAAATTCTTAGAAGAAGTCTTTTTTTCTTTTCGCGCTGATACGAAGATGCTTTCGCCTTTTGACGAGTATCTTTTAACCTTTTTTAGATTAATGCGGTTTGCTACTTGTAATAAAGTAAATATTTTTTCATACAATAACTGCAGGGCTAGTCTTTCCAGAGAAAAAATTTAGAGGTACTTTACTACAGGTGTGCGATGTCTGTGTATGTTTTTGCAGTGAGGTTTGTGTGTTTGTACAGTGTGGTGGCACCCTGACTCATTTATCACAAGTTACCGTATAGGAAGTTTTATGTTAAATATAGATACAGGTATAGGAATAATATCTCAATAAACGTAGCGAATACTCTAGACAATCTTAGCAATTGATTTTGGGCACATGTAATATAGAAGGCAAACAATTCATACCATTCAAAAAGACAAGAGGTATCTTTCTTTTCGATCTGACTATCGCTTGAGGTTTATTCCCTTCAATCACGTGTTCTACAAATGCTCTTCACATTTGTGCATACCTGAGATAATTCAGTTTTCGGAAAACAGTAGTTACTCAATTTACAAAGATAATCACTGATTCTACTGATTCATAGTAGGATTATATTATCAGTGCTATAATTATGTATTTCTGAATTAATTAGTTATTTTTTGTAGCCTAGTAAATCAAATAAAATTACTGATAGATTCTATTAATTTGCATTTTAATTTTGATTTTTCTAAAAAACCATATGAAATAGTGTTACCCCTATACATTCAAGTTCATATGTACAGACTAACTAATGTTTTTGAAAATTCTGATTACTCGAACCGTATCATTTCTGTAGCGCACTCAATTCGACGAGTGTGCTACCGTTCAGTTATGGTTGTCCCGCGGACGAGTTCCAAAGATAAAACGCAATTTTCCTCTTTGGGCCGCTATTTTGCTATCAGAAAGAAATGAAAAAAATGTTTTAGTACTAGTAAGGACCGCTGAACCGTTCGCCCTTGACCACTTTTTTATTTTTCCTTTTTTGGAAGCCAAATAAACCAAACAAAAATTAAAAAAAGAAAATTTAAAATATAAACGTTGCGCCATATTTTAAACTGGTTTTCAAAACAATCTCTTTATCAACTTTAAAATATTTTGATTGTACGTCTAAAAACAGCGGGAAAAAGATTCCGCGCCATCTCCTGGAAGAGAATCTCATTAAAAGCCGTCCAAATTCGTCTTAAGGTACAGTGAAATACAAAATTCACACGTTATTTAGGAAAATAGAGAGAAATAAAAAAAATATATCGAAGTTATACACACATCGGCCCTTTTATATTCTACCACTTACTTTGCTAACACATTTTTTTTTATTAAGATTATTAAATTAATAAAAATAATTAGGTAGGTGTAATAAATAATTTTCTAATATTTATTACACGTAGGCAAAACGCAAAAGCTTCTGGCAATAATTTCTGATGTTTCGTTCTAGACTGAGTACTTCTCAAAAAGAAGCTATTTGGATCAGTTATTTAAGAGTTGGGCAACTTTCCGCGGAGCAGATACGTATTGTGACGCGGGCCTCAAATAAGTTAATAAAATAAGGGCAGATCAATCGTATTGTTGTATTTAGTATGTATTTATAAAACATAAGTCATATTAACAGATTGTGCAAATTTTCCTTGTGGCCAAATCGGACCAAGCGGGGCGAACAAAGGTAGCCACCTGCATATTTAAATAAAATAAAATTTTTTACATTTTATAAGGAAAATAGCACTGTTGCTACGTGACTTGCAACTTTACGGTTCATCTGTTTTATTGGAGTACATGAGTTGGAGCGCACTTCTGAGTACGTACCTGCCGCGCCGGAAAATTTGCCCAACTCTATTTATTAAGTATGAAATATCGTCAGAATTGGAATTCTCGAGATGACGACGAATGTTGAAGCTAACGTTGATATGACACCTGATCAAATGAAATTTCGACAATGATATGGTGATGAAGATCGAGAGCAGACACAGCCGAAACCAACCCATATAGCACACAATGTCACGATGACGTCCGATATAAGTCCATTTTAGTACAAACGTACCATGGACAAAAGGTGGACGTACATTGGATGTACTTGAATGTATTGTAAGCGGACAGCTTGAGTTTTGTAGCGATGGACGCAACAGCTGTGGACATTGTTGTCGTTTAGATACAAAATAAATTTTTTATTAGGTATTGTTTAATGAGAAATATAATAGTAATAACTTTAATACCTAATCCTAATTGATATTAGGATTATGCTGTGGTAATATTCATAATTATAACGCAAGTATATTCTAAATAATGTTAAAAATGTTTAAAATTTTAACAGCTTCTCTGTCGCATGCGATTGCAATAGGGCTACGGTGATTATTTTATAGACGTAACCTGGTATAAAAATAAATATACGCAAAATAATAAAGGAATATTTATTTTAACATGATTGTTAAAATATTCTTTTCATTTTTAAAATCACTCACACTTTTAACCGCGGAAGGACGGACGAGGCCGAGCTGAATCGAGCGTCCCATAAAACACCGGCCTTAGGCTTACGTTTGAAGATGTTTGAAGTGCGTGCATAACAGCAGCATAACAGTTTCTAGCATTTCGATTTTTCGATGGCTAATTTTGTTAGAGTGAGAGTGTGTGTTAATAAAAAGGTAATTATAATATATCGCACTTTTGGCTTATAGTACTTAGGGTATAAACAATTATAGTTCAATTCACGAATTTGTTTACCGATGCTCATAATAGGTTATGTTCTGTGATTACAACAACTTCCATAAGCCGAAATGGCCGACATTGTGGTGCTTCGTAAAACATTTGTGAATTGGACTACATCTACATAATATAAGTATGTATACATATTTTTGCATTGTATGAGGATCTCTATCATCAACATAATTGTTTCGTAGATAATTTTTGCACGTATGAAATTAGTCTGTATGTCATTGTCGTATCAATAAATTATATGCAGTATACATTTTGCAGGTATACATGGTATTATATAAGAAAGGAAGTATCTCCATAGCCGGCGCCGGCTTTTAATTTTTAGGCATATTGTAACCAGGTTTTTTTTTAATTTTTGGTGCCGGCACCGTTTCTTATGCCCTTAGCCGGCAATATAAGTTTGTTACCGGCGAAGAAATAAAACATAACCTATGCATTGTTGGTGAGAGTGAAACCCTTCCAAAAAGTTTTTAAACATTTCGAAGGTATTCCAAACAGTTTTAAACACTTCGAGGGTATCCAAATCCTATATTTATATTTTTTAATTATTATTTATATTAAAATTTGTATCAGTGCCGGTTAAAATTACGCGTAACTGGCGCGGGCTACGGAGTCAAATAAAAACAACTTCAATATAGTATAGTCGTATTTAGTACCGGTTACTCTTGTTTGTGATTATATAGGTTGTATTATCAAAATAAATTATGAATTATTTATGAAATAATAACTTCACGCATAATTTTGTGTACATCTCAACGAAACTATATACCTAACTTAGCCGGTGAGAATCGGATGCGCATTAGAGAAGAGAACTCGATGATTCTCGACAATTCAACTTACGTTTGAATTCTCAATGATTTAATCTAATCATAGTGTGACAACCTTTAAACAACATTTAATCGACAGATCTAGTTTTATCTATTTTTTTTAAACGGTCTTTTCGATTTTTTGATCAGCAAGTACTGCCAAAATTATATTGTAGTAATACCTTCTATAAATATTCACTTCACTTGAAATTGGTGAAGTGAAATTTGTTTTGCGCATGTGTAAGTATTGCAATATTCTCGATTGTAATTATTGCTTGATTTATTATTACGTTTTCTAATACTCTATATATTATGACTATAGGTATAAATTTGTAGGTAAGGGAAATATCCAGGCTAGGAGGAAACAATATTTACGATTTTGTGTACCGACCAGCAGGGAAATTGATCACAAATAAATCTGCTGGAGCGGAGTACAGTTTTTTTGGGATGGAAAGCAAAGAAAGTTTTCGGAACTGAAATTAGCAATCTTATTATTGGGTGAGTTAAAAATAAATCAACAATTTTATTTTTATAAACGATATTAGCGGTATGAAATTTTATTAATGCTTGTATAAAAGGACTGTTTGCGTAATCTGCATGTATGAAGCATTCATGATTCTTTAGGTTTTTTAAAGTAACTTCTAATTAAACTTTCGATTTTCAGAGTGTTTTCCCACCGCTACGAATAAGCAGGTGGAAACCGAAATAGCCAGATGGCTACCGTCGCTGCAGCCAAAGGGGAAAAGGAACTAAATTAATAATATTATAATAAATATAATTATTACCTGAACTTCAATAATAAATATATATCTCAAGTATTTCTCTTTTAATTTAATTAATTCCATCTTATCGACTGATATAGCCTTGAAGTTTATATAAAATAAGCGATATGATAACTGATTTACATCAATCAAAAGTAGGCTCCATTGTACCCCATATAAGAGCAACAGAAGGTGTTATGTAGATCTTATATTTATGTTTAAACATACTTTTGTTTTTATAATTAATGTAAATAATCACACTCTTAGGTATTTTTTTTTAATTTATTAACCAAGCGACAATATTTTAAACTGCAATCTAAAAGAAGTTCCAAATATGGATGTTCACTGTACATCCACGTTACGTCCACTGAACGTCTACGTGTTGTGTGAATGTACTTGGATCAACGTACATTGGACGTATACAATGTACATCCAGTGTACATACAACTTTGTGAACTTTGGACATCTATTGTACGTCCACAAGACATCCACCGTACCATCACAGGACGTACACTGTACGTTGATTTGTACACAACTGGACGTCTGGTGTACGTCCATTGAATGTATATGTGCTATCTGGGAAAGAGAAGGAGGTAGAAGCTGAAAAAGAAGAGGATGATGAAGAAGAGGAAAGCGAGGATGGAGAAGATGTAAAAAGCAATAAACCAGCAGTTTCAGATCATTTTCGCGCAAAAGATGGAACTATCTGGAGTAAAGTGTCACCTGTTCAATATCAAACTCCGGCGCACAATATTATTAGGCAACGAAGTGGTCCATACAGATCAACAGCTACATTATCGAAGTGTGACACATTCAAATGTATTTTCAGTTCAGAAATTGTTGACATTATCGTACGCCATACCAATAAGAAGGCTAAGAGTGTATATCAAACACATAAGGCAAAAAATCCCACCAGAACACCTCTCGTTTGGGAAGATATAACTTCAAAGGAATTGTATCCATTTCTGGGGTTCTTACTAACATGTGAAGCTAGTAATTCGTATACAGACCATGTTTCCGATTTATTCAAGCACAATTTTTACCCATTATACCGAGCTACAATGGGGCTGAACCGATTTTCTAATATAATCAGGTTTCTTTGCTTTGATGATGCAAATACGTGACAACAGTGTCTGCAGGAAGATAGAGGTGCTCCCATCAGTGAAATAAGGGCAATGCTGGACTCCAAAGTTCTTGAGATGTATAGACCGACAGTAAATCTAACTGTTGGTGAACAATTATTCCCATGTAGAGGAAGGGACTCGATTTACACAATACATTCCGTCGAAGCCAGCGAAATATGGGATAACAACCACCAGATTGAATACGGTTGGATAGACAAAATGGTATATATAGCCATTTTGTTTTTAATCTTGTACTTACTATGTGCAAAATAGATAAATGTTCGATATTAGCTTTCCATACATATTTAATACCATTTACAATCAGTGCGAATTCCAAATGAAGTAAGTATTGATTAACTTCTAAATCATCCAAATTGCAAAAAAAAAAGCTTTTTTGCAAATTTGGATGCTTTAGAAGTAAAACTTGTGGTGTTCCCATACGTATATTACATAAACGCGGTCAACACAGCTGCTGCCATTGGATAATAAGAAAAATCAGGCATATAATGAAGTACTTATGAATGAATTACCCTTAAAAAATTGATAGGAACATCACTGGTTATATCAATATTTACTTTACCGAGAATTCTCACTTGTACTGCAAATAAAGGAGTTCCTTTATCTGTGTTCTGATTGTATTGTAATTAAAGATCTGCATAGAGATTCTGTAACTTTGTCGAATAGATCGCCGCCATATTACGATATATGGGACAGTGGTACCCATTCACTTTAATGGGTAAATCTGGTGATTGACATTTGATGTAGGCAACCAAATTTACACATTAATAATAAACAAAAATATCAAGTGATCTAAAAAAAATAAAATGAACCACTCTACATAAACAATATCCAAACATAAAAACTAAATTTATAATTACCGACTCAGCTACTCTCATACAATTCCAATAATAGGAACATGCATATGCACAATTTTGGGATAACTAAAGGTTTGTTCGCTGGTGGTTTCTGTTACACCAATTACACTGGTGCAGTAAATCTTTTATCCTGTTTTAAGTAGGAGTCAGTGTGGGAAGTGTAAGCACCAGCGAACAAACCTTAAATATTCTAGAAATTAGAAATCATTTCAATATTAAAAAATGCATTTCTATGCATGGCATAACTAGAAACTCACATTACTTAATAAAAAAAAAAATACCAATACGCATATTATTTATAAATTACAGTATCCTCCATTATCCTATGGCAACAACTTTCTTGCACTAAATGCTAGTATATGTAAAAAAAACCTGTATATTTCACAGATCATTTAAACGATTTTACAATTTCAAAATGCACAAGGGAAAAAAACATAAATCGTATTTTCTCCATTCTTTTGAATTTGATTATTAATGTGATTGCTTGGCAAAAATACCATTAATTGCTCTTTCATACTGTTATTGTAAAATATCTGTAAAATGCTAGCACAATCAAGCTACAAACCAAGATAACCAGGAGTCTAACTATTTAATAGGCAATTTTATCAGATTTCATCAATACTACAATTTAAAGTCAAACTAATAAATAGAAACAAATTACTTTATTCATAAACTCATTTTAAGCTTACAAGTTTACTCATTCTCTTCATCGTCATCATCTTCCTGACTATTAACTGGAAGTATCTGAGTTCATAGCTATTTTTCCAGATGCAACAACTCTGAGCCAATCCCTCAAGTTTTGCTTCTTAAATATTTTTTCGTCAAATACTTCAAATACCTCTTCGAGAAATGGCATTCCGAGGTAAGGATGAGTTTCAAGTTCTTTCTTCTGGATAATGAAAATCGCATTACCCAAAATTCCCTGTCTTTCCGTTAACTTTGATACGTTCAACTAAATATTTTTCCTACAACAGACAAATATCATTCCACTACAGCAAGAACGGGATTGAAAACATAATTAATACATACAAAGTTCTGGACATCCAAAATGTTATCTTCGACTGGATGTGTGCAATCCACGGTGAATTTTAGGGACACCTTCTTCTTTTTGATCCCCTTACCGCGAATGTGTTGTTTTCTTGCTTGGGGCTTACCCGCCACTGGTGGTTTTGTCTGGAATCCACAACATGATTAGTTGTGTTTCGACCAGACTTTTTAAGATGCATGACGCATAGTGATGTATCTGATCGTCGAAATGCTGACAAAAACGCACATTAATTAGAGAGAAATTGCGAGAAATATAATGGATTATGGAAGACTCTAAATACAAAAGGTAAGTATAGGCGTTCATTGCATATAACCTATAAGCAAACCTTCACTCGCATTTATTTTACTAATCATACAACAATATTTACTAAAATTAATAATAAACGTCCATATTTGCTTTAAAGATATTGATTACCAAAATATTTCTCGAAATCTTACGCCTAATAATGAAAATAAATTGAAAAAATTAAGATGGGACTTACAACAGCCATGTTCACTATTCACCGTCGACAAATCAAAAGAGATGTTCAGATTGTTCAGTGTCGCCAACTTCCATCTTTTTATGTAATGGCAGTAATGGTGTAAGTATAGTGATTTTCGCGTTGCAATAATGCGGCCATTGGCCGCATGAAAAGATGATACGTGTTATTGGAAACAAAAGAACATAGCCACGAGACGGCCGCCCAATATCATACTTACCAACTATTGATGCGAAATTTAACTCAACTTGAGTGATGTTGGCGATTGCTTCATCCTTCATCGCATTGACAACTGACACTGCAAACAAAATGTATCTAACCTCTACCTCTAACCTTAAACACTTGTAATATGATGCAGGTAGAAATTTTGTAAATATTTCCCATTGTTTTTAATAAGTTTCTTCTCATTCTTTCCACTATCGTGACGATTTTGTCACTTTTCTCGCTAATATTCAGCAGTTGCATTTACCCGCCAATAACGTTGAAATGCCATTTGTGCTCTTCGTAAGGTAAGTAATAAATTTTTATTTTTAAATTAATTTATTAGATTTAATTAAAAATTTTCGTTGTGTAATTATAGATATGCCCAAGATTCATAGAAATTGCAACTGAGGGTCGAAGTATTGATAGGGTTAATGAATCAATTCGTTTTCGTAGGTTCCTAACACATAAACCAACGCTGAAAAGTTGGAAGGATATTATATGATACCGCAGAGGTAGCAAATTTTCAAATATGCTCAAGGCACTTTGATAGTTCAGATTACAATAATCATTTCTTAAAGATATATTTCAAGCGCAATGCTATTCTTTGCGCAACCTAAAGAGGTTATAGAATTAAAGAATAATGTTAATGATGAACTACCTGCATTATCACCTACTTTTGGGAATTAATCAGGTAATTTGCTTTTTTTAACACAAGATAGTAACAATTTAATCTCAAATTCATGTCATTTACCAATTTATCGTGGTTATCGTGTACACTTACATCTGTAAACAATGACTGTTTCACCCCTTTCCTAACTCACACAAAATGAAGAGCTGTTCATTAATCTGTTCCAAGTTTGTTCAAACATTGTTCTTAGGTTAATTTCATTAAGAAATGTCCTTGGCTATGCATGTACTAAATATGTACAATAAAAGGGAGTATCCTTGAACAAATCGCAATTCAAGGGTTATCTCAACAAAATTTCCTTTTTTTCTAATGCTTAATTAAAATTCTTGCTTATAAATAGTATTCAAAATTGAGTAAACCAAATTTAATATTAATTGTGTGTTGTTATTGGAGTTCATTTTTGTTTTAGAATTTTCAGAGTTTAAGTGTTCTTGCTTTCAGAGTTTAAGTGTTTCTGCTTTCAGAGAGATCTTCATTTGCTATGTAAATTTTTATTATATTTTTATAACACAAGCAACATGTGTTATTCTCTTTTAATTTTTTTTTTTAAATTAGATATGTCTGTGATTTCTGCAAGCATATTGGTCAATATTCACACCTAATTTTTAATTTAACAATGCTGTACTAAATTTAATTACAATTTTTAATCTTAAATTGTGATTATTCATAAATCATAACAGATACCTTACGATTATTAGCAAAAAATTTTAAAAATTATTAAAAAATACATTAAAAATGTAATCACGAGATTGTTAAATTAAAGGTGAGTTGTAAATGCGACCTCTTATTAGCAGACGTATCACACTGATGAGATTAAGGAAAATCGAAACATATCTAATTTTTCAAATCTGGTGCTATATTTTGTAAGCACGGCTTTGCTGGCCGCCCAATGACGCTACGTATTTCCAACCAAATGTAAAAACATGGTAGCCAATATTGGATAAAGTAAATTAAATACATTTTGAAGTCGACGATGTTTATCTCGCTTATGTATTTTTATCGAATCTGAGCAAGGTACTGCTTTCAAGTACTGCATAAAAATTTCTTTTAGATTTCTAAATAAAACAACAAAATGTTGCTGTTTAAAATAGAACATTGCCCAAAATGTCATTTCTTATTTTTATAACTACTAACATTTCACTACCAACTTGTCTTTTATATTATAAAACTTTGTAACTCTTATTAATAAAATTTCATATATTTTCCTTAATTTTAGGGTAATACAAAAGTACAGGATGTAGAAGGTTGTTTTTATAAATTATCAGAAGTATTCTTGTAAAAGCACAGTTTCGATCAATACTCGATTATATTCCTAAAATTTTAATAATAAAAAATTCACAGTGAAACTACTATATACAGGTGTCCCACCGACTGGGACATTAGATTTTTGAACTTCTAGTAGAAATTTGATTTAAAACTTGCAGTGTAGACATGGCCTACTGTGATTATTTAAGGAAAATATTTTCAACTTTATAGCACTTCGGTATACAGAGTGTTGATATCAACTTTCTTATTTTAAATGGAATGGTATAATTTTTATCGGTTTAATGAATTTGGTGATCATTTGCAACTAGTTTATATCAAGATTCCCTATCCCTAAACTCGACCGTTTTTGAAATATTTTCATTTTCGTTAATTTTTTGACATTTGCACTCTTTCAAATAAAATCAAATATTTCATGAGAGAGCAGATATTTAGTGGTTCTACTAAAGTCCATGTAAATACAAGGACGTAGCTATAAGGTGTTATAGCAATAATTACTGAATCATATACAGGGTGTTTAAAAACGCGCCTCCAATGTTGATACCTTTAAGCTAACAAAACTTTGTTCTTTCAAATGGAACATGATATTTTTACTACACAGCATTGAATGCAGCGCAAAATTCTACATCGATTGATATTAGGGTTTGATAATTCTATTTTTAATAGTTTTTAAAATATTAGCATTTCTTGCAAAAAAATGCTAAAAATATGCCTAAATTCCAAGTTTCAAACAAATGGAATGAGCTTTTTCCTACAAAACACTCTGTACATTATTTGCCTAACTTATCTGAATATCTATGTTTCAGATATCTAACGTTCACTAGTTTCTTACTAATAGTAATGTCTTTTAGTCATAGAGAACGTACATTAATTATTAGATATAAGTAGGCCATGAGATGTGCTAGCAAATAAGTGATATCCATTGTTGGTAATTTACCAACTTGTGCAGTGATAAACCTGTGCAGTATTAACAAGTCATATCTTTATAGTAAGTCCTAATGCTGTCAACTCCTTCACACATTTTCTTCTAACAAGTAAAATATTGTAAATCGAAAGAAATAAGAACAACGTTGAAGGTTACATATACAAATAACATTTTAGACTTATTCTACATTCGTGAAGAATGTAACAATGATTAGGTACCTACACTTATTTGCAATGAATAAAAACCTAAAAAAATAAAATATATAGGGAAATTAAAGCAGATATCCTAAATACACCCATAATATTTCAAATATTGTTCACTTACTAGACCAGGTATTTTCTTTGTAGGGAAGCCGTCTGACATGGAGTCTCCCAAAACAATGCAGCCTCTTGGCGTTTTGTATTAAACTAGGTATTAAGCGATACAAACAGATAACATAAATCAGGAACAAACTATTAAAAGTCTTCGAAAATGTCCAATATAAATGTTCTTTCAGAATAATAGTTTCTTAGTTTTTTTTTAATTATTTTAACTTATTTTCGATGTATTTAATAGGCAGGCAAAAATATTAACATGTAATTTGCTGTCGCATAACAATTATGGTTTATTATATATAATATTTTATAATTACAATTACATAAAATTTGCTAATAATTATTTTAGGCAATAAATGCTAATATCTCAAAAACTATTAAAAATAGGTATACCAAATCCTAATGCCAATCGCTGCATTCAATGCTGTAGTAAAAAAAAAATACCATGTTCTATTTGAAATAAAAAAAGTTTTGTTGGTTTAAAGGTATCCACATTGGAGATGCGTTTTCGAACACCTGTATGTGATTTGGTCACTATTGCCATAACACTTTCTACCTACGTCTTTGTACTTACATCGACATTAGTAGGACCACTAAATATCTGATACCTCATCAGCTATTTAATTTCACTTGAAACAGTGCAAACGTCAAAAAATCAACAAAATCGCAAATATCTCAAAAACGGTTGAGTTCAAGGATAGGGAACCCTCATGTAAACTAATTGCAAATGACTCCATACATTCATTGTACCGATAAAAATTGTACCATTCCATTTAAAATAAGATAGTTGATAACAACACCCCGTATACCGAAAGTGCTATAAAGTTGAAAATATTTTCCGTAAATAGGCCACAGTGGGCTATGACTACACTGCAAGTTTCAAAATCAAATTACTGCTAGAAGTTCAAAAAAATCTAATGACCCAGTTCGGTGGGACACCTGTATATAATTCCCGCTTATGAGCGATGGATGTTCTATGTCTATAATTTTTGTGTATTTAACATCACAGAGTGTGCTATAATTAGTTGCTATATTATGTTGTTATTGCTTGGGAGTTTGTGCTAGGTATTAAATAAAAACACAAATTATTTTGTATGGTTTGTTATTATTATTATACATTTAAGTCATTATATAATTATTGTTTGCATGACACCTAAAGAACATTTTTCGGGGGGGATATTTGATTTATTCTTTATTATTTTCGCCTTTTTAGATAGTTATTACTTCCGATTTCATCTCCACTTAAAATTACTTTTATAAATACTTATACAACTTGTCTGGAAACACACAAAAAAGCATTTTTTCACGTCGTGGAATCCCATTCCTAGAACTCGATAAGTTACAAAGAATACAAATATATATATACTTATATAATCATATATCATGTATTGGAAATGTTTTCTATTATCTTCTTCTTCTTTTTTTTATTTTACTTGTCAAAAAATAGTGTTATTTTTTTCTTTCTCAAGAAAAGATCCGAATTTGCTATGCAATTTTTCCCTTTCGAATTGTTTTCCTTGCCAGAAATACAATACAATAAAAAAGAAAATCACAATCAAATTCGAAAATTAACCTGCCTCCTTTATATTATTAGCTTAAGTGTTACAGTGCGTTTTCTCATTATTTAGAATCTAATAAGAACTAAAACTGAGAGTAAGTAGTGGTAAAAATGTTTGTTCTTGAATGCTTTTTCGCTCTCAGAAAAGATCACAGCGACTAAATCTAGAGGCTCAAAACCACACATTTGAAAGAAAGTAGGAGGAAAAAATATCCACTTAATAACGCTAAATGTGTACAATAGACTGGGAGTGAAATAGAGGGGATATCCTACAGATATTTATAATATTATAGTTGTTTGTTTCTTTTTTTTTTACACAAAAAATTGTATAAATATTAATGTTACAATATCAAGATTATTTCACGACTATATATATATTATTTCAGGGTCCCCTTATTACTATGAAAGAGAAAATCAATACCACAAAACAGTACTGAAATAATAAAAATGAAAAAAAAAAAAATGAACAAGCATAAAAAATGTGGTTTACATCAGTGTATTCTGCTGTTTTGAAAGCAAGTATAATGTGATTAAATTCGACATGGTTTCAAATAACTTCTTTTCTTTTGCATACATGCTAGTGTAGGACAAAACAAGGATAAATACACGCTATAGGGAAAAGGAAACACAATTATTATTAACATTAAGTACCCAACCAAACATATATATGTATATTATATAATATATATGCTTAATAATATTATATATATATCATTATAAAATACAAAAGAGAAATTAACTTAGTGCTTTTCATAATATATACACCTTGTTAGCTTGTTTTAACATTTTTTTATTATTATCTGGTTTTGTAAAAATAATAGACAAACGTTTTAAGCAATAGAAATAGTTAAAAAAATAATAAAAATAAAACACCACAATTCTTTCCTTTCTGTAGATAAAACAGATCGCCATAACATATCTAACGAATAGCTTTGGGTGGTAGAAATAACAAGAGAACACAAATTTACAAAAACCCCACGGAAATACGAAGAAAAAAGGGAAATCGCAAGTTTTTAAAACTTTCTCAAACAAAAAGTGAACCTTAACCAGACGACAAACAATAGGATGGAACAGATTTATTTATTCGAACGCAATCAAATTGTTCTGATGTAACTAAACAGGATCACTACATTATACTTAGGAATGTGAAAAATGATCATCAACTGCGAAAACTCAACGAATTTATCTATTAACAAGTAACAACTTCAAAAATAGGACAATCTTAACCAACCATAACAGGGAAATAAACATCTCATAACCAGGTTTTATTATATAAGGTTTCGATAATAGATACAATCCACGTGGCCACATTGCCAACAAACTAAATATTTGATAAACATTACATATGCTAGTTATATTATTTCTCGTTATAATTACCTTGCTTCCAATCAGTGGCGGCTCGTGATAATGGTTCATGGGGACTCTTCGTTTTTAACATAATTAAACAAATAAATACAAGACTCCCACACTGAATGCAAAAAGTTAAATCAAATTTATTATATGTACCGTGTCCCCAATTAAATAAATGTTTTCGAGATAATTATTTCTAAGTAAAGTCGAGTCTTCTGTCTTTTTGCGGTCTAGAATGTTAATTGACGGACACTACAGTTAATACAAAGTTGATAATCATTCATTTCATTCATTGCATTTTTTAAAAATGATTTTATCTTGTTAGGAGGTGAAAAACATCGTTTTGACTCAGCCGTACTCATTTAGATTTGTGATAATAATTTTTAATAGCTTCTTCGTTTTGCCAAATATTTCACTTTGCAGGAAATCAAGAAAGCATATTCAAACCACCCACAATATAATTTCAAGTTCAATATTGCGTCTAGCAATTCGTTCTGAATAATTTTTTGAGGCGTCTTTAAAACACTTGTGAACCTTTCATATGTATTGCAAGCACAGCGTTTAATTCAGTTGCAAAGTTGTCAATGTCTCATCATGGCCTCGTAACGTCAATTCAAAAGCGTCGCAAAATTTTATACACCTAACTAACCGGCTCAAAATATGACGACTTTTTTTCCACATCTTCGTTGTACTTAAATTTTATGACGCAAATAAACACTAACTGTTCACGTACGTCGTCTTTGCCTAGAACACTAAAATCCACGCATGCATTCATGTGAGAAATAAAATTATTTGTTAGTGAACATCCACTCATATTTTTCATATATATTTTTATTGAATACTCTATTGTAAGTTCGAGTTTTACTTGTGGAAGTGTAGTTTATTTGAGATCTGGAATAGGGCTTTCTTTCTTCTTAGTTAACAATTTTTCCTCACACGATGGCAGTTTTTTTAAAAGACTTTGCACACAATTAACTTCCATCAATAAATAATAAATGCCACTTCGAGGCTTTGAAATCACACATGCGCGGTACGTGCCGAAAGCCATTGCAACGAATGCAAGACTGGACTGGCTTTAACTGGAGACACGAAATTGTGTGCCCCAAAGCAATAGGTATCATCGAAGACAAAAGTCTTGACCAAAATTAAAGAGAGAAATACTGAAGAAACAAACTCCAATGATTCTATCTGTTTATATCAAACTTGAGTCAACACTTTTGCTTTGATAGTACATCCGAAATAGTACCCTGGAAAATAGTTTGGAGCGTTGGCACATGCGTTAGTGTCTGTGGTGCGGAAGCAAATTTTGATATCATCGTTATAAAAATACATAAAAGTAATAAAATAAAATAATGCACTGAATTAATTACATGCGAATTTCTTTCTGTATTTATCTTGGTGGTTGGGTGGGCACGTGCCCTTGTGCCCTTTAGTACCGGCCGCCACTGGTATTTAAACGTTTTAGATCCATAAAACCCGACACTGTTCATATTTCATCCATTCCCTCGGCATAAAATAGAACACATGACAAACAAAAGAGAGTATTTAATTAATACATCGCAACCTGCTTGAACTTTCTATAAATTTTCGTGGAAAAATGTCTCGTAAAATTTCGGAAGCAAGACAAGGTCATTGCTGTGTAAGGTTTAAGAGCAGAATAGGCCTTCCAAGGTTTTATATGGTGAGCCATATTATAACACGCCATATAATCAAAAATGCTTTATTTACATGCATAGTTATGAACCAAATTGAGTTAAAGTGTAATTATAAAGAACGATTGGTATAATACATAATCAATTGTAAAAAATGATCGGCTTACTAGTTTCGGCTAAATAGCCATCTTCATGAACATAAATTTAACATGGCTCTGACTATTTAGCCGAAACTAGTAAGCCGATAATTTTTTACAACTGATTATTATTCCAGTCATTATTTATCATTATTCTTTAGTTTTATTTATGTATAAATGAAAAAAAAAGAGTAGTCGTTATTTTTTCAAACTGCTTTTACTGTCCCTCATAGCGCACAAATGCAGATATTTTGTTTTTACTTGTTGGTAATTCCGCAATATGATTTAGATATTTCACAGGAATTCACGTTGTTTGTATCCGTCTCTGAAAACATGTCAGTGTCTAGCGATTTTTTTATGTGAGATAATTTAAAAAACTGACGATTCTTGCCTGGAATTTTTTATGATTACACACTAATTCCCATTTAAGTAACTGGTTGATGCGACGAGACCAATTCATCGGAGTCGATATACTTCGATTCTTTGAAGTACCCGTTTATATTCTTCAATATCAATCGTAGCGGACTCGAGTCCTCAAATATTATTATTTCGCTTTCAGAATACTGGAGTACGCAAAATTAATATTGGTGTACTCCAGTTTGCGTATTCGAGTACTAGACTCAAGCACACCCGAGTATCCGATTATTTTGGACGGACTCGTCGTGGCAGAAAAGTTTTAAAATTAATTTTCAAGATATTGTTATCCAGCCCATGATCCATTTTAATACGAGTCGCGCTTGCTTGCAATTATTAAAAAATAATCAAATATTCTTTATTTAGACCTATAAAAAAATATGTAGTACTTTCTAATTAATTTTATTATTTAATTATGAAGTACTAGATGCATTCTTTTTATGCGTCTGATTACATAACCCAATTATATACCTTTAAACATAATTTTATTTTATTTTTATCGATTTTAATTTCCTTCATATCTCACAAATGCAGAGATTTCGTTTTTATTTGTCGGCAATTCGGCAAATATTGTTCAGATATTTCACAGGGATTCACGTGGTTTGTATCTGTTCCCGAAAACATTTGATTTTGTAGCGTATTTTATTTTTCTGAGATAATTTAAAAAACTAACGATTATTCCTTGGATTTTCTGATGATTGCACATTAATTCCCACTGAAGAATGCGACGAGTCCAATTCATCGGACTCGATATACTCGATTCTCTGAAGTACTCGTTTATATTCTTTAGTATCAATTGCTGCGGACTCGAGTCGTCGAATATGAGTTTTCGGTTTCGAATACTCGAGTACGCAAATTTGATATTAGTGTATTTTAGTATTAGACTCGAGTATATTCGATTCTTTTGGACGTACTCGTCACAGCATTTGAAGAAACACATTTAACATACCCAATTTTCTCGAAAAGTAGTTACGATCTGAAATCAAATGATACTTTAAACGAACTTAAAGATACGCAGCAAAATCTACTACAAGCAATTTTATCGTGTTAGTATCTCCTAAAGAAGCGCTTATAATTTACTTTACTCTGCATAATAAGAATAACAAGTTAAAAAAAGTCGAACTTACAGGCAGCGATTTTATATTATTATTATTATTATTTTGTGTGTTTAATTTACAACCGAATTTATAGTTTCGAGAAAGTGTCGCAAAGTACCCCCCGTTTTAGAACAACGAAATCGTATTAAATATCCTTTACCTAGATATAAATGTAAAAAAAGCTGCCCAATAATTCTCGGTTAACATCGAAAATGATCATCAGTCCCATCTTTTCTTTTATTTTTCGTTTTTAATTTTAATTTAACCGATAAAGTTGATAAAACGATCGTTATTGCTGTGTATGATTGGATAAAAAAAATGGGGCCGATGCATTTTTCGCCGGAGAAAGTTGAAAGTGCAAGAAAACACAACGATTAAAAATTTTTACAACCCCTTATTAAAGTTTATAATTTATAATATTAAACGTTAACAGGTTTACAATATTATTCCACGGCTGCCACTACACACAAAATTAGTGTCGAGAAAAAAGAAATCTTCTAACATTACGATACGAAAATAAATTGTAAGAAACCCCAGCGATTCGACTAACTAATCTTTTTTTTTTTTTTAATATAGAGGTACAGTAAAATAATACACATAATATCAGCGATAAGAAAGAGGCTTCTTATTTTTTTTTTGTTCTTCTTCAAAGCTAGGGTGAGAAAGCTATTTATTTATATTATATATAGTTTTATCAACTAGCTAAAAGTGAGATAGGGATATACATCATGTCGTATAACTAAATTTATGGACGATTAACTTTATTGATATATTTTTTGTTTGTTACATTTACGTTAGCTTTCTGTTTGTTACTTGTTTTGAGACCAATTCCTTACCAACACGGCGAAACGTAGTAGAAAAAAAATAGACGAATTACGCCCGGGGATTCCCCCTGTTTGCCTTTTTTTTTATTTCTTTTATGATTCTGTTACATTTTTAAAACCCCTATATACAAAGCCCATTTAAATAGATCGATTCTATTCATTTTTCTTTTAAACTTATTTTATGCTGCTACTACTGGAGAGTAATTCGTATATTCCCGTTCGAAATTGGCGATTACAGATCCGAAAACCGCGCGAAACATGTCAAACTTACACACTGGGGAGGATTGCCTTTTAGAAGAGATATCACCATTTACCTAAGTCTATAAAACACGCAAGATATGATATTTTCGGGGGAGAATTTTGATGATAAAAGGTATCGTTTAGGATTGTACGTCAAAAGAGGGACATCTATCGATTTGGAGGGAATGCAGTTTGTTGTTATTCTCGGTTTTCGACATCGTTCTGTTAGCTGTTGTATAGTTGTTTGTTTTTTTTGTTTTGTTTATTATTTGCTGCTGTTGCGTTTTACTGTGTAGTATCGCCGACGGTCTACATGGTGGAATGGTCCCATTCTAACTGCGAGACGTTCTGGTACTCGTGGTTGCGGCTGCGTCGCGGCTGCTCTTCCTCCTCGTCCGAAGAGTCGTGTAGTCGACAGGGACCGCTACCGCGTCGTCGTCTGAAGAACTGTCGGAATCGGACTGTTCGCTGTCAGAATAATCACCAGGTTGGCCTTCCAATCTACGTTCTGCATTCTGCGAAATACAAAAAAAAAAACAGTGTTCGCATAAATTGTAATTCTGTAAAATGAAAATTCCGCAACGTATTCATGAGCAGGAATAATTTGATCAATAGTCTGGCTAAACAACAGCATTTTGACTTCTGAATAAATTTTCCTTAAAATTTTAACGTGGCAATACAAAGCTATCATCATCAGCAGTAACACTGAACCAAATAACTGCACTATATGTACTTGATCACACAATTTTATACGATATTGTAAACAAGTAATCAATTATATACTTATATGATACAGGACATCTCAAGAGAAACTGCATCGATCGATATAGTATACATGTACAGTACAGGTGTCCCATCCAAGACTAGTCTTTGATTACAGCTCTATTTTTGATTTTAGGAAAAAGTGTTTTATACAAAGGTTTTACAGAATATAATGCTGCATAACATAAAAATATTTTTGACTATATAGAATGTCCCATAAGTAGGGAAAAGCATACTTACTGCGTTATTTTAAATGGAACAGTCTATATATTATTTCATTTTTAAATTTTATATGTTTATCTGTAATAACAACGGTGTTATTTACGCTTTTGTGATAAAAAGCCCTGCTGAAAGTTTTCGGTTAAGGCGGCGTAGTTTGTAAATGCTTTTGTTTTAGATATCTGTATTTTAAATATCATACATATTGCTCTGTTTTTCAGGGGATTTCAAAATTTTATTTTCTTTAGTTCAGTACAATTAATTATTATTATTTTTAAATTTATGTTTTCAATTAGTTTAATAATTTACTTATCCGTATACAATCTTTTTCCTTTTTCTTTTTTTTTTTCAATTAAAAATAATTAAAATAATACGGTGGTTTCAATACACCCAGCGACCTCTCTGATAAGTGAAAAAATACTTTGAAAAGTGACTTCCTACCTTCTAGGTGGCACGGGACGCTTCTAGGAGCACAAAATCGCCTGTCAAAATCGTACTCCGGACGCTTACTAAAGACTAGGTTTTCTCACCTAACGGGCGCATCCCAAACCCTTCTCGGATATTAAATTTGAAATAAGTAATTATCGAAAATCCTTTGCAAAAACACTAAACGTACAAATAAAATAATGTTTTAAACCAAAACAAGTTTAAATCTTTATTTAATTACCAAATGCTAGGTTTCATCATCATTGAGACTCTTAGATCACAAGGTACGTATGTTGGAATCAGTAAATACTATACAAAACAAATTACGTATTCGAACTTTCCTGGCATTTTAAGGTTAGGGAAAGGTTAGATTAAAATTTAATTAATTTAAAAAACAGCGCCATCTACCCGTAAATAGGAAAAACTAAATTTGATAGAAAACGATCATCTGTGTTATCGATATTTGTTAAGAATAACTAATTTATCACAGACCAACTCAGTGATTTTTTTATACAACCCTTAAATATAAAAATTCCTAAAATAACTAAACTAAATGGCGGTTGACATAAATCTAACCCCAAATTAACGTATAGTGAAATAAATTATAAAAATCTAATTTCTGGTTAATATTGAATGGAAACTGATTAATTCTTTTCTGTTTTAGCTGAGGTATACTTAATGGAATACTGACTTGGCTTCGAAGCTGGGATATTCTAAGCCGGGCGGGGATACAATTCTCTGGGTACAGGTTGGATATTCGGTTCGATGGGCCCCCAAATCGGTCAATAGCATGGAACGGTATACTGGCCGGGAATCTTCGTATGGAATTTTTTTTATAAGAAAATCTTGATAATTTTGCGGGTATTTAGTAAGGATTTATATTCAGGAGTTATATCGATACTTTTTTAGGTAAACACTTCTTTGGAACATTTGATTTTTTTTTAAGTCGTTGTTGGCATAAAAATCGTATAGGATTCAATACAACCGGTCTCTCTTGGGCCAAGCAGGATGAGGATTCAAACATTCAAACAAATTTACCAGTAAACAGCCTTCGAGTTGTTTCGCTTCTCAGGGCAAGCCAACTTTAATGTTTGAAGACTACCGTTACTGACATTAAGATAACGTTAATTCTCTAGTTTGAGGAATACGGCAAAAGTACCAAATAGATTGAATCCCGAAGAATTGACAAATCTCTTCGAGTACAATATAACAAGAAACACATAAATATACCAGGTAAGCTTGAATTAACATAGGAAATAAAGTTTACATTATAATAAGGCATACTTAGCACCTGTTGCTAAATGTCCATTTTAAACATCTTTCTTACAAATTCAAATTTTCGCCTGTAAAGTAGCAAACTGAACACACGCTTGACTTTTCAATTCTTGTCATTTGGTTTTGCAACCTGTTCTAAATGACTCTAAATTTAGATTCCATAGCAATATATACTTCGCTTTTGATGCAACATGAAAGTAAAAGCGATATAATTATATACGGTTCCAAATATTATATTATAATAATAAATTATATATGCTAATATAAAAATAATCATTTTTCTCATATTAAATAATAAAACGACATTAGAATTAGAAAGATTTTTCAAAGATAAAAAGATTTGAAATAAATACTTTTGTATTAGTTGANAGGGACGAAGGCTAAACGTTATGGATCGCGAAAAATTCATTCCTAATAAGTCGGAATGTAAATTTGATGAGACTGCTTTCCTTGCAAGACGACAAAAGAAATGAAAACTTTGCATTCCCACGAATGACCAAACAGCAGTGGTAGCCTTTACGACGACGCAGCAACAATCCAAATGACTAACTGCAAAAAAACGGACAAGAAGTGATTAATGATGAAATTTCTTTACAAGAACCGATTCGCTATCCACCCACTATACCTGACGCCACTGGAAGACCAGCAGTAAGACGATAACCGATAGCAAGTCAACGCAGAGTGAGGAACGCATCAAAGCTCCGCATGTATTTAAGGTAGAGCGAAGTACACCAGACATAACCACTCTCACAGAAGCTCTCACTTCACCAGACAAAGAAAGTGGAGGAAAGCATGAAGGAAAATGGAACATGGACGTAATGAACCTGGACCAATTCAAAAGACGCAGAAGGAAGCCGGGTCATAAAGTCAAAATGGGTGTTCAAACGAAAAATGACAGGCGGAAACCCAACCCGTTATCGCGCAAGACTTAGTAGCGCCAAGGAATTTAACCAAGTAGAGGCGTTGACTACAACCCAGACATTTCACCAGTCATAAAGATGAAGTCTATCGAACGCTATTGGCCATTGCGGTAGAAAGAACGGGAGGATACACCAAATGGACATTACTCCTGCTTATCTAAATGTTACACTAAAGGAACGATATTTATGAAACAGCCTAAGCCTTTGACACCGGTAATACGCGAAGAGGTTTGTCTGCTGAAGAAGAGCCTGTATTGACAAAGCAGTCTGGAGAGAGTGGAACCACACCCTTAATGCGTTTCTTACGAAGATTGGACTGATAAGGTCAAAGGCGGATCCATGCGTATACATGAAGGACAAATCTATTGATAGGAGTCTACGCCGATGACTTACTCATAGCAGTACGAAACCGATGAAGACGCAAACAAGTTTAAGAAGAAATGTGAGCGGCGAGTTGAAGCGAAAGGTCTGAAGGAAGCAGAGAGTATACTAATAAACTCAGACTGACGAGACATGAAGATGGCTCACTGACGCTTGATCCAGAAGGTCCACATTAAAGAACTTCTGAGTGAATTCGGGGATGGACGAAGCTCGCGATGCATCATCACCGTTGGATCCCGGGAACAAATTTTTGAGATCTTCGAAGACTAATAAGTGATAGATAAGTCAAAAATAGTCGACGAGCTGTGGGAAGTTTGCTCTATCTGTCAAACGGGACGAGACCAGACGTTGCCCATGCAGCTGCCTATCTGAACCAAATCAACGAGAATCCAACGCAGGGCATTGGACAGGAGTGCGCCACTCGCTTCGATATCTCAAGAAGACCGAAGACTCTTTCCTTACCCTACCGGACGGTTACTGGGAAAGGAATTCAAGTCTTCTGCGATGCAGATTGGGCTAATGATAAGACAGACAGGAAGTCTTATAGTGGATACGTGGTTCTACTGGCAGGGGAGCATTATCCTGGCGAAGCAGATACTTAGAAGCACGTAGCGGCTGAGTTATAGGCCATGTGCGAGGCAGCCAAAGAAGTGATGTGGCTACAATCGTTCTTAGGAGAAATCAAACGCAGCCGAAATTCTCAACGAAGCCACAAAGCATCCTTACTGACACCAAGGAGGCTATGGCTCTTGCTGACAATCAGTAACGTCAGAAAGAAGCAAACACATCGATTTGCGACATTTCATTTTGAGGGAGAAAGTAGAAGACGGCATTATAAAGTTTACGTATGTAAGATCCAATGATAACGCTGCGGACTTAATGACGAAGGCTTTAAACGGAAAAAGACTTCAACCTCGCAGATAGATATAAAATGGAATCAGGATAGGCGTCTTATCAAGGGGGAGTGTTATTTATAGTTAATATCATGCTTTAATGATGAGCCGCTATCAAGCAAACTAGCGAGTGTATTTTGTTGTTTGGTTGTTGTGATAATTAGAAAATAGTTTGACGTGACAGTGTTTTTCGTTTATAATCTGTTATATGAATTATTATTTCTTAAACGGTACTAAGGTTAGCATCCACACTGGATATAATATATTATTTATCACCTTCGAACCGACGATTCCACATAGAATAAGAGAATCTTGCTTTTAGTCGCTCAAATTCTGATACTTGAGGACATCTATGATTGGGGTATTTCACTTTATATATATATATGTATAAACGACTTGTCCTTAAACAATAATAAATATTATTTACCAATTCTTCTTTGGAAAAATTCATTTCGACAAACTAATAAACTTAAATTCAAACAGCAGAAAACACGATATAAAAACAAAAAATAAATAACGGATAACGACAACAATATGAGAAACGTAGTCTTTAAATAATAAATGGAGAATAGAATAATTGTTTTTAAAACTGAATAGATAATTTAAAACCAATAAAATACGTAAAATAAATAAAACAAGTAAATGATGTTGGTTAAACAGAAGATTAAACAAATGTACGTAGGTACCAATCTAAACAATAACAACCTGTCATATTGGAAAGCTGTTGTCTGAAGTGAAGTTAGGCTTCGAAATTGAAACCGCGGTAGCTCAACCTGTTATCCTTAGTGTTTATACTGTGGCTTTACTTCTAAAACTACTACGTTTAGAGCTAATTTCCTAATTCGTCTACCATTTAAGTGATATCCCACCTACCCTGACAATCACTATGAAGTTTATCCCTAAACTATGCTAGCCGAAATTAACCCATATCTAATTATGGCCGCTTCTCTCGCTAATTGACCTGCCCTCTCATTATCGATTGTACCTACGTGAACCCTAGTCCAAAAAAGTTTTACACCACCCTTACGTAACATATCACAAGTTTCTAATAACAAATTAGTCCGATTTTTTGAATTTCTTTACGCCTCCAATATACATGAGCTATCAATTATAATTCGCACGTCTTCGGTATAAATCTCTTCGCGCCTAATATAACGTACTGCCTGATGATTTATTGCAACTAATTCTGCCTGAAAATCACCGCAATGAACTCTTTAAACTCTTGATTATATAGTTAAATATCCCTATTATAAACAACTAAAGCCGCCCCTGTGCCACCCTCACCCTCAGACCCATTCGTAAACATTTCTAAACCGAAATTTGTTATAAATAGTACTTTTAGATTCCGCGGGATGAATACAGCCCTCTATATCTACTCGCATTTCCAAATCTTCCGTTTCCATCATTAAATCCTCAAACCCTATTCTATTCGCCGTCCTACGAAATTTAATTTTCCCTCAAAGCGTAAAATCTCTGTAATATGCCTACCCGAATAACGCACGCCGTGTCTGCCGAAAAGAATGAATACTACCACTACTCATAGTCACTGCAGTATATACATCGTAGTTTCTGGATGTCCGGTTACAAATCCTACCCAGATGGCTATGTTTAGTATCAGCTCAATGGTCTCATAAGCATAGAGACCCCACTATTGGGAGTCAGGAAACGTCATGATAATTTATGTAAGAAGCCAATCTCCAAAGACAACGAAGATTGAATTGTGAGGAGATAATAATTTATCGGCAATAGTCAATATTACCGACGTTTAATTTTCTTCAAACGTAAATCTGACTGGTCAATATACCCGATATAACGCACGCCGTTCTGCGAAATAGATGAATAGTACAACTACTCATAGGTCCTGCAGTATGTATACATCGTAGTTCTGGATGTCGGTTTGCAAATCCTACCAAGATGCTATGTTTATGTGTCAGCTCAATGTCTCATAAGCATAAGATCCCCCTACTGGAGTCGAGAAACGCCAGATAACTTTGTAAAGAAGCCAATTTCAAGAGACGAAGATTGAATTGTGAGGAGATAATAGATTTATCGGCCATATTATTATAATAACCGAACATTAATTTCCTTCAAACTAAATCTACTGGTAATATACCCGAAATAACGCACGCGGTTCTGCGAAATAGATAATAGTACAACTACTCGTAGGTCACTGCAGTATATACATCGTAGTTCTGGATGTCGTTTGCAAATCCTATCAAGATGCCATGTTTAGTGTCAGTTCAATGCTCTCATAAGCGTAAGATCCCCACTACTGGAGTCAGGAAACGCCAGATAACTAGGCAAAGAAGCCAATCTAAAATATAGATTGAAGATTGAATTGCGAGGGGATAATAGATTTATCGGCGATATAACTATCCCAATGTTAATATAATCGCGATTTAATTTCCTTCAAATGTAAATTTACTGGTATTATACCCGAAATAACGCACGGCTTTTATACGCCAACCAGCTTAACTCGCCAAAATAAAAAACAAACCAAACTACTGCTGACTCCCCGGAAAGTCCAAGATCTTACCTGTTCATTCCAGTCCCGCCGGCTCAGTGAGACGGGGGTGGGTTAACAAAGCGTCGAAATTCAAGGCGCCACCGCTTTAAGAATTACCCTTGTCGAGGCGTCCGTCAAAACGGGAAATTCGGAGATAGTAAAAACAACGGGGGGAAGTCAGCGTAACAGCAGGACGAAAGAAAGTAAAGAAAACCGAAACTACAATTTACGTGGTAAGTAAGTAATAAGTTTATTGAATCATAGTAAAAATTGCGCGCAATTCAAATGAAAAGAAAACTGTTTAAAGGTAGTAATTATTCGGAAAAATTAAATGTGTCTAAATGTAGACGAGTACAGACAAATAAATCGGGCTCGAATAAATGTCGAGTTCCTTAAAGCTAAATAAACGTAACCAGATTACAAAAGTAATCTCAAACTACATACGGATGGGTTTCGCACGCGTAACGTTGATGATCATCGCAGTCTAGCGCTAACAATATCTCCACCGTGGGAGTTTAACACTCAACACATCCGACAACGATAATATGTATACAAGGTTTAAATAAAATCTATATAAAGATATAAAACATTACTAATATCCTGAAGGAAAAAACACACTAAACATGAGCCGCCCGATGCCTTAGTTGGCTTCTTTACACAGATAAAAAACAAAATGGCTCTACGCTGCCGTTTTAGCGAGCATTTCAAGGTAACTAACGCAATAACTAGGTAATAATTTTAAAAAGCACAGGCCTGAGCTCGTTTTCGCTGGCGTCCTGAAGACAACGTGCCGCTTCCAGCATTGACGCCCCCCCCCCTCGATCAGGAATTCGGGTCTGTCTCCAGGCTCGGTGACTCGCACAAAAGAAAACGGGCAGCAGATGGCGGTGACTAGACCCCGATGGCAGGTTCGAGTTGACACACCAAAGGTCCAATCAGGGAGAAAACATCACCCCTCGAGATAGCATCGGTGAAAATATGCCTTAAAAGGCTCACAGCTTACAATAATACGGGTGGGTAGGTTACCCGTAGGTGGGAAAAAACCCAACACACAAAAGAACCCTGTAACGGTTACCAAAGACTTAGAAAACATAAAGAGACAGAGAAAAAAAAAAGCTCGTACCTTGCGTCCAGGGGCTCACGGAACTTCACGTTCAAAACACGTGGGCGGTGAAAACGTAGGTCGACAGATGCCCAAATCCGCCTAAGCGATGCAAACGCAAAAAATTTCCTAAACCATCAAAACAATGCGATTCCGCAGCAACACACCGCAAAATGCCCTTTAAATCCGCATACTCAAAGCGTTACTTCCACACCCAACAAAAATGGCAATTGCGGACGAACCAAAACGCAGCCTTACACACTCAAAGCGCCAGCACGGAGTGACCAGGAAACCGGAAAGATCGTTCGAACCTTTTCCGATAAATCGACAATTCTAGAAAATCGATGCCCGGAAACGACGTAATGAAACTCCCCGAGCAAAACGCTTCTAAACATCTCCCTAGGACGATACAAAGTACTCGCAGAAAAATAACTTGAAGAGAAATTTAGGAAGAAGAGTTGGTAGCCCCGACTCTACCGAACAACCGCCGGTAACAACGTACGCGCTGTCAAAACAGCTGACAGCGAAGTAAACACAAACAACCGGCGCTTCACCAACTCTCCCAGGAAACAGTAGAAAGAAGGGAATAACGAACAACCAAGAGAAAGCACAGAAAATAAAGCTGAACAAAACACAGGTCGGCAGTTATCCCGTTAAGTAGTAAATAAAATCACCTCAAAACTAACTCATAACCTCCGCTTCTAGTGACAATACCCAAGCGAGCTCGAAAACCAACAACAATATAACACGTAGGCGACCAGTATGTTACACCCCAAGGTTACCCCGAATAAAAGAAACGTTAAGTAGGTACAGTAAGGAAAAATAGATACAGTACGAGCGAGAAGGTAAGAAAACAGCGTAACACTGTGTCTGCCCAAATGGATGAATAGTACAACTACTGATAGGTCACTGCAGTATATACATCATAGTTATGGATGCCGGTTGTAAATCCTGCCAAGATGCCATGTTTAGTATCAGTTCAATGGTCTCACAAGCATAAGACGTTTGCTACTGGAGTAAAAAACGTCAGATAACTAGATGTAAAGAAGCCAATCTGTGGCAATCCCAATTTTAATCTAACCGAAATCCACCATACTTTTATACTACGCTCCTCTAAATTTAGACTAAAACTAAATGAAAATTAGTTAGTAAACAGATTAAGTCTTCATACTAAAGCTGTTTAGCAGAGTTTGTGTACTGAGATACGTATACTCTATTATTGTTGCGCTTTAGTTTTGATCAATCCTAGATTATAGATGCATAGACCGAAGTTTATGTAATTATAGCACAATCCAATAGCAGCAACTCCCACGAGAGCAAACCGCATCGAACTTAGCAATTGCTCCTAGCAAATAATAACTATCAACTCATCAAATGTTACCACGTCTAGTACGTCTACGACGAGGAAAGTCCCAACACTCATTTCTTCACTAACATAACAAAACAGCAAAGTCTCATTTCTATCGTCACGTCTCGCAGATAGTGATAAGTAGCGTTCCCAAACTTTCGCCCGCGCAGTGCTCGGGGAGCAGAGAGATGGATTCGCGTCTGGAATTAGTTCTGAATACAATATTGCATTTCAAGATGACAAACGCCGGTCTAGAAGTTATAATCAGTACAGGCAAACTCCTGGGGTGGAGATTAACGTTGGGAGGTGAAAACTTCGGCCGCCTCCAAGTGAATGAGGAGGCTGTTTGTCGTCTGTCGTTCTATCTGCGTTACGTTGCGCTGTTGGTCTGGTGTGCAGTGAGTTTTCGCTTCTTATTGGCGTTAGTTGTTATTATGATAATTATATCTGACGTCGAGTGCCTGTAATGATGATACGAATAGGAAGTAAGTTGTGATGAAGTTGGTTGGTACTGATGGTATGTGCTAAGAAGTTATGTCAGTTTCGTAAGTACGAGTGAAAGAAAAAAGAAAATATCCAACGATTACTGAAATTTCATTGGAATTGAGATGCCAATGCGACCTTGTCCTAATCTCAAATGTATACGAGTTAGGAGGCAGAAAAGGTGTCATTCAAAATGTTTTAAATAAATAGTAATAAATAAATAATAATAATAATAAATAATTTTTTTATTAGAACTATATTGCTGTCGCATAGTAACAAGCCAATTAATAATCTAATGCCTTAAGTATATAAAAAAGACACATTAAAAAAGAGAAAGAAAAAACGTACATGTATATACTTAAAAGGGTGACATACATTTAGTCATTTGACAAACAAACATAGAGAAAACAGATATAATATTACCAAAAGTTTTCCGAGAAGAAGTCATCAACTGTATACAAGGTGTTGCTCAAAAGTTGTTGTTTAATTTTTTTCTTAAACTGAATTTCAGGTAAGTTTTTTACAGGTTTTGGTCATTGTGGTTATAAATCTTTAAGCACTGGCATAAAACTGTTTTCTGTATCTTAGTTAATTTCGTTTTAGGTGGTCCCAAATAGGCATTACTTAACCCTCTAGTATTTTTTTCATGATGTATTTCAAATTTTTTAAAAAAGTCTGTGTAATATTTTTTTACAAAAGATACACATTCCAGTATATATACTGATGGAAATGTAAGTATTTTGTTCTGTTTGAAAATTGATTTACAGGAGTCTCTCCTCCCCATCCCAAAGACCCCCCGGACACGCGATTTCTGCGCTATAAAGACTTGGTTCGATTCCACGGCATTCCTCAAAACATTACTCGTATACTTTAATTTTTATATACATAGCCGTCAATAAGCCAGTTAGAGCAGATGGTTACACTAACATTTGCGCTAGATAGTCTTTAATGCGTAACTAAAACGTATAAACTTGACACACCTCTCGTACTTGGGTACCCTATGATAAGCGGCGTCTACTTTTTATACCTAAAAAAGACACTTCCCGCACTGCCTGCATGACATTCCATTAATTTCATTGACAGTTCGGTACTTCGTTATTGAATATCATTATTTTTGTTTTATCTAAGTTAAGTTTTAAGTTGTTATTTTGAATACAGTTGTTTTAATGTTACTATGCTGTTTTCTAGTTTAACTACAGTTCTTCATATTTTTTTGCTAGAGTCTACCGATGAACCGTCCGCAAATAAAACTACCACTGTCACGGCATCCGGCAGATCATTACTGTATCGGAGAAACGTAAAGGTCCTCATACAGAAGCTTGGCGAAACACCCGGAAACTCCTACCAATCGGATCTTCACCTGATTTCCTCAACATAATATGAGATAACGGACTGCTTTTCGTTCCCTGCAAATACGATGCAATCCAGCGCAATGATATCCCACGGAACCCCAAAGATTCAATCTTACGAGGCAATAGCTTATGATTGACGCAATCAAAAAGCTTTGCTCAAATTCATGAACACAGCAGGATTTTCTTTATGTTGATTCCATTGATTTTATCTCCACAACTGCATATATTGCTCGTTCGGTAAGACCCCCCTTTCCAGTATCCATTCTGATAATTATTTTAAAACATTCGTACGTATAAGAAAATAAAGACCATTCTTTTGAATACTATTTTTCGATTATCTTTGATATATTAGAAGGAGAGCTATAGGTCGTTAGTTTATAAATTCTGATCGGTCACCTTTTTTAATAGTGGCTTACAATAGTGTATTTAGGCTATCAGGGCAGGTACCAGACGAGAACATAAATTGATAATATGTTTGTAGAGGTTCAGTCAATGTTCATAGGCAATGCTTTGTACTGATACTGGTATTCGTCATTATCCTTGTCTGCAGTATTTTTTTAGATTTTTATAACATTTTGAATTCGTGTTGGTCAGTACAATGAAGGTTTTAGAGATATGTTTTTGTTTGATATTTAATGAATCTTTGGTTCCTTCTGGACTTTTACTTACATTTATAAAGTAATTGTTTATAGCAGTAAGTGTATCTATGTCATTATTATACTTATTTCTAAAGTCATTTAATTTAAAACCACTTTGTTTTTTCCGAGCTTGTATTTGATTATAATTTCCATGTTGCTTCGCTTATTATTTGAGTTCTCTATGTAGTCAGAATGTATTTTCTTTTTTGCTTCATTAATTTTACTTTTTAAGTTTTCGCAAAATTGTTTGTATATATTTCTATGTATTTTGCCACTTACAACTTCTTCATAAAGTTGTCGTTTAATTAATGTCTGGCGTCCTAATTTCAGGTGTGAGGTGTGTCGAGTCCACTATTGTTGTTATTTTTCTTTTCGACTGTTTATCTAGATTAGATTAGGATTGGGGTGGCCTATCGACCTGTTTCACCGCGACCTTTTCAGATCTATTGTGATCCCCTTTTTCCTAGAGGACGCTCTCTAATTTTGCCCTCTGATTAGGCTATCATCTTTGAGAGCGGCTTCTTTATGTAGCTACTAGCTGTGGGGTTCTCCTCCCCATTATTAGAAACCTTGTCTCTCGCCAGGCCTTCACATTGGCACAGCACATGAACTGGTGTTTCTTTCCTCCTCTTGCAGTATCTGCAGGTTGCATCATCTGCCAGGCCTATGTTATACATATGCCTATTCAGTCACAGTGACCAGTCAGCAACCTACATCATTTTGACAGTCTTCCTGTCTTTATTCAGTAGATTTCTCGTGAGTTCAGGCCTCTGCTCCTTTAGGAACTTTTTTGCCTGCCATTGTCCCGGTGATTTTTGCCACCACTCTCTGGACTGATTGTTATCCATTCATTGATGGATTTTTTGATTTGCGATTTGGTAGTGCCCGAAAGAGGGTCGGCTCCAACGAATGGCCTTGACGAACCTCGCCTGGCCAGCTCGTCCGCCGCCTCATTTCCTCTCACGCCCGAGTGGCTAGGGACCCAGGCTAGGGTTACTTTCCTTTGGGTGCCCACCTCATTTAGGCGCTTACACATCCCAAATCAGCTTAGAGTCCACGCTTGAGGAGCTAATCGCTTAAGTGTGGACTGGCTGTCAGAGAAGATAGCGACGCTTTTACCCGGTGCGGGTACATCTTTCTATCTCTCTGACACAGTGGTGAATTGCAGCAACCTCAGCTTGGAACACAGTCGTGTCTTTGCAGAAGCTTACCGAAAGAGCCTTTTTAGGTTTCTTAGTGTATATTCCCGCTCCAACGCCGTAATCCGTTTTAGAACCGTCAGTAAACCAGTTTGAGTCCGCTCTTACCGGGGCACCTGCCTCCCAGTCCTTCTTATCTGGTTTTTAACCTGATATTTCTTATGCTAAGTGTTAGGGGTTCGACCCCATGGCAATCCACATTGGCATTCCTAAAAGAGGTGCCTCCTTGAGTTCGTCGACTGTTTATCTATTATTGACATTAATATATCATTGAACTTTGCGTAACTGGCGTTAACATCCTGCAGGCTGACAACGTCATGCCATAGCACCTCGCTAAGTTCCGGTTTAATTGATTCTAGTACATGTGGTCCAAACGACCACTAACTCTTCTAACTTTGTTAATCTTGCCTTTTGTATTTGTAAATCCGTAAATGTTATCTCTTGAGCGTAATGATCGGTGAGAACTGATATTAGTATACCACTTTTATACTCATTGTCAGTTAAATTTGTAAATATATTGTTAATAGTTGAGTGTGACGTAGGTGTAACTCGGGTGAGCCCACCCGAGTTACATTATAGTTGGTTTCAAATTATACTTTATTAAAGTGTTCAGAAGTATTCTAGAATTTTTGTCGTCTCTACCCAAGTCAATATTGAAATCTCCAGTTAATATCATTTTATGTAATGACCTATGCATTGTTTCCTGTAATATATCGTTTAATAAAACCTAAAAGATTCGTAGTAAATCTAGCTCTAAGAAACTTATCCTCAATCCATTTATTTTTAAATTGCATCTATTGGAACATATATTTATACTTAATATGTTAAAACTAAGAAGCATGAGAGTTATGTTGTAGTTTTCCATTTTCCTAAAAGTTAACTGTTGAGATTTTTTAAATGTGTTTCTACAGAAAGTTTTGCCATTTGTTTGTTGATTTTTAAGTTTTTTTTGTCCTTATCTTATTCTGGTGTTAATTCAAAATCACAAGGTATGGTTGTTTATATAATGGTAATGCCATAATAGTTTTGAAAAGTTTGGATTTTGTTTTAAACGCGTAAAGCATTGGTAGCTTTGAATGAAGGTGTGTATTCGAAATCATTTCATCGTTAAACTTCAAACTTAAATAGGTACGCATCTTTGCCTCTAAATTTCATTTCGCTTGTCCATTGTAACGAACGCAAAACGACCAGCCCATCTTTTGGAATTCCTTCCAGCCGACTTTCACGAGTCTGATTTATGTGAAACTAACTTTGTCGTTTGACAAATGTCGCAGCGCGGATCCAGTTACGATTAATAATATTTCATCGTTCTGATGCTGTAAAGCAGCCAAGCGGTTAGACATTAATCTTGCCAACTTCGCGAACGAGGGAACGCGGGAGACAGCTACACAACTATAGTAATTAGTCCCTCGCTCTGGGGAGAAAACTGAGACGGAAAAAAACCGTTCTAGAACGGCCATTAATTCACGTTAAACGTCTGTGCGATTGTGGCTAGAAGAACAGGAGTGTATTTAGTGGCGTTTCCAACGGCTTCGTTACGGCTCTCGTAAGATAAGCTGTCGAATTTACTATAACGAACCAAATCTGTATCCTACTGACTGCGCCAGGATATTCCCGGGCACAAAAACACACAGTTAGAAGGTACATTTCTCTCCTTTTTATTTTGCCAGCTCGTTTCTCCCATTTCGTATTTCCACCTCACGATATCTTCGCTAAATAATTCAAAATCGATGCGTTATTAACATGGAATATGTATCTGGAACGTGCATCGGAACTCCGGTACGTGTCTGAAAAATTGCGAAACAGCTACTTTTCCCCCTCCCCCCTGGTAAACGGGACAAACGGAAGGTAATTTCGAGTTTCGAGGGGGAACTGGGCGCAGGTGACGCACGTTAGACGTGTAGGGTGGTTTTGCAATCGACGGAATGAGGCACATAAAGTGGGGCGGCGAGCATATGCGGGAAATAAACAAGTTTTGCATCTACACAGCCCTCACTAGGTGGAACTCCGCTTCGTTTGGATTTTAAATAATCGAAAACCACGATAAGGTTTGATTGTAACGTCGTCTAATTTGCAAGTAAAATAGCGTTGCATGTAGAGGGGTATGGTGTTAGCGAGCGGGGAATGACTTGCAGAATCGCAAACTGTGTGCTTTTTCTTGTTGCTTTCAGGGGATTGACCCCGAAAACCTATCATGAAGGTGTTATTATAAATACAGGAAATTTTTGTTTCTTTTATCATTTAAAACAAAACAAGTTTTTTCAAAACTGTGGTACTACAAAGCTTGTTCCCTTCCACCCGCCTATTGAGCATATACAATGGTATATTTCCAGACATTATACAACTCGATTTCTTATGCGCACTTATTAAGAATATCATATTTGCCATACATCAGTCCAAAGACATATTAAACATGATATTAGCTAACTGGACAATTTATTGCTTAAAAATGCGCTATACTTTTTCGCTTATCAAACTTAATTGAATTATCCTTATAACAGCTGGTTCTGATTTTTCCGTTGGTGGTGTTAGCGATGATGGCTGTCAGTTGCTCGATTGTAAATTGCGCGCGAAAATGGTTGTTCATATCACAGAATAATAATTAAAATTAACCTACCTAGTCAGGTAGCCCGTAAGTGTCAGTGGTTGTCCAGGTCTCCTAACTTTGATGTACGCAACAAATACGTAAAATATATTCTAGAGAAACAAATCATCAGTTTTTTGTGTTTTTATTCCTCAGACCAACAAGACAAAAATGATATTTACATATAAATTACAGGTAAGGAAAATAATAATGAAACTAAGGTCGTGTCATTCCCTAACGCCGACTTCGAACTATAGTTCGACAAGAGGAAAAAAGAAAACTGGGATTACGCCCCGTGTCACGCCCGCGCCCGCGGGGTGACTATGAACTTCAACCGAACACGAGACATATTTCATTTATGAAAACTAAATAATTACAAATCTTTCCCAACCTCTGTGTCCACTTAAAAGGTGCTATACGAAGACTGCCTATTCTAAGTCATTATATGGATTCCATAACAATTGAAATGTTCCTACTCTAACTAAATAATTTCCCTATGATTGTTAATAACAAAAATATAATACAGTAGCCTTGTGACTATATATGAATACTAGTTTATGTTCAAATGCTGAAATATATATGTGAAATTGTGATTAGTTCACATAATCCGCAATCGCGAGACCAGAAGAATCGCACCGTGTCACGCCCGTGGGGCGATTATCGCGTTCAATTAGGAGTCAAAAAAAAACTATTGTCGTGTCACACCCGGAAGACATTACGATCTTGAAATGCGCTGCTTTATATAGACACGCGACGCAAGTGGAGATTCAAGCATGTCTAGAGTTCTATGATGCGGCGCTAGATATCGTCGTATGCTAAGAATTGAATCTAAGACGCGTGTCGGAAAATCCACAAACAAAAACACAGTTATAATTACGTAGATATTTGGCAGCATATTTTATCCTTGTTTATAATATAAATTTCTTTCTTAGGTAGTAGAGGCCGTGTATAAAACTCTTTCTTGTTTACATAGTTTAATTGAATTTTTAAAATTATAATTGGTCAAACTAAGCAACGCCTAACAGCAGATTTAAATGACATAAATATTCCACTAATATAAACCTCTCTCAAAAACACATGTATAATCAACACCACACATTTAATTTCGACCACACTGCCAGCATTTATAAAAAGAAAAAAATACAGGGCACGTAACATACTTGAAAGTGATTCAAATAAAAAAGCATAATAACTCATAAATGACCGTCAGGAATTGCTGGCGTTATCTTGTATTTATTTTCATATACAATAACAAAATATACCCCTATGTTTATCGTATTTTACATATTTTAAAATCTTGTACGGAATTTAATTCCCATCACTGTATATATATTTACTTGTTTGTCATTTCAAATGACATATGGTACGCCATTAAAACATATTTTTTACCAAAAAAACATTTCACAGAAATATTGTAGCCACATCATTTTCATTTTGTATTAATATTCTCAAAAAGGTCACATTAAATTTAAATAAATAAAAAAATCACATTTAATGAATCTAAGGTCGTGTCACGCCCTAACGGCGACTTCTACAATTACATTCGAAGAGGAAAAAGAAAAACTGAATTATGCGCCGTGTCACGTCCGGGGCGACACGAGTTTAGCCATACTGAAAAGGGTCGATTTACAATATTTGATGTGCTATAGATGCGGTGAAGTTTCAGTCAACCGAAGTGTCATCTCTGCAATGATCCGTGTTAGGTGTTATGGTGGAACTTCCGACATACGTAGAATTATTGAACGTTCGAATAATACAAAAACAAAAAATGATGCTACAGATAATACCAGGTAAGCAAAGTCACGTTAATGAACTAATGTCGTTCACGCCCTAACGGCGACTTCCAACTACAGCTCACAGGAGGATAAAAGAAAAATGAGAGATGCGCGGCACGTCCGGGGGCGACTACGCTTTCTACCATACTGAGTGGCGATTTACAAATTTGATCGGTGCTATAATGTGTGAAGTTTCATTCACCTGAAGTGTCATCTCGCATGGTCCTGTTAGGTTTTGTGGAACTTCGACATACGTAATAATTTGAACTTTCGAGAGAATGTATACAGACAAAAAATGAGTGCTTCACATAAAACAGTTAAGCAAATCACATTAATGAAACTAAGTCGTTCACGCCAACGGCGACTTCCAACTACAGTTCGGCAAATGATAAAAGAAACTGAATAACTCCGTGTCACGCCCGCGGGGGCGACTATGCGTTTTTCCTACTGGAAAGTAGCGATTTACAAATTTGATCGGTGCTGTAGAGTGTGAAGTTCAATCAACCGATGTGTTATCTCGCAATGGTCTTTTTCGTAGGGTATACTGGAACTTCGACATACGTAGATATATTTGAACGTTCGAATGAATACAAAAGCCTGTTTTTTTTTTAATTTAAAATGTTGTGTTAATCAAAAATAGATAGTAATGTGGATAATTATGGTTGCTTTTGACATTTATAGCATAATTATATGCACAATAGAAGAAAATAACACCATACATCAAGACGGTCGATATCCGGCGCCATTAGATTTATATTTTCATCGAGCATATTCTCTTTAGTCCATATAACCTGCTATTAAACAGCTCGGGGATGATTATATATCACGTGAAAATATAAAAAAGAAATATTCTCTCTGCAGAATCTATCAGAAAAACCGAGAACAATATAAGGGATAGGGTCTCTCTATTCTCTTTCCATGCATCAAGACCGGTAGGCTAAAACAGAGACATAACTCAGACATCTTCATTCTCATCTCCAACTCCGCTCCCCCATTAATCCTCGAAGCAAAAATAAAATAAGAATAAAAGAATATAGATTACGCAGAAAGAAAATCTTACGACTGCATCTTCGAATGTTTCGTTAAGCTCTTCAACCTTTACGTCCAAAGGCCAATTTAAATTCGGTCGATATAGCATTCAAGTAAGTTTAAACGATGATAGTCTTCCTTTCTCTTCTCTTCTCTCTTCGCTTTCTCTCAGTGTATTCAGGGACGTTACGACTTATCTTCCGCGTCCGGCATGAAGCTTAATCCGTAATTGCAACGCTTGTCTTGTCTAAAGAAGAGACGTGGGAGACACTGGAAGTTATGACGGGCTGAAAATAGAAACGTGCCACTTTCGTCTTGGATCCTAGATAAAAAAACGGCAGAGCGATGGATTCGAAGGATTCCTCGCAGGAAGACACCATCGTCAGTTTCCTCGCTTGTCTGCTTTTAAAATCAATCTCTGAAGTCGGAGGGGGCGGGGGTAGGATCGACGCCCGCACCACGCCGGGAAAATGGTTCAATTTGTTTAAGTGGTGTTCCGTTCGGGATGAACCGAAAATGGAGAAACAAAAGACGGTGACGTTTATGGGCGAGGTGAGAGAAGGCAATACGATAAATTAAGTTCTAATTAATTAGATAACCCTGGTTCGGGGTAATAAATGACTAATATACGTCCTTCGGGAGGAAGAACGCTGATTAGATTGCTTTTGTACAGCGTGGGAGGTACTTACTTCTACAGCGAAGTTAATAACCTCAATTAGAGAGTTATAACATTATTACACACCTTCATTCTATGTAAAGTGGCTTTTGTTGCTACTATCTTTACCATCAATTAATCCACCAATCATTTTTATTAATACAGTGCATGGGTTTTGAATCAAACCCACGTGATTTCTTTTACCTATGCAACTCATAGCAGTACAGTAATATTCAAAAATGAAAATTTTATATAGATTTTCAATTACGTATTCAAATCTAATAGAATTTAACAGGTTCCATTTACATTGTAAACATATCATATGATCAAATATGTTTACCCTTTAGTAGATCATGGAATTTTTCTTCTTTAAACTTAAGTTGACAGTATAAGATTAAAAACGTGTAAGTGGACTTATTCTGTGGCATGTGTGTGGTGCAGGTTATGTTATACCGTTGACAGCTTAGGTTTTGTCGTTTTGACAAATAACCACATACAAAAGTTTCAGTTGAAAAAATAATAAGTTTAATATTAAAAAACAGATACAATAAATGCTCAAAGTGAAGGTTATTGAAGGCATTTCTTCATGCATGGTGTAATTTCCTCCCCTAACAGTTTTCACCAATTACAGGGGGCATCGGTCGGGCCATGAGCTATTATTACGCCTGCGCCTGTGAACTTAAGATGTTTGTCTCTCAGCATTCGTCAAAGAGTGAGGAAAACCACGAAAACCTCACTCGAACCAAGCACCTCGGGACTGATAGTCAAGCGTGCAATCCACTAGACCTTCAGCCGGGCATGGGCTATTGGGCTATGGGATTAGCAATTTTATAGAGAATGTTTCTCATGATTTCATTACCTATGTGTGTTATATGAAGATTTACTGAAACAGTGTTCAGTTTCAATTGCTGAATGGCTTTGCTAAAAACTGGCACGGCATTGGAATGTGACTCTGAGCCTATTTTAACTATCTAGTCTTCTAACACAACAAAAATGGGCTTGAGTGCCTTTAATAAAAAATCCATTTGTAGAAAACATAACGTCTTGAACTCAATTTTTTTGTTCATTTTTACGGATAATAAACGATAAATGGGTATGAACCAAAGCTGTTAAAATTAATGTCACAAAGTTCTGCATAAACTGTCATGAGGAAGTAGTGTGTTGCACCCATTATCTATAATTTGGAACGAGCTATGCGTTTTGATTTTGTTAAAGGAGAAATTGGAAAGATGCATAAAATTTATACTTTTAATTATGAAAATATGCTGGCAAATCGTAATTGTGGATTTTGCACTTCAACGCTTTCACCTTGTCTACATTATTTTAAGTAAAAGAAGAGAGCTGTATGCATGTGAAATACTACAGCGAATGAATAAGGAAAAAATCAAAAAAATCAACGCCTTTTTTTTTAAATGAAGCCATAGCATAATCGAGAAAGAATAAGATTTATGACAGTTTCTGAGAAGTAGGCACTCTGTACTCGAACATCGTTACTCTTTTGCGTTTTCATCTTAGTTTTATGCAAGATGATAGTAGGTCGTGTGAAATCTTTATTTAATCGCTGTAATGGCTACACAGAAAGTCCAATCACTACCTTAACTTATAATCCATGTTTGTCGAAAAATCCACGGGCGGCGACAATGCCTGAGAATGCACAACCACTGGAGTATAATTTGCAGCAAAATCCGATACGTTTCCCATTTCAAATGTAGCATTGATAATTCTATCCCGTAACTGCTCTTCAATGTGTATTTTCTTTGCATAAACTAGTTGTTTTACGTAGCCTCGGAAGTAGAAATCTCGTGGATTTAGATTGGCAACGCAACAGGCCACCGAACTGGATTGCACCATTCAGCTTCCATTAAAATGATTGCCTACACATTTCACAACAACCCTCGCAGAACATGGTGGAGCACTATGGTATTGATATGATATCACAATATGCAATGCAAGTCAAACATTTGATAGTAAATACTCTAAATGATTATCCAATAATTCCTAGTAAATTGCAGCATTTAAAGGTTGCCTCGCGTTTTAGCTTCGTCGCACCAAAGAATGGAAAGAATAAAGTTAAGATCGTCACCTGCTGGCTGTAAGTCATGATTACATTGATAATGGTAAAGATGTAACATTCCTCTGTTTAAAGTCTTCCAAACAAAGTTTTGATAAACTTGCAGCCGGAGGGTAATATTTCTGGTACGATGCAAGAACTGCATCCATTACTTCTTCTTTTGCAACGTTGTATCGTAGATTTACATCACCAGTATGACGATTACCAATTCTATATTCTCGCAGTCTTTGAAAGCTATGGAAAACTACATGCCCATATGGCTGATGTCCATTCTTCTTCTTGATATACCCGACAACTTTCTAAAGGATTTTTTTTTTTGAAAAAGCGTTATACGAAAATAATGTCAGCATATTCTTCATTGTCATTTCTTCAAGGTTGCAGCCTTGAGATTATTTGTATCGTTTTTACAATAACAATTTACAAAACTAACACAACTGTTAATAATGAATAAATAAATCTTTTGTCTCAAAGCAGCTTCCATGACTTCCTATTAATTTTATGGACAAAAATTAAATGAGTTGCGAAAACTTCACTTCTCGATATCTTCAAAACAAAAGTTGAACGGGAAAGAAAGTATCATTCGCATTGTTTGCTTAAAATCCAGTCTCAAACACGCGAATTTTTATTTTCTCCTGGTATAAATCAGTAGATATACAAGCTGTTTTGAAACATCGTTTAATGATTTTAAGGGCATGTAGTACGATCGAAAATAAGGTTAAAAGTCATAATAAACATATGTCCACAAATTAACTGTTTACGAGATAACAGCGATTTTATCGCAATTGCAGAATAAGTTTGCTTTAGCGGTTTTTATTAAGATGTTATTGCATTTTAACATAAAATAGACTATAACTAAAGAAGATGTTCAAAATGACGTCCTTCCATTTCGACACAGGATCTACATCCGCTTTCAGAGGAAGCACGCACTCTTTCAAAAAACAAGGGCTTTTCTCGTATTATCTGGCAACAGTGTTCTATTCGTTGGCGCAACTCTGGAAGATCGTTTACCGGTGTTGCGTACACTAAACTTTTCAAATAACCCCAGATACTAAAGTCCAACGAGTTCAGATCGAGAAACCTTGGAGGCCAAGCAATGGGACCTGCTCGCCCTATCTATCTCCCAGAAAATTCCTTGTTAAGATGTTCCCTAACAGCACGCGTAAAGTGCGGTGGAGCTCCATCTTGCATAAACCAGAGGTTCAGTCTTAGATTTATAGGTAAAGCTTCCAAAAGTTCAGGTAAAGTATTTTCCAAGAACTCGAGGTATGCAGGACCTGTTAAGCGTTGTGGCAAAACAATCGGTCCTAACAACCGTTCCCCTATCATGCCTAACCAGATGTTTAGAGAGAACGTTGCTGGTGTCTGGCTTCAACGGTAGCATGCAGATTCTGTCACACCAAACGTGATTGTTGTGGAAATTAATATTCCATTTTTAGTAAAACCAGCTTCATCAGTGAAAAGGATGTTATCAGCGAAATCTGCCCATCAGCAGCTGTTCGCAAAAACACTCACAGGAAGCCCTTCTCGCTTGATAATCCGGAGCAGTAAGGGCTTGTGTCCGTTGGATATGGTAGGGGTATAGGAGTTGCTCATGAAGAGTTCTCCAAAGCAGATTGCTGCTTACACCCACTTGAGTCGAAATTCTTCTAACACTCGTTTCGGGATTTTCATCAATAATATTCAAATTCGATCTTTCTATCTGTGGAGTACATGCTATTCTCTCGGCGTCCAGTATCAGAAGACCGCTTCTTAAACGAACCAGTTTCTCTTAGTCCGTTTGAAACACGTCTGAAACATCACATGCGAAGGCAGTTGGGAATCAGGAAACGTTTCAGCATACAAGCGACGTGCTTGTTAAGAATTTCGCGATTAGCACGACCGTACATGAACACCATATCGCTCATTTTCAGCATTAGAATATACGCAACCATTTAATTGCTACAAAAATTGCAACAAAACTCAAATTAAACTGTCATAAAACAATAGCTGATAAGCATTTGTTTACTGGGATTATGTTCTATCCATGTACTACTAGGAAACACTGCTGTTATCTCGTAAACGGTTGATTTGTAAACATATGTTATTATGGCTTTTTAACCTTATTTGTTCGATCGTACTACATGCCCTTATAAATCTTTAAACGATTGTTTGGAAAAGCACTAGTATAAATGAGTTAACCTTGTTGCACCATTAGTTGCCACTGTTTTAATCCTGCGTATGGCAGGAATAGGAGAATCCAGCTTGCCGTCAGATATTCCATTCATTTTAATAACGGAGGTCCCAGGATAGATCCTTGCAGAATCCCATATTCCTACTTTGATAATTACTGAGGTAATTTTTCTGTACTCAAGTTGTTTCTGTGTGATTTGTTGTTTGTTATTTTTCCAGAATGATGTCGGGTGATTGCATATTCTTGTTCTAAAACTTTAAATAATGGTGGTAAAATATTTATGAGTCTATAACTATTACAATCAGTAATATTGCCTCTTTAAAGATGAGTACCACGTCAACCAACGGTTTTCAATGGTTCTGAAAATATCTTCTCTTTGAGACGCTTATTTAATAATATTTATTTATTTCTGCAAAGCTGTTGATAGGCCGTATACGTCTGCACTATTTTTATAATTTATTTATGCGTACATCAGTTACTTGCGCATAAGAAGGGATGAATGAAAATTGTTTGCAGGTTTTTTAGACAAAAAAAAGCACAACTGTTGTGTAGCATAGCTATAGGAAAGGACACTGAATAAATACGAGAATATAGCAGATTGTTAAGAAAATGATGCTTTTAACTGTAGTACACGCCGTGAAATGAGTACAATAAATTACATTCAGACGTTTAAATATCGTAGAAAAAGTGGCATACTTCTTAAACTATTTTCCTAATTATAGGGCTATTTCTCTAATGTTCTCGACATCCCAACCCTGTGTCAAGTCACAATGTCACCGAAATGTCCAGAATTTATATCTTCAAAAAGGAATCCTTCGATATACGCATTAGACGCATCTCCTGTAGCGTTATACAGATATTTATACGTTACTCAGAATCCGGTTCTGCCTTACTAGTAGTTGGACGACGTTCATATACCGGAAATTAATGTCAGTATACGACTCTGGAATTCCATTTCCGCCTGTCCGAAATATGAGGAGACTCCTATGTCTGCGACGGTTAGAAATCGTGAGTTCCTCTTTCGATTTATTTTGAGAGCACCAGTTTCGAATTTAGGGTCGTTAATGACGAAGCATGGTCCTTGACAGGATGCGGGGATGAGTTTCTAGAAAGGGATTTTTTTGCTGTTTCGTATTTAAGTTTTTTTTAGGGTGGTATTCTTTCGGTTCCATTTTCTGTATTGTGATGTTATAACGTAGCATACAGCCCGATATAAAAATAAATTTTAAAATACAATACTCTATCTAAGTTATTAAAATCTTTTATCATTCTAGTGTCATCTATTTTATTAAACTTAAATCATGAATGTATACTCTTTAATGCCGGACGGCATGCTGTAAATTTTTAAGTAAAACTGCCTAGAGAACACGACAGGCATTTAAAAAAATACGCATGAGTAGTTTAATCTTTAGCAAGACCGAGGATGCTATGGGAGACTGTCGTCATCTTTGCTCTAATATTAAATGTCAAAGTACTTAATTCAAGTGAAATTCTGCGTTTTAACTCTTATAATTCGTGTATCAATGCCATTGATCGACTTTGTATGATAAAGGAAACATTTAACTGTGAAAAAAAACATTGAAATTTTATTTTATAATGAAACGAAATAATTAGAAGTGTAAAACAACACATATAAAAAAGGATTTATCTCGGGTAAGGAATATGAAATAATAATTACGTTTTTAAGTAGTAATTCCAAATTTTGCAATATAGTTTAATCACAGCATCATTAAATGACGAGTCGATATGCCAGTCAGATATATAAGATATCGATCGTTCGCGTCCTCTATTCATTTCTACCGCGATTTCGGGGGCCGTCAACCGCCGATTTCCCTTACTCAACACTTGGGCGATTCGGTTTTTGAATGTTCCGGTGTCTCGGTAGCGACGAATACTGTGGTAATGGACTGTAGATTTGGTCACACGCACAGACTGTCATTCCTCGTGTAATGTGACGATATTTGAATGCTGATCTCTTTTCTACACTTATCGGCTCTCCTTTCGGCGTCTTGGAATTTAATTTTATAATAAAACGAAATAATTAGAAGTGTAAAACAACACGTATAAGAAAGGATTTATCTCAGGTAAGCAATATGGGTTCACTTATGAAATAATAATTACGTTTTTAAGTAGTAATTCCAAATTTTACAATATACTTTAATCGCAGTATCATTGAATGACGAGTCGATATGCCAGTCAAATATATAAGATATCGGTCGTTCGCGTCCTCTATTCATTTCTACCGCGATTTCGGGCACCATCAACCGCCGATTTCTCTTACTCAACACTTGGGCGACTCGGTTTTCGAATGTTCCGGTGTCTCGGTAGCGACGAATACTGTAATGGACTGTAGATTTGGTCACTCCTAATTTTTCTGCGATCACACGTACAGATTGTCCTACCTCGTGTGATGTGACAATATTTGAATGCTGATCTCTTTTCTACACTTATCGGCTTTCCTTTCGGCGTTTTTAAATACTATTTTCACAAACACTGCAATTGAACAACCCTATCGTAACTAGTTTACTAATAGAATAATTCACAACAAATACGATATCGATTATTTCTTGCTCTACTGGGAGACTTTAGGCGATCCCTGTCGACCCTCCCCTCTACTATAAACATGTTTATCGGCGTTCCTTATATCGTTTGTAAGGTCTTATTACCTGTTATTAGGCTTTTAAATTAAATTTTCTATTAATAGGTTATTCCAAGATTCCGTCTCAAATACTTTGTTATTATGGCTTACTTTATTGTAGAAATTTTTACAGTAAGGTTGAAAGTTATTAAATATTGAAAAAATGATTTTTTTAAAATTATACTTGTCCTAATTTCAACGGTTGGTAGTATAAAGTTGTTCAATCCAATTCCATCATTTTCTACACTTTCTTAAATAGATCCACTATAGGTATACGGAATTTTGTACCTGCTGCTGGGAAAAATGCCATGCACGTTGAAAATTACTCTACATCAGAGTAATTTTTCCCAGAAAGTAAAAATTATAGGTATTTCATTAATTTTACAACATATTTTAAGGTAATTTTACTTAGAAACGCATTTATCGTGCAAAATTACTTCGGTTATAGGGTACTTATCATTTTCCCCAAATAACGTGGAATTTTTCCATACATATCTACACTTTTAAGTGGGTAAAATCCCCTGCTTTTTTTACAGTGTGTACTCTTTATAGAAAAAGTAATAGTACCTATTAAAAATAACTTGTACAAAGATATCCTTAAATTAATTATTCGGGCGATATCAGAGTATGTTAATACAGAACTATCTTTCTCTTTTCTTACTTCTTTTACTTATCAATCATCTTGCAGCAAAGCAAGGCTAATGTACGCCTCTTCTGGTCTACTACTTGCCAATAATGAACAGAGCAAACGGAAGCGAAAACGCCAGCCAATAAAGGCAAGTTCCCCGGCATAACATGTGATCAGGAAATCCGCTACTAAATTACCAGAACTCACTATTATACCTAACTACTGCGGATTTTGCCACGTTCCGAAACATCGTTCCGAACGAAACCGTCCCGAATTCACCTGCCTGACCCACCTTCCGAATCAGCTAAAGGTCGACCTGACAAACACGCGTGCTAAAATACCATCGTCCTCGACTACCATCGATGGGATTAGGGTTTCCTTCCTTTTGCGAGGTAAATCCAGTAATTTTCGCCTAACGTTCCCCTACACGTGTTCGAGAATAGTACAACGAACAAGGAGATTAGCGATTGGTATGGTTAGAGGTGTTGAGGGAGGCATTTTAAGTAATTAATATTAATAGCGAATTAGGTGTATTGGACCTAGAGGGAAAATTGCTAATATCCTGATGATTGTTATGGTTATGGGATATCCTTTCTCGAAGATTAGATCGGCGTTGTTTTAGGAATGGGGATCTTCACATTGGGGATCAGGTAGTTTCATCGTTTATTAATTGATTACTTAATTTTTAAATTGGAATACATAGAAGAAGTGTTTTGACACAACACCAGTTGAGTCATAAAGGATTGAGACATACTGGAAGTTATCTTTTTTCTTCAAATTCTCATTTGCTTAAATGTTTATAGTTTTACATTTACACAGAAGCAAGTAGGTGGCAAGAGTAGAGCGACTACTTATGTAAAATGGCATTAGATATACAAAATTATTGATTTGTAAAAGCTCTTCACCACTGTATTTTACATGCAGCATAAACTGCTCTAACTTACTAGTGACTATGTCGTCTCCATTTCCTGCATATTATGCGGCAACAAATAAACAAAACGGTATATGTCTACTACATTCCACAATAAACAAGATAAGTAAAATAATTCAAGACAAGTTGAACACAACGGTGTTACTATTTTGCAGGGGTTAATTTACCACAACACCTAGTGTAAAATCCAAGTTAAATACTTTAAAATAGAATTTGTTTAATTGTTCCTTATAACAATAAATCAAATATTTGCTTGTGCAGTTTTCTATCCTAGCGAAACTAATCTCTTGAAACACAGATGGCGCTGTAAAATAAAATACGTAAAATGAGTTTATTGCACGTGTTTGATGGGCGGTGAAAAAAGATTATGTTTGCTAGTAATAATTTGACAAGATGCAAAATAGATTAAGATAAATTGCTCCACGAGTAGCTAAATAGCCAAGGTTGTAATCTAATTAGCCAAAAGGCGGGTATTTTGATTTAATAATTTGATTAAACAGTTTACAGACTGAAGGTTATATGCATGAGGTAAATTTATATACGTAATCAGAGTAAATGGGCAGAATAAAGTTCTTTATTTTTAGTGGGCAGCGAGGAAATGTCTTGTAACGCTACAAGATAGCATACAGGCCGGCATTAAAAAAAAAAGATAATTTTTAATATAATGCTTTAATTTTATTAAATTAACATTCTCAGTGTCATCTTATATTCAGTACTTTTTTAATTATAAGCCCTCTTCGAATGCCAGTTGACCTGCAGAGTGATAACTTCTCCTGCCTGCTAGAGGGCAGATGACGCTCTGACATCACAAATCACAAAAAAAATACAAATGGCTAGTTAACTCTTCTTATTCTTCAGTAAGCCCCCAGATGCTGTGGGAGCATGTTGCTAGTATGTCCTCTTCTCCGATAAAGTGCTTAATTTACGTGAAATAATGTACATGAGACACTGGTACATCAATTATAATTAATTTTGTAAGATAAGGAAAACATTTAAGTGCAAACAAATTTATTTAATAAAAGAAAATATGAACTATTATTCAGTATATTATTCAGTATATTTTGGATTCTTAAATTCTCAAAATAACTTTTAAATCTCTCGCTATCATAAGATAAATTCACCAACCATGGCTATCAATCTATACATATTAAAATTTCAATTTCAACTGTCATTTATAAGATATGAAGAATAACCTCAAAATTTTCGAAATGTTAAGTACCTATTTATACAGAAAATTAAACATTAATTAGACCAAATACTTCGAACAGCTTGCATACATCCCAAAGTATTTCAGAATGGGTTTCCTCGCGGTGACAAACATCCAAGGCACCCAAGGTACATAATAATAATAATAATAATAATAATAATAGCGATTTATTGGCTGAAAAAGGATATACTTACATACATAAATGCTCTAATAGAGAAATATACATCATCTCAGCCAAAAAGACTAATTCGCCGTTGCGTAATACACAAAGGCGCTCTTCCTATAGTCTTGTACAGTGAAAACAAAATAAATAATAATAATAATAATGAAATAAAGAGAAAAAAAAGAAAAAGTATTCACCCAAAATAAGTCGTAAACGTGCACCCGATGTGCAAAAAGCAATAACTGTAACTGTTAAAAGTGGAACACGAACAGGACAGAACTAAAAGCACTCATTAGTGTAAGGTAACATGGCAGTTTATTGTTTTTGCAGAAGGATTGGTTTAAATTTTATTTTTATCGCCTTCGCAGATAAGGAACCCACCGAAGAAAGATATTTATTAAAGACCCTGGCAATGTTATAGGAAAAACTTCTCTTATAAATCTCCAATCTGTGTTTCGGAATATTAATCAAATAAGAACCGCGAACGATACGTGGATGTACTTGATTCGAATTTACTTTATTTATATAAATACCGTGGTCTTTTTTTCTCTTAAGATATTATTAAATAAGGTGATGGTATGCAGGGTACGTCGATTGACCATGTTCAAGTTTGAATTAGTTTTTAACAAGTGCGAAGTTGGACATCTTCTAGGCAAACCATTCACCAATCTTACACAGCAGTTCTGTACACGCTGAATCTTCGCCACGCACCGTTTGTTAATACAAGGAGCATACACTACATCACCGTAACTAAAATGAGACAAAACCAGTGCCTCACACAACAGAGATTTAGTAGGTTCATCAAAATGGCGACGATTAATGAATAGGGATTTCAATGCGCTAAAGGCCTTCTGTACCATAAAGTTCGCCTGTTTTGCGAATCGTAATTCAGAGTCCATATAAATACCCAGGTTCTTAACGCAATCCTGTGATTTTAAGTAGTGAGAGGCCAGCTGAATATTTAAAGCAGATGAGGCAGCCTTCCTGGCTTTGCGGGGTCCGAATAAAATGAGTTGTGTCTTTATGGGATTAATCTTTAAATGAAACTGATCAGAATACTTGCATATATTTTCCAAGTCCTCATTAATCCGCTTTTCTGCAGACTGAATTTCCGTTAACTCAAAAAAATAGTAAATTTGAGTATCGTCTGCATATTGATGACAATTGCAATGCTCTATTGCAAGCGGGAGGTTCAAGGTATATAAGCAGAACAGTAGTGGACTTAGTATTCCTCCCTGCGGTACCCCGCATGATATTGGCAGCTCCGAGGATACATCATAATTATATTTAAAACAGTAGAGGGCATGTACGATTCCACAAAAGAACAAGTAGCAAGGTATATTAAGACGGCAAATTTCTTGTAATGTTGAAAAATCTTGACATTTCTTCTATATATTTTTAGCCAGATGATATATACATCGATTCACAAAGATCCCCTTTGACTTCGGATATATTACAGAGATATAATTTAATTGATTTTAATTGAGGAAAGATGAAACAATCTTCTTCAGAAAAATTTTTATCAAAAACCATCTCGTCCCCATGGATGCCAACTCATTTATTTAATACGAACTACATTGAATCTCCACCCCTTTGAAGTAGTGCTGATCAAGGAAATTATATTAAAATCATACAGTTACCAGACGATAAATTTATACATCTAATTACCTAAATACCTATCAAAATGTAAGTAGCTGAACTGCCACAAACAAATCAATCTGTGGGTATTCCTATAGTCAGAATTGGTATAATTCTTACACCCGCAAATTCCAGCTCTGGCCAAAATAAGTACGCAAAATATTTGTTCATTTTCATTGAATTAAGCAATTATTTGCTTTAAGCGTTTCTGTCAATTTTGATAAAAAAAAATAGTATTCCTTCTTAGCGCTGCAATTTCCACGTTATGTAGTAGATTTCTGTTGTATTAAACTCCCATCAAGGAACATCTACTCTTCCGACGAAAAACTGTATCGATCCAAAGACGTTTACTGACCAATCCACCGCACACGTGTAGTACTTACCTACATACACCCAGTTCCTGTGGCGCGTTGCACAATTGCTATATCCGTCGCTTTTATCTCAAGTCGCCGCTCCGTTTGTTAGAGCTAAACGTGACCGCGCTGCCGTGTCGAGCACGCGAGTGATTGCCATCTCTTCCCGTAGCCTCGGCGCAAGGCTACAACTTACGTGACGGTGATGGATTATCGGCGTGCGGGAACACCAACGGTTATTGTGTAGCGACCGGCAGCGACCTCTGTTTCACGTGCGCGAAGAGGCCAGCGTGGCGTGTTAACACGACTGCACGTGATTGATGGTCCATCGCCGAATGTGTGTGTTGTTAGTTCGGTTACGTGTATCGCGTATGGGTTATAAGCAAATATGTTGGGGAGTTTTTTTTTTTTTTTTTTTGGTCGGTAGGGTGTTTGCCAAGTTTTTTTTTCAGTGGGGAAACCTTTCAGTGTTCTGACAGTTTGTAATTTTCTGGAAATGTATGGCTATCTTATAGAATGAATATTTCGAAAAAAGTATTATCTTAGGAAAAATGTTAATAAAAAGAAGGTAGTCTGCAGGTACAGATATATGAAACAACGGATAATTGAGCAACTTCGATACTGTTAGAATAAATTTTCCAGCAACGTTTGGATTAGTCAGTGGTCAATATAAGCAAAATTATCAATGTAACAAAGTAAGAGCCGAAATATTCCACTAATGATGAATGATGAATTGTTTTTAAGTCATAACCAAGCACTGAGTTTTTCGACTTTTCCAGAATGAATAATAAATCGCTTGTCTTTAACGATGAGACATGAGTAGGGGGAAGAATAAGGTCCGTTAGAAAACTAGGTTTCATTTGGCTCGAATGAAAAAAAAAACCTGTGAAAGGGCTTCTACTTAGAGTTACAGATATTGCAATTAAGCAGAAAGCAGAAGTCAGACCGCAAAGACAGGGAGAAGATAAACCCAAAATGGGAGACATAAGCCAAACCACTAAAGGGAATAAGAAGAGTGTCGACGGTTAAAAAGATCTGACAAAGACTCTGCAAATTTCGAAGAAACCGAATGAAGGTTTCAGCAAGGCAACGTTAGCAATGAATTCAAGAGCAGATGGATCTGATTCGAAAGGGACTCCTGATGGCGATGTACGATTGCTCAGAGTGGGAGTACTAATTTTATGTGATACACGAGGAAAATCTTCACCGAAAAAGTAAAGCGAAGACACAAGAATCTAGTTCATAGCAAGGATATCCACAAAGAATCTTTGAGAGCACTGTTAAATGCAGGGAACTTCCAAAGAGGCCAAGCATACTTGCCCTGAATTGGTACGGTTTTTCCTTTCGCCTATCTTGTATTTGTTTGTGTTGATCATAGTAACAATTTCTAATGTCGGTATTATCGGTTCCACGCATCGATTTGTCGATTGATCGTGTTCCATTTAGATCACCGATTCTGTGGTTACATCTTTTCGACGTTAGAGGGCACCTCCATGTCTTTTTACTTGTTTTATTTATCTGTCTTCTGTTTGGTTGCGCGACGTATTTCTTCCTTCCGGCTTCCTGTTGAGTCTTGGTTGTTGTTTAGACGCGCTCTTATGAGTAAATCTTCCTATCTTGGGAATTTTGAATATTTTCACAGATCTGTGGATTTTATTGGAAGATTGCTTGAAATAATCATTGGCCGTATCTTCGTTTGTGTTTGAAGTGGAAACTTCGTGATTATTACGGCGGATGAGCCCGATATTTTGGGATATAATTTGAGAACCACGCGTTTGCAACGCCATATCTGTCTATTTCTTCTCTTCGTTGTAAAACCCCGTTATTTAACGGTAAGCAGATCTTGTCATTCCTTTTAAATCACTAATTTTGTGGTTTCTGTGTTTTTAGAGGTCCTTTCAATCCCCCTTATTTTTGAATTTTGGAATCTTACCTTCGTTTTATGTGAGATTTTGAATACCCACGTGCGGCGGAGGACTTTTTAAGTCCTTCGGAGAACCCTACCTTCCTTGAATTTACACGGACCACCTGGTTTCGGGTATTACCGAGTCAGCCAGGCTACGATCTGCCTGTCCGAATAGGAGAGTATCTCTACGCCCCACTAGCAACTGATCAGGGAAAAGCTAAGTTGCACGTTTTCTTTTTATTTGTAAATTTTTGTCCGCGTTTAAAATTTTCATTAAGTGATCGGGGTTGGTTATTTAAACCCCGATCACTTAGTTTTTTTTTTATGTTTTATTCAACAATACAGTAAATTATTTATGTTATATCAAGGATCGGAGGGTACTACCCATCACTAACTTAGTAAAATAGGTTCACTTTAGTATTCATATATCTTTTCATTTTTTTTAACGAATTCAAAATATTTATTTAAAACATCTACCGATTAAATATCGGCCTGTAGTATACAGGGTGATTTATTCACCACTAGTATAATCGAGTCAAATATTTAACTTTATTTTAGTAGTTTATTTTTTGTAACTGTAAAATTTTCTTGAATTTAAATTAACTCTTAGCGTAAGAATTTTCTTTGTATAACGTGTGTGAACTGATTGCGTTGGCCAAAGCGTTCGATGTTCGAGTCCTACCGTAGGATTATCTGTTATTTTATTTACATTTATAGTCGTTAATAACGTTTACTGATACAGAGTATCATATTTATTATCTGAACTTTATGTCCATAACACCAACATTTTCCCCCTTTATTTTATGTCAAATTTTATTAATAAAAGTTTAACTGTTTTATCAGTAAATCCATCCTTTTATTTTTTTGTGTATGAGTTTTTTTGCAAACCGCTTTACCCCTCGATTTTTATTTGTCATCTTGGATTCCTGCTCATCTTGGGGGCATGACAGGGTAAGTAACCTAAGCAGGTGGCGCCGAAATTTTTATCCATCTTGGGTTTGCATTTCTATCAACCCACTCCCTCGCCAACGAGCCGGCTGGCACCCTGTATGATTGCCGAATATCATCCCACTTATTTGAAGGTTTGTAAAGCGGAAATGCATCACCTTTTTTTTTGTTAGTTTTGGAATTCTTGCCTGGTGATTTTTCACGGTATTCTATCGTCGCTTTCGGTGCCGGTAAATTAAGTAACAGAATATAGGTCCGCAGGAACCAGTAAGGATAAGGCAAGGAGTCTGGGGTATCAGATGTCAACTGGTCTATAGCAGAACCTCTAAAGTACCCAAAAATATTTAAAGATACTGGCTTTAACCGACTTTGATTGCAGGTGAAGCAAAAAAAAAAAAACATTAACATTATGAGTAGAATCGACTAGCTAAAACAGATTTTTATTTCAAAAGTTCACTTTTAATCTGCAGCATGAAACTTCAAAATCAACTGATTTTGTTTAATCCAAACCTTAGTAAACCCACTCGTTTCTTTTTTTTCTATCTTATACGGTTGTCGAGATACCCTATTCTGAGAACCACGCCGCACAAGCATGTAACAAAAAAAAAACGAACTCGAAGATAACGAGCAAATTAACCGAGACCAAAGTAGAAACAAGATCCAGTAAGCAAATATCGTAATTCCGATTGTTAGACTTGCGCCAAGAAGGATTGCTTTCTTCGTTCCACTCGTCACGGTCGCTTTACAACGTCACTCGAATCCAGAACCTGCCTTCATTGTCGGAATTAGAACCGTCTCCTGCAAGAAATTGCACACTCGAACCGCTAAAACCGCCGCCACCCATCCACCTCCGCAGTAGACGGGTGTTACGTCGTGGCTTTTTCGTTCCCTGTTCGTTCTCCGCACACCGATCATCGTTCGTATTATAGTCACGCCGCTCCATTTCCGCTCATAAGATCCCTTTAATCAACCTGCAATTCCTTGGGGAGCAGACGGAAGGTGAGGGGTGGGGGAAAGGCCGATTAAGGGTTTGAAGAAAAAGTTGGTAGGTAACTGCTAGGGTTCTGGTTAATACTGAATTAGATAGGGTAAGAGCAATGGGTGGATTTGAGGTGGAATTGTGGAAGGGGGAGGGGGATAACTGGACGAAGTAAGGTTGTGTTTTTTTAAGACCTTCAATCTGAAATACGAAGTTAGTGTCGGGTTTTTTTCCTGCAAATAATTGTTGTATTAAGGCCATATTTGAGCCAAATTGTTTACCGAGGGAAACTGACTACAATTCTAATTCATACCAAAGCTACGTTAGGTGTACTTCAAACGTCAACTCAAATAATGCAAATTAGGTATACCCAATAATAATAATAATAATATATATTTCATAATAGTGTACATAAAAAAATATACAGTATATGAATCGTCCAAAATATAAAATATATGTAAATATATAAAAAAAGAAAAAACACGTATATGTATATGCAAAAAGATGAAAACTACAGAATATTGCAAAAGCAAAAAGCTGGCATGAAATTACCATAGTCATTAGGCAAATACAAGGATATATACCTTATCAGATAAAGTCAGTAAAAGGTGCAGGTCTACTCAAAGTCGTGTAAAATCCACATTCAAGAACTCATCTATGGTGTAAATCGGTTTGGAGTGGAGAAAACCAGTCATCTTCCTTTTAAAACTTTTCGAATCCATGCTCTTGACGTAGCTGGGCAGACAGTTGTATAATTTTATAGCGGTATAGTTGGTGCTGGTCTGTGTGCGATTTATGCGATGGTGAGGAATAACGTAGTGGGTTTTATTTCGGGTGTTGTAATCATGATAGTCGCCATGGGTGGGGATGTTATTTGATTTATGGAGGTGCAGCAGACAGGTGAGTATGTAGCATGAGGGTAAGGTAAGTATTTTAAGTTTTAAAAATAGTTCTCTGCAACTAGTTCTAGCACTTACACCCACGATAGCTCTAACAGCTTCTTTTTGTTGCAGGAAAACCCTCCTCCATGCGACGGATCCCCCCCACAGCAGAATACCATAAGTCGCCTTAGCATGAGAAACTCCAAAGTAAGCATGGCAAGCAGCATCTTCTCCAGCTACTTTTTTTACTCTGCGGATAGCATAAATGGATTTTGCCAGTTGAGATTGGAGTGTATATACATGTTCTTTAAAAGACGTTTCACTATCGAACATAACGCCAAGAAACTTAATAGAATCTCCCTGGTTGTTAGTTGGTGAGAAATGTAGCGTTTGTGTTTTTTGCATATTTAGTTGCAGTTTGTTTGAACTAAATCACTCACTAGCGCTTCCCAAGGCCTCTCCCGCGGTAATCAATGCGGACTCACGTATCAGTAAGGAAGTATCGTCCGCATACATTATGGTTTTTGAGCATGACATATTTGATGGTAAGTCACTAGTGTAAATTATAAAGAGTAGAGGTCCCAAGATAGACCCCTGTGGAACACCTCTGTTTATGATGTTTACTTTGGACGTACTCCCTCTCCAATACACCTGCTGTGACCTATCCTTCAAATAGCTTTTTATCAGTTGAAACGGTGTTCCTCCAACTCCATAAAATTCTAGTTTAGTTAGTAGAACATCATGGACGACACAATCGAAGGCCTTTGACAGGTCACAGCATAGTAATTTAATGTCATCTTTATCATCCAACGCATCAGCCACTGAGTCCATCAATTCAATCATGGCGGTAATAGTTGATTTCTCCTTTCTAAAGCCATGCTGGGAGTTGTTGAAATATTTCTGTTGCTTAAAGAAGTTCAGCAGTCTCACTTTGATGGCCTCCTCCGCTATCTTAGAAACCGTTGGAAGTAAAGAGATGAGCCTGTAGTTGCTTGTGCAATAAACATTGCCGGATTTATAAATTGGTAGTATTTTTGCCCTTTTTTATATGCAGATAATATTGCAATACTTATTATGGGGGAAAATATAAGCATTGCCTTAGACCTCATGTAAAGAGCTCTGAAAATTATAGGGGGGTTATGTACAAAAGAAAACCTTAAGTGATAGTAGTTCCACATACACACCACATAATGAAATATTAATTATTTCAGTTTTCATATATAAAGTAAGCGTAAATGTAATTACAGATATTATATTGATCCGGCGTTGTTGGAAATTTACACTAAGGCCAAATTAAACTATGAAGAACAAGTTGAATAAACTAAAAGCGATTTTCTAGATAATTTAATTATAAACTCTACAAATATTGTTAAAACTTCTTGGAATATAACGCGCAGTTGTCATACAGCCTCGAATAAAGAGAAGTGGTGATCCGCTACCATAGGCAATAACCCCCAAACCATTACTCCAACAGTCCTGTGTACCTGCATCTCAACAGCAAACCCAATATCACGTCGCTCTCCACGTCGGCGTTGTACCCTTCTACGGCCATCATGCATACCTAGACAGAATCGCGATTCATCGCTAAAGCTGGGTTTTCCTAGGAGCAGGTTTTATGCGTCGCGTACAACTTAAAACGTTAGCGTAGTACGTCGTCCACCCAACTCAACAAAACAGTTGGCCTCGTGTTGCGTTTTATAGGAAAATATGCCATTTTGCCTCCCAATGCTGCCGTTCTCTGCACCAGTTCAAACGTTGACAGTGGTCCGCATTCACAAGATATAATGAGACGCTATAGAGTACCATACAGCCCGGTATAAAAAAAATAAATATTATAAAATGATACTTTAATTAAATTAGTAAAAAAATAATTTTTTTAATATCCCAGTGTCATCTATATACATCAGTTTTAAATCAAAAGTGTGCTCTCTCACATGCCAGATGGCATGCAGGGCGAGAATTGTCGATTGAAACACGCTGGCTTCAAAAAGAAAAAACGAATAGCTAGATACCCCCTTATTTTTCTTCAGTACATGAGGAGGAGGTATGGAAGACTGTTGCCAAAATATATTCGCTTGATTAATAACAATTACGTTTTGCTAGTAATTTCACTTTTTGCCATATAAATTCATTACAGAGAACGTAAATACGTTTAATATTAAATTTCAAAATTCCGGCGTTTTCTGAACGTTTAAACTGAGTTATTCTATGCTTAAGAGACGGGTGAATCAGCGTGGCCAACCTTGATGGTAAAATTACTGGATATCGGTTCGTACCGTAAATACATATCAAATATTAACCCAGAAAAATACCAACTTCTACAAATTTTCCTCAGTGATTGAAAACTGTTCAGCGATTATACAAAATTCCTAACCCCAAAATTCGCTGAACGTACAAAAATGAAATGTCTTGTAAGTATATTTAAATTTAGACTAGAATTAAAATAATACGTTTATTTTTAAGTAGATTTGGACGAGGAATACTTTCTAAGGTATGAATTCACCGGACATCAAAATGGGCAGATGTGATCGAGCATTTGACGGGGTCCCTGGTACATCGTACTTGTAAACATGGAGGATGGCTCGGGACAGGAACTATCTCAGGAAAATCGTCGTTGCAGAAAAAAAAAAGATCTTCCTCTAGATTTCTTTTTATGGGGCTACTTAAAAAACATCGTCTACCGTACTAGCACAGAGAATGTGGAGGAGTTAAGACAGCGAATTATTGTTGCTGCCGAAACAGTAACTCCCAAAATGTTACATAACGTTCATTTAGAATTCGTAGAAGATTAGAAAGCTGCTTAAGAATGGCTGAACAAAATTTCGAACATTTATTGTAAATTGACAATGTCATTACCTTTTTGGGTCTCTAATGGCCACAGTTTTATTGTTCATTAACGTATAGTTTTACCTTAGCGTGAATTACACATGTTGCCGGATTGTCTCATTTTTAAATACCACTTGTTTAAAAATTAAAGTATAAGAAATTCCGATTGCATTTTTGTCGTCAAAGAATGATTCCTTAGCGCCTTCTAGAAGGTGGTCCGGCGATTTTGAGTCACCCTGTATAATAAAATTAATATATTATTTTCTGTTATTGTTGTTGTATACGTCTTTATTTTATGTAAGTTTAAGTATAAATATTTCAACTAGTAAATAATATTTTTTTATAATTTATAACTCATTTAATTGACAACGTGCAATAACTAGACAATGACCATCTACCAAAAAAACTACTGTCGCGTTGTCTTGACTATTACGACAATTGTAGTTAATCTGATGGGTTTCAAATTTCACTATTATTATTATTACAACTAATATAAATGCATTATATCTTGGCACAGGTGCAATACTGGTCGTCTGTCTCCTTCGAACAACCCAGAACGATTAGTGGAAACACGCACAGAATTCTGCCGAACTCTGTAGAGCCGGCGAACTGGGATAACGCCTCACACTTTCACTCCCTAGCAATGCCCCTTCTCGGGACAACAGACACTCGTGATGTCTACCAATGATTAATGTCGCCGCCATATGGCCGACGGACTTTGGTTATTCATGGCATGGTGATTTATGGCTGTTCGTGGATTTTCCAACTAACGTCTTGCACGCCATTAAATATGTAATTAGATTAAACTAGATTAGATTACAAAATGTGCTGCACTGGTGGAAATCGAGACGGGCCACTTATGTTGTAATATACAATATATTATATATATACCATATATATACCGGTGTCCAGCCTAAGATGCAACGGTCCATAGCCGATTTATTATTGTTTTTTGGAAAATGTTCAAATAAATGTTACCTCGAATCATATTCTACACATTTTAAAATTAGTTCAGTAATGGCGGATTTCCAGTTGTACCGAAGTAGGTACTAACTTTATTATTTTAAATGGAACACCCTGTATACTATGTACTTTGGATTCCTGTTAAATTTAAATAACAATACGTTAGGCATACATGGGCTAAGTTGTACCGTTTCCGAATTACGGACGTTTTCGAAAAAATACATTTGCAATGTCTGCGGTGTTTGAAATATCTCCGGAAATACGAAAGTTAGAAAGATGCGGGTTTTCAGTTTTCGCTTAATCATGAAACAGCACACGTCTTTTATTTTAAAATTGTTGCGTTTACATTACAGAATTATTAAATAGGGCTCTGTAATTTTCGAACTCTCAAATCATGGATAACTTGATTTTTTTTTTAAATTGAATGGTATAGCAATTTTTACATAAATGGATGTAAAATTTAATTTTCTTTCATTTTATACGAGTGTCCTTGTGTCTATCTCCAAAGGTTTTGGAGATATTCGCGATTTTCAGTTTTTCACGATAGATACGTATTGCAAAGCGCCCGGCCACCTTCCCCTCGCATTTCACCAGGCTGCAGTAATACTGGCATGCTTAGAAAGTGGCCAACAAGAATAAGACCACGGAAAAACACAACTGAAATTAAAAAAAAAGAAAACAACATTGCGAACTTTTTCGAGAAAGTGATATTTTTAGACGAAGCTACCTTCCACAAAAATGGATATGTGAATCGTCACAATTGTCGTTATTATGACAACACACAAAATCCCCATCGATTTATTGCAGCACATAGTCAGTACAGAAGGTCAGTGAACGTGTGGGCAAGCATCATTGGACAACATATCATAGGCCTGTTCTTTCATAACTAACGCCTGATGGGTAGGGTTTATATGGAATTTTTTCAAAATAATTTGGGCGGTATGTCAGAAAATATTCCTTTAGCTACTCGTCCGCTGATGTGGTTCCAACACAATGGTGCTCCATCTCCCAATACTGTGGAATTTCGTCAGTTTTTGGATGTGTCTTTTTCAGACCGCTGGAGTGGGCGTGGAGGACAGATGGCTCTTGGATCGCAGAAATTTCAAAGTATTTGCAAAGCGGATTTCAACAAATTATGTAGTGCCTAAAACGAATCGCATTTTGAACATTTAATGCAATAATGTTGTACAAATTCTCTGTATAATGACGGCACTAACATTTAAAGTGTAACGCGAAGTGTTGCGAGCAAGACGTTCGATGTGTATGTACGCCATTCATTGGACAAAGTAATGTAGTTAAGTAAGTAGTTTGAAAAATGTTCTGATTTATGAATATACTAGTAATGTTGTGTTTTCTTTTATCTTTGCTATGTTCATTTCCAACTCGCTTCAGTAAATTCTACATTTTTTTAATATCAAGTTTTGTTTGTTTCCGGTGGTCCTGTTGGCCACTTTCTAAGCATGCCAGTATTACTGCAGCCAGTCCCAAGCCTGGTGAAATGCGAGGGGAAGGTGGTCGGCCCTTAGCAATAAGTATCTATCATGAAAAACTGAAAAATCGCGAATATCTCCAAAACCTTTGGAGATAGACACAATGACACTTAAATTTTACATCGAATTATGTAAAAATTGCTACACCATTCAATTTAAAAAAATCAAGTTATCCATGATTTTAGAGTTCGAAAATTACAGAGACCTATTTAATAATTCTGTAATTTAAACGAAACAATTTTAAAACAAAAAGCGTGCGCTGTTTCATGATTAAGAGAAAACTGAAAACCGCATATTTCTAACTTTCGTATTTCCGGAGATATTTCCAAACACCGCAGACATTGCAAATGCCATTTTTTTTCTTCGAAAAACGTCATGTAATTCGGAAACGGTACAACTTAGCCCCAATGTATGCCTAACGTATTGTTATTTAAATTTAACAAGGAATCCAAAAGTACAATAATATATAGGCTGTTCCATTTAAAATAATAAAGTTAGTATCTACTTCCGGTACAACCGAAGTCCGCATTACTGAAACTAATTTTAAAATGTGTAGAATATGATTCGAGGCAACATTTATTTGAAACATTTTTCCCAAAAAAGCAATAATAAATCGGCTATGGACCGTTGCATCTTAGGCTGGACACCCGGTATAATATTGTATATATATGTCGTAATATTAAAAATTGCTGAATTTATTTATTTATTTTAAAATTCGTTTCCCCATTTGTGTTCATATGTAACTATTCTCTTCTCGTGTGAAACAACGGCCGCTCGGGGCAAAGGAACTACTTTTGTCCGGAAGTGGGTCTGCTCATTTATGGTTGGATGTAATAGCCCGAGGGAGGTTTGCTTACTTTTTCTTCTATCCTTCTGCTGGTCTTAAGGAATAGCGTAGGCATTCTCATTACTGTTAACAAGATGAAACGAGAATATAGAGACAGTAGTACATCCTTTCCTTGTAATTAGGACTTCTGCCGAGTTTTCTTACGCATCTGTAGAGGGCTGTTGTTATAAGTATATCGTTCTGTTATATTTATAAGTATGTTTGTGTAATGTGTATAGAGATTCGAGGGAAAGTTCGTGCAATTTGCATAATAGTGAAAAAGAATATCTGCCTTTAATTTGGTATAATAAGAATGTAAAATTGTTAAACTTTGATTTTGAAGTTTATAAAATGAAATAATATGGGTGTGCTTCAGGATTCCTTCTTCGGTCCTAAATTATTTTTTCTTTATGCGTTGTTACTGGACGAATATTTATTAATATTGATTTATATTCCTAATTATTGGCAAATGTGTACGTTTTTTAAGATATAATCAGAGCAAGGACAATCCCGTACATTGCAAAAGTTGCGTACGAGAGCCGATAAACAGTTGTCCGATTCCCCGTATAAATGCTGTAGTAGGATTCAACTCGTACGATTCACACCACTAGGAGTAGCTTCTTGTGTTTCCGCAATAGCCTAGGCATTGGCGGTACTCATAGATTTATATTATTAATAATATTACCTTACATACCGAATAATTACGAATACGATGCATGTTATATACTTTAAGCAGTGATTATTTGAATAAATTTTGAAACATTATAATGAAGAGAAACCATTTGTTGACCTGGATGGGCAACCTTTAAGTTAGATTAGGGTTGAGGTGGCCCACGGACCTGTTTCACTGCGACCTTTTGAGAGCTGCTGTGATCCCCTTTTTCCTAAACCACGCTCTCCAATTTTGCCCTTTTAATTTAGCCTATTATCTTTGAAAGCGGCATCTTTGTGTAGCAGCTAGCTGTGGAATTCTCCTCGCCCACTTCTACAAACCTGGTCCTTGTCACATTGGCGCAGCACATGAACTGGTGGTTCTTCCTCCATTTGGCAGAACTTGCAAGTAACATCATCTACCAAACCTATGTTGTACATACGCCTATTTAGTCTACAATGACCAGTCAGAAGGGACTGGGGATGCAACCCAAAAATACTGCTTTGGATGTATACAGCGATAGTGAAATCGATCATCATTTATGGATCAGCAGCTTGGAGCAAAAGAACTAATCTGCCCCCCGCGAGAGTTAACCTCTTGAAAGTGCAATGATTAGCATGTGTATGCATAATTGGGGCTATGAGAACTTGCCCACCAACAGCTATCGAGGTAGTATTGGATCTTACCCCTCTCCAAATTGTGGTAGAGGGCGTGGCAAAAAGAACCATACTCAGAATGGTCCAGGAAGGGGCGATTAGGCATACACCTCAATCTCCTGATGTTGATCAAACCTAAAACATGCCTCGGGATGACATGTCAAAAAAAAATCAGCTTTGTGAAGGAATTCACCACAAGGCTCAGTAACAAAAGCCAGTGGGATCATAACACCATCTTGAAATTGAATAGAAATACCATGAAATGGTGCACTGATAGCTCCAAAACGGCAGAGGGAACTGGAATAGGAATATATGGGCCTAGAACCAAGTACTTCGAAAGCTTGGGAAAATACCCAAATATTTTCCAGGCGGAAATACAGGTTATTGAAAGGCGCGTCCAGTTCAATATTGATAGGAATTATCGAAAGCAGGAGATTATCATCATGTCTGATAGTCAAGCAGCCTTCAAGGTGCTGAGCTCACATTAAATCAGTTTCGAGATGGTCTGGGAATGTCTAGGCAACGAGCTAGGCAAAACATTTCTATGGGTTCGGGGTCACACACGAATGTAAGGAAACGAGATAACGGGTAATCTCGCAAAAAAGGGACTGGAATACCTTTTATAGGGCCTGAACCCTTTTGCAAGATAAGTAGCAGTGCAATACTGAAGAAACAGAAAAGAGAAATGGAGTAGGGAAAATCTAATTATTGGGAGAACCTCCAGGGAATGAGGCAAAGTAAAATTCTCCTGGAAACCTACAACCAGAAGAGATTTACAGAATGCATCAACTTGAGTAAGAACAATGTTCGCATATTAACAGGAATACTTTCAGGTCATTGTAAACTGAAAGGACATCTGAGTAAGCTTGGATTCGCTAAAGAATCTGAATGTAGATTTTGTGGGGAACTGGATAAAACAACCATCTATCTCCTCTCAAATTGCATAGCACTGTGCAACTCAAGAGCGTTGCACCTAGCACCATGTGAAATCGAAGAGGAAGACTTACCTAACCTGGGGCCTTCTGATATCCTACACTTTCTGAAAGGAATATGATTGGAAGACCAGCTTGTCGCAGAAGTTCGCAGTGTAACATCGCCCTCCCCACATACATACATTCTTAACTCGGTCCATATTTCTATTTCTCTGACACAATGGTGAATTGCAGCAACCTCAGCTTGGAATACTGTTGCCTCTTTACTAAAGCTGATCGAAAGAGCCTTTTTAGGCTTCTTTGCGTGTATTGCGTATATATCAGTTCGAGTTCGCTGTTACTGGAGTACCTGTCTCCCAGTCCTTCTTATGCGATATATGAGGGGTATCAAAGCAGGTAACATAAATTTTTGCCGAAAACGGGATATGCATTTTACGTACGCCACCTAGTGCATTTTTTGTTGGCATTTTGAGTTAGCATAATCATTCGTAATAGAACAGTCCACATCCCATTCATTTTTAAGGGAAAACTTTAGCTTTGGGATTAAAATAAGCAACATCCAACTTCTTCTCTTTAATCTTCCTGAAAAATGATAAAAATGGACGTTGCTTGCTTTGATACCAAACCCTTCATATGTCAACTATTGGTTTTCGAGATTATTAAAGATATCAAAGCAGATAAATACCAAGTTAGACGATCTCTGACATAGGAGCAGGATGCTGGCAATTTAGGAAACCATACCAATTACTGTGTTAAAGATAAGATACTAAATACTATTGAGGCAGTCGTAATTTGCTAACTATCTATCTCCAACTCCCAAAATCACTCCTCATCACACTCCATTTCATTATTATTTCCACTTAAGAGAAAATATGATGTTAAAATTGTCGAATTATTTCATTTTCGTTATTAATTAAAATATATTTGTTCAAATTTGTTACTTTTTTTTTCGATAATTCAGAGCCAAAAGAACATTGATATAGTGTTACATTATTCGTACATTTTCAAAGCTTTTTATTTTTGTAATGAATTTTAAGCATAAATACACAAAATGTAAATTCTACTGCTCTGGCAAAACATGCACTAAATAATAATCATAAATTTAATTTTAATAAAACGGAAATTTTAGAGATTGAAAATAATTATTATAAAAGACTTTTTAAAGAAATGTGGCATATTAAAAACAATATACATGCAATTAACGATAAAAATGATATAAATAACTTAAGTCACATTTATAATAATTTGATTATAGAAAATTCTAAAGGAAAAACGAATTGAGTCGTCATGCACCTTATCGTGGAAATGTAGAGGGCGATTTTTAAATATAAAAAACGGCCTGTTTTCTGGTTTGAAAACAAAACTGAACGGCCTTGCGCCTTAGTATATGTTTGTTTGTCGTTACTTGTTAATGTTTTAAAGTGTCATTTACAATTTTAAAATGTAACTTAAAGAAATTTTGACAACGCCGTAAAGGTTAATAACTATGAAAACACCTAAAAGTAAGTTTTGAAAGAAATTAAGTTTTGTAATTACTAGTTGTTTAACTATTATAAGTTTAAAAATAGTAACTTGGAAAATTTTAAATTGTAATACTTGATAATTTGTGAATTTGTAGGATTAAAATAAAATAATGAAAAAGGAATAAAACAAAATTCCGAAACGTAAAAACAGTATATAATTAGTAAGAAAAAACCGGAATACCAAAAAAAAAAAAGGAAAAAATAAAAAGAATAATCAAAACCGGTTAAATAATATTGAAGAAGTTTATGAATTTTAAATGAATAAAAAAGCGAAAAAATCACTGAAGCATATCTCAAAGTGAATTTCCATTTCACCACCTAAAATCATTGTTATCAAATGAGGGACTAATATTAAATATTAGACTCACGTACGACTTACACGTCTTATGAATATATCCTTTCTGATACGAGAGCAGACTATTGTCTGCAGATACGTTCCCAGAATGGAAGAAATAAACTATGAGATCAGTCGGGATGTCGCAACAGCTCAGACATAATTAGCCCTTAAACGGCATATAATTAGTTCCTCGTGTCGGGCGTGTATGCAGATCTTAGGTGCCGCTTAAGTAAACATATACTAGTGCGCTGGTAAGCGGATCTGGGTACTCGAGACATTGATGAAGAGAAGCTGTTCGAGTTGAAGGCATTGTTGTCACAGCAGCGTGTTAGGTTTGGGGAACAGATTTAGTACGCCAATTTAAGTGTAGGTTGTGTTGAATAAGGATAGCTATATGTCTTATATTCAATTAGAAAGGACGTATGTCGTGTATCTACGTATATGTAGAAATACATAGAAAATGGGATATTTCTGTCGGATTAATGTTTCCGAGTGGAGTTTCAGAGCTGTCGAGATCAATAGTTTAGATACGACACATTCCTGTTTAAATAATTATGGTATTATATCTTAACGAAACGCGAATACATCCTTTGCTGAAAGTATATTATAAAAGAGCTTATACTCCTTCAATCACTGACTGAAATCTTGTTTAAAAAAATATCAACAGAATTTTCATTAATTAAAATACAAGGCACAATTAAATTAATACCTATAGTTCCACAGTGGTTATCTATACCATAGTGTGCTGTTTTTCGGATACTAGTATGTATAGTGAACCCAAAATGAGAAGTACATGTCGTCATATACGTTTTGAGCGCTGGAATCGTCGAAAGAGTCTATTATACTAGCTCTAGGGGTGTTCCTGTCACTTTGACAAAAGTATTTAATGTAATTTCTATCGTAAAAAAAATCACCCCTACCACTAATAACTTTAGTTCCGCTATTCATATGTACCTACTTCTCATTTTCGGTCCACTATATATTGGTGAAACAAAGCGTTTGGTGGGCACTCGTCTTGCAGACTATGAGCGTTGTACTAGGGCGTTGCGCGTAGCTGGGTCTGCATTTGCTGAGCACAGGCTGAGACTGGCCACCAAGTCCTCACTTAGTTAGTTTAGTTTAGTAAGAAATACCATCCGCATGGTTCGATTAATCTGGACGTCTACTACGATCACCAGGGTCTACTGTAGAGCGGATGCTATCTTAAAGTTCGTCCAACAAGGATCCCTTAAGGTAGCTCAGTATCTTGCTGAATGAGGTTGTTTTTAGGTCTTCCAGGGACGGGCCAGCCTTTCCAAAGGTTACATAGCTGATTCTTGTAGCAACAGGGCAGTGGCAGATAATAGCTATGTTCGCGGAGGAATCACAAACTAGTCAGATACGATTCGATTGGTTCAAAGAAATCCGAAACTGTTTTTTGGCTGATTTCACAGTATATGATTGGCGCTCAGTTCTAAGAAGTTAATAGTGAAGACACCTTTCCCTTTTTCGATTCTTTCTTTATTCTGTCAGACACCCTCTTCATTTGTAATTTACGACCACTATAGTTCCTTTGTACACCACACGCAATCACTTTTGTAACCCCACTAAGGGAAAATGGTCAATGTAACAAGGGACTACTAGTTCAAAACCATATTGTAATAAGCAGTTCTGTTCCGACATTTCAAGCGACAATAGATTTGTAAATATCTTACTATGTAAATATATGGAATTACAAAAAAAGGGTTTTGTGTGTTTTGTTATTTAAACACATCAACGTAGAAGTGACAAATCCAGCACTAACGCATTTACAAAAATCTACAACTATCTCCTCGTCTTCTAGATACAATCAGCATTAAGTCTCATCAGAGAGCCCGATTCTGTATAGGTGTTTTTTTGAGTTTGCAGTGACATGTAAAGAAAGAGACAATCGCCTTGACATTTTTACGGTCAAGTTCTAGCAGTTCCGTGGTTCTGGTATAGTTAAGTGTAATACACCCTTTCGCATGTACTAAACCAGAGCAGTTGTTCCATTACTGAAGCACTTTCTGATGACTTTGCCCAGAACTAGATTTGCTGGTTAACTACCGTAGGTGCTATGCTATTGCTAGGCTCTAGTCCCTGAAATTGCTACCCAGTACCCTTGTTCTCACGGATGTCTGTTTCCTCATTTCCAAGAATGAGTGAGTGCCCAAATACCCAGATTAGGGATATATTATCACCCATCCCCAATGTATTTAGTAGGTTTTTACAGCTCCAGATCAGTTTAGAGTTGCGTTTATGCGCCTCCGCGGCTTTTAGCACCGCTTGAAGACTGCCCCCACTATCGCTGAAGATTTTTATTGATTTGTGTGTGTAGTTTTTATCCAAAATCTCTTTCGTATGTCAACTATAGGAAATGGTAAATAATTGGCCGATGGTGGTATCATCATTCGCCACTTCTTAGCGTTAATACAGCGTTCTCTGTTTAGCCACCGTTGTTGCTGTAACAATCCGCCTTTGTCAGAACCAGTCTCAATCTCCCTTAGATAAATATAATTGTGTTATCAAAATAAAAAAAAAATGCTTTTTCTGTATGAGCATCGTATTAATCGAGTTCTAACAAGAACTATTTTTAATGCAATATGCCAAATAAAGTAATAACATATAGAGAAATACAAGAAACCACTAAATAAACAATTGAAAGCAACAGAAATATTTGACAACTGACATTATGATCGTAAGTGATATTTTATTTCCTGGGGGTTGGGAGTACCTACCAGGTGCTTCCCCGAGGTGGTGGATAGGGGAAAAATCATCTTGTCAGGGTTCGCTCAAGACGAGATGGTTAGTGGCGGCTATAAGTTCGTCCTCTCTGTTTAAAATCGAAGCAGGGTGAATGAAGACCGTTGCCGTGAACCACTCTCCCCTCCCCCGAGCTGTCGTGTCGTGGCTAAGAGCTTGCACAGGGTTTTACAACGATACTAGTTGTTGCTTTCGGCTACCGAAAGCCCAACTGTTAAACCAGGTCCCGAAAGGGATGGGGGTCTTGGCATAACTGCACGGACCGAGAGGAGACAATCCCAATAAAAACCTAAATCCTAAGGTGGCGGCCTAGGCTGATGGGATGCGTGGCTGGATAGAAGATCAGTCTACTAGTTCAACCTTGGGACACCTGGCGCACCACATTGTATTTAGCCTTACCTCTGCATGCGGGGCTCTGTGGAGGTGGACCTTTTCTTCCCTAGCTACTCGTGGGATCAACCAAGAAGGAAGGACGTTTATTAGCGGGACGACACCGCTAATAAACAGAAATTGGAGCAGGACCTCCATAAGAAGCCTTGCACTTCCAAAGTGAGAGTACCTCACAAGGAAGGAACAAAGAGAGAAGCAAAATGACTGGAGCAGATTGGGGAACAGGATGGCATCCATGGTCTCTCAAATGGCGTAGCACTGTGCAACTCAAGGGCGTTGCATCTGGGAGCACGTGAAATCAAAGAAGGAGACTTACCTAATCTGGGGCCTTCCGATATCCTACACACTCTGAAAGGAATAGGATTGGAAGGCCAGCTGTAAAACAGCAAGAACAGGGGTCACAATAGATCTTTTAGGTCGCAGTGTAATATCACCCTTACAATATACTTATACATACATACTGCTCTGTTTTTCAGAACACAATGCCCGGGATTTCAAAATTTTATTTTTTTTAAAGTTCAATACCAATTTATTATTATATACAAAATTTATATTATTATTATGTCCGTTTACGATATATTTTTTTCCAATAAAATCAATTTAATTAAAATAGTGGTTTCAATACACCAGCGACCTCTCTAAGTAAGTGAAAGAAAACTGTGGAAAGTCACTTCCTATCTGCTAGGTGGCACGGGACGCTTCAAAGGGGACCAGATCGTCTGTCAGAATCGTACTCCGGACGCTTATTAACGAATGGGCAGCCCCTTCTCGGTTTATTAAAATTTGAAATAAGTAATTACCGAAAATCGATGTAAAACACACTTACTGTACAAATAAAAGAAACGTTTCAAACCAAAACAAGCTTAAATCTTTATTTATTTACCCAAATGCTATGTTTCGTCATCATTGAGACTCTATGATCACAAGGTACGTAAATTGGAATCAGTAAAATACTATATAAGACAATCTTTAATACAAAAATACGTCTTCAAACTCTCCTGGCATTTTTAAAGACTAAATAAGGTTATGAAAATGTCATATAATAAATTAAAATTCAAATAAATAACGGCGCCATCTACCCGTAAACAGCAAATACTAAATTTTAAAGCAAACGATTATCTATGATTATCGATATTTGTTAAAGATAGCTATTTTATCACAGATCAAACAGTGATATTTATTTATAACTCTTGAATATTAAAATTCCTAAAATAACTAAACTAAATGGCGGTTCTTATAAACTAACCCCAAATTATCGTATAGTGAAAATAAATTACACAAAAATATAAGTTTCTGATTAATAATGAAAGGAAACTGGATTAATTCCTTTCTGTTTTAGGTAAGGTGATTCTATGGAATACTAACTTGAAAAGGACACGACGCTTGGCAAGCTCTGGTACTGGAATGTAGTTTCTAAAGGAACGGGCCCCCGGTCTCGGTCAATGGCATGGAAAGGCAATCTGGTCGGGAGATCTTCGTAGGATATTTTTATAGGATATTTTCTTGGCAAAATGCAGGTATTCGATAAAGATTACATAAACAGGAGTTGTATCGATACTTTTTTTAGGTAAATTTCTTGGAACTTTGATAATTTTTTAAGATTGTGGCATTAAAAACGTTATAGGAAGATTAAGACAACCGTCGTGTCTGGTAGCCACCAATAGCATGAGAATTCAAATCATATTCAACGGTCAACAGCCTTCGATTGTTATCACACAGGTCGACCAACCTGAATTTTGAAAGATAAAGCTAACCGACATTTAAAATACCGTTATTTTCTCTAGTTTGAGGGGAATACGCCAAACGTTAAAAACAAAACATCCCGAGGAAAGAAAATCTCTCCGAGCAAAATATACATAAACATAAAAAAGATACCAGGTCAGTTTGAATTAACATAAAATACAGTTTACATTATATAAAGGCAATATTTAGCATCTAATGCTAATGTTGTTCATTTTAAATAACTATCTTTAACAAATTCATAATTCGCCTGTAAAGTAGGCAACTGAGTACACGCCTCACTTTTGAATTACTTGTTCCTTTAGTTTAGAACCTTGTTGTAAATGATTTTCAAATTGATTCCATACCTTAGATATCATAGCAATACATATCAATATGTTATTTTGCTCAATATAAATTTCGTACATACAGACATCTTTTATCGTCTATGTAATTTTGCCTTTAGTATGAGAAACATTCAAAATATGAGCCTTTTTTCAAACGCAATGTTCTTATCCTAAATCCAGTGCAGATCTTTCTGACCTATTTATGTTTTCCTATTTTTGGTTACTTTTTTTTTAAATATGTTCTGCACTGGTTCAAGTACTAACTAATCTTATTAAGTATTTCTTTTCACTTGCTGCTATCATGTTTGTTCCGAGATATATTTTGCTGTTCAGCATCTTAAAATGCCAACACACCTTTTCAATCATTATACCATTAAGAATCTTTAAATTCCAGTGGAAATAATTAAGCCCTCCTCCTGGCCCTGTCGGCGACTTCCCTTCTATGCCTCAATTTCAACACTTCAGGATCGATATCCCCAACAGAATCCTTTCGTCACATCTCCTTCCACATTCCTCCCATCTGCGGACCGTTCCAAACGGGGACATCTAATTTCACATCATCCTTCACGCCGACGGGGTTCATTAAGAAGGCTCGGCTTCCTTTTGTTCGGCGCCAGTGTCGCGTCGATCCATTAAAACGGCCCCGATAACTGCCGCGCGCCTCCACCCTTCGGCCTTCGCCGTTCGTCGGAAACCAGACGCCAGACGACGCAGCGAGCAACAAGATAATGCAGTAATAAGCTTAAGGTGTAGATTTGGCGACAGTCCAACGGCCCCTGAGAGGCAGTTAATAGAGGCGATCTCGCCTAGCGTTTCTTCGGGTATTATCCGACTCTGTTTTCCCTCGATAGTTCCATTAGTGGGAGCGTAGTCTGGTCGTATCTGAGTGTAACGGTCGAAATCCTACACCCTCGCACGTCTAGGAGGGTTTCGCGTTCGTGTAATGGGGTTGGAAATAAGGAGCTTAGTATGAATATGCCTTGGGTTTCATATATCGAGGAACACCACCTTTCAACACTTAACGTTACACCAAGATTATGATCTGCATTCAAGTATAGTGAACGCCTTACAAGGAGCATTTGGCTCATCTTAAATTTAGAAGGTTTACAAATCTAGTGTAGCCCTACATATGCTTGAAGAAAACCATAAAGTTGACAATGTAAAATTAGTTAAAAACGTAAGCAACTATGGGCAATTAAATTGTTATGAGGGTATGGAAATATATAAAAACAAACATATTTTAATGAATTCAGATTTAGGACCCTTAAATTCTTGTCTTTATAGATTATTAAGTAGAAATAGTAGATCAGACGGAGTTAGGATTAGTGACTAGTTAAGCATGATGATCACTGTACCATGACCTTTTTTAGGTATAAATTAGGATAGTTTTAGTGTAGTTATTCCGTTCAGTGTATCTGCCGATGATGATAGCTTTGCTATCGAAACGTACGTCCAGTTCAGTGCAGTTTATGGTGAGGGGTCTAGGAGAAGTTTGCAGCATTACCAATACCACAGTTTGGAGTATTTTTGTCAAAAGTATACTGAAGTAACATTATATTGAGGAACAAAACTATGGCTTCTTTGACGCAACAAGGCAAGTGACTCTGATAAACGTTTTTTTATGCACAATTGAAATATAACACTTATTTTTTCTACCTAAGAACAAAAAAGAGATTCGTCGGTTCAAATAAAATGTCAGTCTAGAACAGATGCGTTTACCACTTCCTAACGTTAATATACAGTTCTCTGTTTAGTCACCGTTGCCTCTGTAATAAGCTATCTCTGTCACAACTAGCTCCAGTTTTTCCTAACTACTATTCTAGGATTATTATATGTCTATCTGATATGACGGAAGAGGAGGTTGTGGGTAGCATGATGACCATTTTGCAAGTCCATCAAAAAATCCACTAGGGAAGCACATTAGCAATGGGCAAAGACTAATGGCTTATAATGTAGACGAAATAATATATTAATAGAACAGCATGACATTGTTTTATGGGGACGTCACTATTTAACAAATATAAGGAAGTTTCGTGCAAAGGAAAGAAATCGTAGATAAGACCTGGGTTAATGGGTCACACTAAACAAAATGTATGAAAAGACACAACTATTCTTTCGATAAGACAAGTCTTTGTTGAAAATGGCTTTTGTGAGTTGAGTCAAGTTTTCGATTGCGGTAATAGATAAACTTTGTTGTTCAATTAAACTCCTATGGTATTCAAGAAATACTATACGAGTGGCTTTTTAAGCAATATCGTGGCATTAATGCAGGAGTCCCACAAGGTTCTATTTTAGTACCTATTTTATTTCCACTTTACAGTCAGGCTTTACATTTTGCTTTCTTTGATACATCCGAATATGAACACCTTACTTTTGTCGGAAAAGAATAATAAAGATATGGAAATAAATTGTCACAAAACTTTGGATACAGTGAACACCTAGTGTGGCAATTCATTATATTTAAATACGGAAAAAATCATTCGCTTTCGTAATATATAAAAAGAGTGTTCTGTAATTAAAGTGAATGTAGAGAGTCGAGTCTTGGATACTGTTAAGAAGATTAAGTTTCTTTTTAAATTAGTCCACCTTAATTGGTAAATGTAATTCGTTGTGCCGTTTACTGAGAAATTTAAAATGAGTTCTGTCTGTAGAACACTTAGTTACAACCTACCACACCTTGACCCATACTCGATTGAGTTGTCTTTGGGGTATGTCCAATGGTACCGATGAGAGTATCAACATCAGAGACTTTTCAGTGGAAAATTGAAGATGTAATGGAACGACCACACTCCATGTGAATGCGTGGTTGTTGACGCATTTTTTGGCGTAGCCATAAATGAACCCAGAAGATTACTTAGATAGGGTATAGCTAGGTTAGCAAGGGTACCAGGATACTGGAATGGCTGGTATAATTGAATTTAACGAGTAAACTAGATCAAAGATTAAATACAAAAGGCTAAGAAGCTGCAATGTGTCCAGAGACTCCATGCTAGACGGCTCTCGAAACGAAAAAAAAAAAAACGGAAGGTTATACTGTATATTCGAATATTAGTTCATAATTTACCATATATGTCAAATAACCTTTATTACTCAAAGATAACAGATTTCATTGTAAGTATATCATTATAGTTTAATTGTTAACCGATAAGTTACGATTTTGTGTATAATAAGATTTGTCATTCTATTTTGCAGCGCAATATCTTGATCAAACATCCTTTCCAGATTACTCTTGTGAATGTCAATTAATTCAGAACAGATCACTTAAATAGTGAGGAAAAAGAATCATTGTTTGAAATTTGCCACGAATACAATGATATACTTTTCGCACTTATACCGAATTCATATCGACATAGTAATGCATCAAATACCCACTACCAATTCCTATCCATACCAAAGCGTCCAGATATCCTTATGTATATAAACAAGAAGTTGGTAAACAGGTAAGTGAAATGTTACGGCAAGAAATTAAGATCATGGAATTCATAATTTCTTGGGAACGACCCATTCTCAAGAAGTAGCACATTGTTATCGACTTCAGAAAGTTGAATGAAAGAATGGTTAGTGGCTCATATTCATATCCACTTCCTAATATTACTGACATACTAGACCAATTGGGACACTCCAGACACGTTCCAACGTTTGATGAACAACGTTCTGAGGGTTATTCAAGATAGCAAATGCTTCATCTACCAGGATGATATCGTCATCCACGCAGATACACTAGAAACACAATAAACATCTACGAGAGATAAATTGAAAGTGGAACCAGCCAAATGCGAATTCCTAAGGAAAAAAGTGATGTACTTAGGACATTTAATCACGTCTAAAGGCGTCAAACCAGATCCGAAGAAAGTAGATGGGGTAATGAACTTTCCAACTCCAAAAGATGCAAAAGATATTAAATCGTTCCTAGGGTTAGCTGGAGATTATCGTCGGTTTATCAAAGGTTTTAGTCAAATCGTCCAACCTCTAATCAAGTTACTGAAGAAAACCTTAATATTCAATTGGGCCGGTCAACAATAGGACTCGTTAGAAACAAAATTAGATAAGTTATTGAGCTCAAAATCTATATTGCAATATACTAACTTTTCAGACACTTTCTACCTTACGACAGATGCTAGCAACTACGTCATAAGTGCAGTATTGTCACAGCGTTCACCACCAAACGATTTACCTATAGCATATGCCAATCGAACCCTAAACAAGGCGGAACAAAATTACCCCACCACTGAGAAAGAACTATTGGCTATTTTGTGGCGTGTGAAACATTTTCGTCTATATTTTTACGGTCGTAAATTCTTCATACACACAGACCATTGTCTGCTAACGTGATTGTTCAATGTTAAAGATCCAAGCTCAAGATTAGCAAGCTGGTGACTTTTACTCGGAGAATATGAATTTGAAATTCAGTATAAGCCAGGTACAAACAATTACAGAAAAACTTGTACTGTGTTTCACTGGGATAGCCATTACAATGTCAACAAGAAATGAAACTTCCCACCATAGGATCAAAATTCGTTCCATTCGATTCATTTTACAATAATATCGAACCAGCTAAATTCAGGAACTAATACCCATCCCCATATTTCACCTATTAGATCTTATTGACATGACAAATTACGCCAACCAATCCCGGTGCTCTTTTTCCTAGAACGTACCGCATAAGGGAGATATCTCTATATATATAGCAGGTATGAGCGTTGGGCGAGCTAATATTCAAATTAATTCCCGAACATATTTTACGACGGGGCGCACTCTACCGCGTAATAAACTCCGGAAGTAACTCAAACAGTGAGAGAGCGCACCTTAGCGTTCCTCTCTCTCTCTCTCTCTAACCCGATGGATCGTCTTAACTCAGGGAGAGTCTACTCCGTACTGAACGATCATCGTAATTTCTCATCCGGCTCAATTGCCCTCGACCGTTTTCGACGGTCGTAGATCATGTGACTCGATGTCGTCCGGCCTTAGGAATTAATTACCGGGGAAAGTTTTGGCAGTCGCAAAAAAGAGGTGGCGGTGTGGAAAGTATTTGAGTTTCAGTCACTAAAGTAACTTGAAAAGTATTATTCGTGTCGCAATCATTTTTTTTAATGCTAACTAGTTAAATATTACACTATATAACACGTTTTTTGTGCTTGAGTAGTGAGCGTTATTTCCAACTTATTTATGCTTCAAAACAATAGAAAAATACTTTTATTCCCCTCTAATTTTGCTTTTGTGACTAGGACAACGAAAATTTGAAATATACCTACATATATATATCGTATGTCCATTTAAGTATGAGACAAATGGGAAAAAAAGCTTATTGTTGAATTTATAAAAAAAAATATGTAAAATAAAAGTTGGTGCTTCTTTAAAAACATATTTTATATTCAAACAAATAATTGTCTTGAGAACGCTTATTTTTAAAGATACCAAAAAGCTCCATTAGCAAAAAGTACTTCAACTCCCTAAATATGCCAAAATACAAAATTTCAAAGTAGAAATCAAAGAAATGGAATTCTACAAAATTACACAATATGAGCCAAACATTGAAAAAATACTTTTTTAATTTTTTTTTGTAAAAATGTTTTTTTCGATGTTTACTTGAAAGTTGGTATTTTGGCATATTTAGGAATTTGAAGTACTTTTTTTTTCTAATAATTCTAAAAATATATTTCTAAAGAAGCACTGCCTTTTATTTTATATAATTTTTTTTATAGATACAATAAAAAAAATTTTGCCCCCATTAGTCTCATATTTAAGTGGACACAGTGTATATTTCCAATATTTTCTCCTTACGGGTGAGCTTTTTAGGAAAGTCATCGCAGTCGAGAATCTTCTTAATTTGAGGTCATACGAAGACATCGGCTTTGACCTTCGCCTCAGATATCTGTTTCATGGCTGCTGACTCCGTACCTAGAGCTTTCGCAAATTGTTTTATAAGCCCTAACTTTATGTGCAGTAGCGACATCAGCACCTTTAGAGGGTCTACCAGTGGCTCCCATTTGATATTGTTTTCCGCTATAGAAAACTCTGTCCTCTGTGGCCAGTCGCGCTTGTTGTAGTGTGCATTGGTGTCCCTGCTGTCCCAAAGACAAAGATAACATGGGAATTTGGTGAAACCACCTTGCAGATCCATGAGGAATGACACCATTTTGAAGTCGCCGATGACCTCCCACCCATACTTGTCATACTTCAAAACTTTCAGCAAGATCTTGATGTTAAAGTAATCCTCTTTGAAGTGCACTGTGAAAGTTATTACCATTATGCAGCAGTACTGCTTTGAGGCTTCTTAAAGAGCTGTCAATGAAGAGACGCCGCTCATTTGGATTATAGGCGATTCCAATTGCCTCAAATAGCCCAGTCACATCGTGGCAAAAGCAGAACCCATCTAGATAAGTGAGAAAGCTAGAAAAAGTTTGGTGACGCTTTCTCTGATCTACGACTCGCACAGTTTCATCCAGCAAGTTCCACTGCTTCAGCACAGAGGTCAAAATCTCAGCATTGGACTTGGAGAGTCCAAGATCTTTAACTAAGTCGTTGATGTATTTTTGGTTGGGGTAGTATGGGCCTCTCTCATCATCTCCATATATGAAATCGTCATCTAATTCTACAATATTTTCTTCACACTCCGACTCGCTGTTGCTGATTGAAGACGCCTGATCTATCTTAGGAGGAGTAGGTAATAGAAGCTGAGGGCTCTGTAATACTAGGGCCATAGATGAAGGAAGATCCGGATACATGACAGCAGGTGCATTTTTGCCAGTACGGCGCTTGGAAGACTCCACAATGCAAAAATAGCAGTTGCTTGAGTGGTGAGTGGGTTCCCGCCAAATGCTTGGAATTGCAAATCTCATCTCTTTTCTCCCCTATACCATCCTCTTGTCTTAATAAACTGACCACAAACATAGCAAAATGCGTCTGCTTCATGTTTGCAACCTCTTGAAAGCCATCATCTAATTAGAAAATAGGTATAGTGAAATGAGAAGTACATATACACACCGTTTTGAGCGCTGAAATCGTGGGTTGAGTCTATTATATCAGCATTAGGAGTGTACACGTTTTGAATGGAGGGACGTTGGAACATTGGATCTGTCAAAATTTAAAATAGCGCCTGAACAATATAGCAATAAATTATCAAAGCAGGTTGGGTGGTTGAGACATTTTCGTTGTGATATTTTCGTTTTATTTTCAAAAAAAAAAACAAAAAACAAATCTAAAACCGAAAATGCAGATACTTGTCACTTTGACAGACATATTTATGTCATTTCTATCGTAAATGAATTCACTCCCGTCACTGATGCCTTTAGTTCCCGTATTCTTCGTCGAACGGGATAATATGTACTTCTCCTTTTGGGTTTGTTTATAAATTTTAAAATATCATTGTCTTGGTCACAAAAGCAAAGTTTGTGGGACATAATCGACTGTTTTTATACTTTTCTGACATAAGAAAATAGGAAATGACAACCCAAAGACAAAAAAAATAATAGAAATTGTTACATAGTGTTATTTATCTTTTCATTCCTGTTTACTCGCTTTCCAGTAGATCTGTGTATACGGCTTGTATATTGCCATCGATGATGGCTTAGGGGCAAACTCCGTTTATATCCGAATTCGATCGTCGAAGCGATTTACTCAGCTAATGAAGATTTATAATTCAAGCGCTACTGGTATATGTATGAATACACTATAGGATTAAACTCTGTATCACCGAAGCATAGTCAACCGATGTTTGGATTAACTATTGGGATATAACGCTGTAATCTGTCTACCAATATTTAAATGTTTGCCAGCTCAAGTAATCGATAATCATTCATGACGTGGAATATGTTTATGTGTCGTCCGATAAGAAAGGATAGTTGACTAAACGCTATTGGTGTACTTACCCTAACAACCAGAAATATTACATAGATATTTTTAAAAATATATTTTATAAATATTTTTCGTGAGAGGTTTTTGAATATATTTTTCATATTTTTTTCTAAATATAGATAAAATATTCAATTAAAATATTTATTCCATATTTTAAAATTAATGTAAGCGCTATATTTTTTCTAAAATATTTGTAAAATATTTATATGATGACGAAATTGAGATTTTTTAAGCAATCTATTTAATTTGTCAAAATGAACTAAAATTGCTCTTGGTCATTTAAAATGTATGACGTCGATAACGAAAAGTTGAAACATACATAGCGTTTCCTTGTAGCCTCTAAAACAATGCCAATTGTATTAGATCATACCATGAATAAAACATCGTACAACATTATCAACACCTACTAATACATTTGGAGCATTTACAATAATTGGGGTGGTAGCTACATTCTAATACTTACGATAATTATTTATACTTTATTTCATAATATTTGAAAACCTTCTACGTACAAACAATAAAACAACACAACGTATTCTCACCTCTATTTGAGGTTATGACGCTTATTTACCGAGATGAATCTCTTAAGCAAATCAACTAGCAATTTATCTGGTAGATGCAGTACATATATGATGCATAAAATTCCTACAATTATATTATTAAACGATTTCTGTACATAGCGATATTGAGCATTCCAATTTATCTTATAAATGCCATGACATGTTCAAAGTTTTGCTTACCTCGTAGTCACCACAAAACTAAACACACCCCGCAACAATTAATTACACAGTTAACCCTAATCTGCCCTAATCGTATACTATTATAAACTATAACATGTAACGGACAAACGAATGAAAACGTTGATGATACGCACGTGCGCGTATGCATTCTATGTACCTAATCCATAGACGCATAAACAATACTAAATCATATAACATCGGCACCGTAATGAATAGAGGTGTTGTGTTGACGTTCGCAACTTACAAATGTTACAAATAATATAATACAAAACGCAGATATATTAATAGAAAAGTTACAGCGCTCAACTAAGATATTAATTAAATCATATTAGATATATATTATCTAATTTAATCTTTAAACTATCATTTTCAATAGGTACATACCTACTTAATATGTATGCATATTTTACCCATTTTATATTATTCGTCCTACGCACCAAATGTACAAAGCAAAAATTCAATCTTTTTTTTTATATGAAATAAATATTTACAGAAATACAAAGCAAAATATTCTTGCAGAGTTATGAAAAATATATTGAGAAAACATTTGCAATAAAATATTATTAATGCTACATAACATATATTTATATTTTTAAATGTTTTCCTAATATATTTTCTATAATATATTTTATGCATATTATATTAATATAACTAATATTCAAGAAAGATTTAATATTTTTCAAATATTTATAAAATATGAAATAAATATGGTTGGTCACTGGGGTGAGTTCAAAGTTTCAGTGCAGTTCAGAGTTTATTATCAGAAATGTGTTGATATTATAAATTGAGGAACAAACATAACTAAGAGAAAATAGAATCCTATTTTCATCAGTAACGGTTGCTCCCACTAATTCTCAGAAATAAGTGGGACGAATGATACGAAGAACTTCTCCGCGTATTCCTAACGCAATTCTGCGAGTTTGATAACTTCTCTCTCCCCGATATTGTCGCAGCGAACGACATTTCGAGATTATCAACAGCAAAATTGGTTTGATAATAAATGAATGAAGTTGGCTCGCAGGCTAATCGATTAAAGTTACGGCTTTGCGATCACATGTCGCAAGTATAAATAAATAAAATCAATTACCATTCCAATAGTATTCCAGCTGAAATCCATTATACCGACAAAATGGCGATAAAAAAACAGGTTTTCCCGTCTGTTTTGGGCACGTATGCACACTATAATTTAGAATCAGGACAATCCATGAATAAATAATCCGGGCAAATCGTATAACATATGCGACAGCGGCGAATTTTTACAACCGAAAAAAATATATTTCAAATAAACTGAGCCATAAATTAAAGTGTTTACGTTGGGTTTTATGCTCGGGATATGTGGAAAAAAGGGGTTCAATTTTTATGGATATATATTTTTTATTCCGATAAAGTTTTAATAAATTAAAGTAATAAAAATAAAGTAACAAAGTAATAAGGTTGATAGTAGTATTGAGGCCGGGTTAAGAATAACTGAAATCAGTGAACGGAAAATTTAAATTCGGCAAAAAGTGGATTAATTCAATGCAAAATTAAATATTTGCGATATTACTTAATCTTAACGAGAGATTTTTAAAAATCGGGTGCGTTGACTGCAACAAGGTTTGTGTGCAGATCTTTTAGTCATAAGTAGGTAAAATTAATGAAGTGTTGAAACAAGCAGTTCCTAATTAGTTCAAAATTGCAATTTGTTTACTGCATTTGCAATTATTTATCCTATTACCGGTTTCGGCATATAAGTTGCCTTCTTCAGGTTCATAAATAGAAATAACTATGAATGCAAAATTAATTGTGTTAGCTCAAAATATTTTTCTCTATTTTCCGAAACTGGCCAACAGAGAAAAGTGCCATCTAAATAAAAAATTACTGGTGTGAATCAATTTCAACATAGAAATGGATGCATCTAACGCATCTACTCCTCATTTCATCAATATTTTCAATGGGAGTTGCATAAATTAATAGATTTAAGGTGACTTCAGAGAAAAGAGTCTAGAGAATTTAAGTCTGGAGATCGAGGAGGCCATGGTTGTGGGCCTCACGAGCAACTAAATTGAAACACGCTGGAGTACTATCGTGCACAAAATACATTTGTAATCCTAATCGCACAAAAAACTTCTTCCATCACCAGTGGTAGCTTCTCTACAAGAAAGCTGCGGTATACTTTTTCATTTAACATCATCGACAAAAAAAAAATATGGACCTATCAATTGGTCTGTAACAATTCCTGCCTACTTCATGACGGGTGTCCAACGTTTCGTGTGGGATTTTGTCCTGAAAACCGCCAAAATCCTGGAAGTTCTTGCAGCTGTGAGAACAGACAGTCGTATTACCTTAGTAGCCAGATTAAGTTTGTTTGTGTCATTTCGCCGGTACGTTAGTTTAGTACTTAGTTTCCATACTTTGTGTATCGCGTCCCCACGAGCTATATATTAATTTTATGCACCGTGCATTTACTGCAAGTGTGACAGACTTTCCCAATACCCGATCCTCTTCCCTGAATTAAATGCAGATCGTAATCGTTCTTTGGGTGTGACACAATTTTGGTTTTTGCGTCTCTGACTGATTTTAGACCGTAGTCGTTCCTGGGGTGTGGCACGGTGCGATCTTCCGTCTGGTGTTCGGTTGTAGTTCGTAGACGTCCTCGGGTGTGGCATGACGCCACCCTTCACCGATGAATGTCAAGAATTCTAGCATAAATCCACTTATGTATGTTTAATATATATTTTTCCGACAAATAAACCGTTAGTTACACCGATAATTTCGTTGTAAATTACTACTGTATGTATTGTTGCGCGATTTTACTTTACGTGTATGCATCCCTTTTTTGTCTTGTTGTTTTCAGGAAAAAAAAGGATAAAACCAACGATTTATTCAAAAACTGTTGTGTACATCAAACTAAAAACTCTGGATAACCACTCACGCACTGAAGCTACCTCACTAGAGTTGGTTTTGATCATTATTGTACGACGTTTGTACGCGGCGTAAACAAGCATTTTCGCGCGCAATTTACAATCGTACAACTGACAACCGTCATTGGTAACGCCGCAATGGCAGAATTAGGAATCTGCTACGAGGGTAATTCAATAAGTTTATTAGTGAAAGGTAATAAGGACATATTGAAGCAAGAAGTTGTTCGTAACTACCGCGCAAAAGACTATCTAAACAAATAAGACAATCAAACCAAAGAAAACGTCATTACAAAGTAATACATCAATACTAACAAATTTATTTTTAGATAACAATGAAATTACTAATCATCAAAAAGGAATAGTAAAAATGAAAAAAATGCTGTGTACTGAATGTACCAAAGAAAAAAGCAAAATGAAAAAAATTAAAAATTGAAAATTAAAGTTATTTACTAGCTCAATGGATAAAACAAAAGGGCGCAAAAGAACAATTAAACTCAGGGTTACTCCCGCTAATTAAAACTAAAATTTAATCGCGACAAGTAAATTGTGGGTGAAAGAAATCTGACTTTCTTTAATTGCTCCAAAAAATTGAAAAGGTTTAATCAAAAATAAAAGACAGAATTTAGAATGACGTTAATTAACTAACAAGAATTTATTATATATATAAAAAAAACATTTAGTTACAAATTGCAGAAAAAAAACCATGAGCTTAGGGCTTTGGCCGAAATCAAAAACTGCATTAGACTCTAATTTACAAAAGGACAATGCTAAATCCTTTAACAAAGCAAAAATACAAATCTGTTCAGGAAGATAATCCTATTTTACGAAAATTCACGTGGTTTCAAAATTTAAAACAAACAAAATTAAACGTGGACAATTCAAGTAAAATTTACCAAAGAAAAATTTAAATACAAGCACAATGCTTCTATTCACCCAACCCGAGGTGATTAAAAATAATTACAAAACAGCAAAATTAAAAAACGAAAAATTAACTCTTTAAACTAAAATATATCTTCCCGAACAAAAATAATAACTGATCTTATACCTAAATTGTGTACACAACAATACAACAACAATTATTATTAAACGAGTAGATGGACGAAATAAATCAAAATACTCGAATTCAAATATTTATTTAGATCATAAGAATTACAAAATGGCAGCAATGAAATACAATTTTACATCTACTTACTCTTTAACGTCTATCGAGAAACTAAGTCTTACAAGATTAAACAGTCGTATACATATAAATCCTACTCACGCGCTACGTGCAGCGCAACCGCATCAAAAATCAGTCCGCCAACGGACAAAGTCACAAAACATAACAACATAAACAATACAAGTGAACGCAATATGTACAAATAAATGAAATGAATTTAAACAAACTGAACAATTAAATAAATAAATTAAACAAATCAATTCAATTTAACAAAATCTTATATAAAATAAAATACACAATTGAAATTGTGGAAACTCTTGCGAAACATTGATAAAGACTAATCGGAATGAACAAGAAAAAAAAACTGAAATTGCGAAAACCGGGGTGCCAGACCACAGCAGTACACCTGGGTGAATAAGTTTATATGGAAGCCCAGAAGAAGAAAAAGAGAAAATGCAAAAGCGAAAATATCTGGTGGAAATACAAAAGTTCTAATAGAAGTTTTAATTCATATACTTAATAGTAATGTTAGTAATTTCCAAACTCTTCTCCTTCTTTTCCTACGCAACTACTTGCAGATTATATTTACAGAAATATTTCGAACAAACTATGGTTGCATGGGAAAGATACGACCTATGATCAATTAGTACCCGCATCCTTCACTATCACAGGATCTAATCTCCATCTCCTTGTAATTAAGCAGGGAGAAGTGAACCCTGCCATCAGATGTGGGCCTCAGCTTCCTAACTCGCAATTTTTCCCCGGACAACGTCGCCGCTAACCGGAAGAAGAGGCGCGCAATAAATCACACGGCGAGAACCCGCCCAGTACCGGGATTACTAAATAATCCTAACGTCACGTTATATTACTTAATACACCGCAGTTTTCCCAGAGCAGCGCGGTTCGTCTTGCGACCGCGGGACTTATAAAACTCAATTAGGCGGTCGGATATTCTTCCCGGCTCCTTCACCGTAATCCAGCGCCATTGCGAAGACGATTTATCACGCGGATATGTGCATGTAGATATGGGAGAATCCGCGTTAGGAATTCTCGACTGTCGTATTGTCGTCCCTGGGAGTATAATATAGGTAAAAATATGGTGCACCGGGCGTCGAACGTCGCTGCACTGTTTACAGACCGCTGCGGAGCGGAAGATTTACAACGCCTACCCGTCGAAATATTGACATTTCTCCCGTTATATATTGGACTGGCGTACGCCCGAGTGTGATGGATTGAATGCGCACAGATAACCGTGCCGGGAATTTATGGAAAACTGTGCAGTGAATATGCGATAATATCTCCGCCCTGTTCTGCTAAAGTGCCTTTTTTTTGGCGTTACGTTCGAGTAAATTTCGTTAATTCGTTGAATTGGTTGATGCGCAGGATATTGCAAAATCGCCATTTTGAATTTCATAGGTATTGTTGTGTACTGATTGTAATAATAAAACTTGCAAAATGAAATTAACAAGGAAAAAGAAATTAAATTAACTAGCTCAACGGATAAAAATTTAAAAGGGCGCAAAAGAACAATTAACCTCAGAGTTACCCTCGCGAATTAAAACTTGAATCTAACCACGAAAAGTAAATTGTAGGTGAAAGAAATCTGACTTTCTTAAATTACCCCAAAATTGAAAAAGTTTAATTAAAAATAAAAGAACAGAAATTTTTAACCCAAAGATGCTAATTAACAATCAACTTTATTTAAAAAAAAAAAGAAAAAAAAAATTAATTACAAATTGCAGAAAAAAAAAAACCGTGAACAGAGGGTTCTGGCCTAAATTTAAAAACTGCACGTGATTCTAAATTACAATAGGACAATGCAATTTCCTATATCAAAGCAAAAGATTTGGTTTGTTCAGGAAGATAATCGTAATTATACCAATACAATCCTCGTGGTTTCAAATTAATACAAACTAAATTAAGCGTGGACAATTTCTAGTAAATAACAAAAGAAAAATTAAAATGCAAGCACAAAGCTTCTACTCACCCAAACCGAGGTGATTAATAATTAAAATGAAACAGAAAAAAAAATGGAAAAACGAAAAAATTAATGCTTTAAAATATAATGAGAAAATTACAACTGAAATCTATCTTCCTGCACGAAAATAATAAATGATTTTATATCTATAGTGTGCACACAATAATATAATAACAATTATTATAACGCGAATTCCTTGATGGATTAAATAAAAGACAAATAATACGAATTAAAATATGATATCAATTGAAATACAAAATGGCAGTAATGATTTACAAAATTACGTCTACTCACGCTAATATCTACCAAGGAACTCTAGAACCTACTTCTACAAACGTATTCTTACAAAAATCCTACTATCGACTACGTACAACGCAGCCGCACAAATCACCGACAAAATCTACTAGAATAAACATTAAGCAGAACTAGCAAATGCTAGACATCTAAAAGAATGAAATTAATTTAAAAAAAAACTTAACACTTAAATAAATAAATTATACAATTAACTCTTTAACTAAAATTTATACAAAAATAAACATTATTACACTGCGTAGGCTTTCACGGCCGGTGTAACTATAACTAACAGCTTCTTGCGGGTTTCGCCGTGTGTCAAAACTTGATAACTGAACAGTTCAGTTATCCTGAAGAAGATGTTAGTATGAACAGCGAAACGTCGAGCGAAAGTTTTGACACACGGCGAAACCCGCAAGAAGCTGTTAGTTATAATAAACATTATTATGAAAATTTCTCGGTACAATGATTCAGCAGTTTTAAGTAAATATCAAATATGCAACACAAAATACACTCGCGATATGTGGGTTGCCACAGCAGTATATTGTTTATATTTAAACGACATCTTTGAACTGCTAGATTGCAAAGTTGCTGCGTACGCTGATGATTTAAAGATTTTTGTTCGGATTAATTCAGTGACTGATTGTTTAAGGCTTCAAAAGAATCTTGACACCGTCAGCAATTGGTGCGCCAGGAATAAAATACTGATGAACATAAATAAGTGTGTGATTGTCTCGTATTCAAGATGTGGTAATGTAGTATATTATCCCTATTGCATAAGTCATACTCCTGTGCCTAGATTATCTCAAATTAAGGACTTAGGAGTACTTTTTGATTCGCATTTGACGTTCAGCAATCACGTGCTAGAGATTTGTAATTCTGCATCCAAGGCTTTGGGATTTCTGATACGCACATGCAGAGAATTTAAGGAGACACAAACGTTAGTTACGCTTTACTACACCCTGGTTAGACCAAAACTGGAATACGCTTGCACAATATGGTACCCCTACTACCTTTATCAACAACTCTCGCTCGAGAGAGTACAGAAGCGTTTTTTGAAGTTCCTCTCCTATAGACTGGACGGAGTTTATCCCCCACGAGGATCAGGTTATGAAGAACTTTTATTAAGACATAATTTTAATTCGCTAAGTCAACGCAGAGAGGAAAACAGCGTAAAATTTTTAATCAAAATTGTGACCAATCGAATCGACTCTCCTGAATTGTTATCGCAAATCAATTTTAATGTGCCTACTTACGCAGCTCGTTCAGTTGATACTTTTGCTATTCCTGTATGTAAAACAAACGTCTTGCGAAAAGCTCCTTTAACGCATATGGCTAAGAACGCTAACAACTTGTACGAAGACTCATTTATTTTTAAACACAAGTAACAACTTCTTTTAACTGTCATAATATCTTTCACCTCGTTTTTTCTATTTTTATTTATTAGGCTAGACTTAGTGATTTTTTTTTTCTTTCTTTCTCTATTTTTATTAATGGTATTAGTTTTTTATTTATGTATCGTTATTCAGGTTAGGCTGAGATTTATGTTAAATGAATTTATTTCTATTTAATTTGTTTATTTATACACTGTACATTTGTTTTGGTATTGTCCTGTTAATGGTTTTTTTCTGTTGGACAATAAACGGTATTATTATTATTATTATTATTATTATTATTATTAACTAGTGTAGTTGATATAAGCAATGTAATGTTTGACAAATGAATATTAAACAAATTTTGTGAATTAAAACTTAAAAGTATAGATAATTGAAATTCTTAACTTAACATTTTTAATCAGATAAATACTCTTGTTTAAGGTTACTAGTAGTGCTGCGGAAATCACCAGATATCAAAAACCGATTAACCGATTTTTTTCAAAAACCCGTTTCACATAAAACCGGTTTTAATTTCCAGCATTAGTTACGGAATGTGTTCAGAATTATAGACCAATTGCATTACTTTTTGTTGTTTCTTTTAAATCATTGAAAAGTTGCTATATAATAGAACAATAACATTTCACAATAGCAACAACATCCTTTAAGGGCGACATCCACAGTCTGGATTTAGAGGAGTACGCGGCAATTGTTTTTATTCAGAATGTACATGAAAATTTAAATAATAAATATAAAGTTACAGGCATTTTCTATGATTTGACTAAAGCATTTGACAGCTTAAATCACTCTATTTTACTAAATAAACTTGAAAGAATGAAAATTAGGGGAAATGTAAAAGAGTGATTTAAATCATACTTGAACAACCGTAATATTAGGGTTAAAATTAATGATGTTCTGTTAGCTAGTTCTGATGTTTCCCTGGGCGTACCTCAAGGCAGTGTTTTAGAGCCGCTGCCATTTCTGTTATTTGTCGATGACCGACCAAACAGTATTACAGATGGTGTATGCTGATGACACTGCTTGCCTCGTAAGTGCACCGCATACCGATTGTTTGTCAAAAAGCTATTATGCACCTTTTTAAAGTGCCAAATTTATTCTTTAGCTTAGTATATCCAAGGAAAATATTAGCAGTAGAGACATGTGCCAGTAACGTCATGGAAAAACAACCAAAGAGCCAGTTGATCAATATCCTACCGCATAGCCAATCGGCCTAAAGACATTAGCATCAGATAATGTCAAAACCAAATAATTGGTATTGCCTGGAAAACCTTAAGACATTGGCTAAACACATCAAAGCGTCGGTGCTTAAGCATAAGAGCAGAGCAGAAAACGAACTTGCAAACGGACTAGCAAAAAAGGGCTCTGAAATAGAATTCACTGGACCTAAATCAGGTCTGAGACTACGTTATGCGGTGCAGTGGGTGAGTGAATCAAAAAGAAACACCAGTCCCGCTTGAACAGCGTTGAAGAATACATGTATGGTGATTCCTCCATAAGAGCCATGAAAAAAAAAATGCCATGGTGGCATTTTTACGGTTAATTGTTTAAGCAATTTTTATTTCTAGATATTATTTTTAATATTACTTTTACTGCAATTCAATGAAATAGAGCTGCAACGCTTACTCGTCAGTGAATTCTTAAATGCAATTGTGATTATTGCATCAATGAATTAAGTTCATTATTTTAATTTGAAGTTTAACCTATAACAATAACTAAAATTTATTAGGATTATGATAACAACAATGAAAGCACCATTGCGTTAGATATCAACAAATACTGTTCATTGTATTGATGCTTTTCTTTATTCTTCTATTGGAGTTTACACATAAAATTAAACTGGTGTTAGTTACAACAATAACATATTTCATTGAGCCAATCGAACTGCCACTTCATTTTCAATGATTTTGGTTTCATTAATACAATGAATGATAACTCAATAAACTGCGTCGTTATTTAATAAAATTCTTTCATGATATTAAACTGTTCTTTTAACCAATTTTAATGATATTCATGTGAACAATGATTTTTTCATTTTTTGGACCCTTTTGTCCAGTGTTAGAGGGCACTGCGCACTAAAAAGGACACCTACAGAAAATTTGGATATACACTGGAGATACCAACTGCAGACTGTGTAATGAGAGGACAGAAAACGATTGCTCCATTTCGTGTGAATGTGAGGATCTAGGCGCAGAACGACAGGCAATTTTTGGCAAGCCAAAAATGAACCTACAGGATTACTTAGATCAAGGAGAAAATAATGCCCTTTACCAATGTTTTTGAATGTCATTGTTTCTTTTTTCTATATAAAATAAAATGTTAACACTTTTGATTCTTGAAATTATGTTAGTAATATGTGTTGCCACAATATTAAATTTCAACTTTATGTGAAATGCTGTCGTATGTCTATTAGTCAACCAAAAATACGATAGACATTAAAGCGCATCCATTATTAATAAAAAACTTTGACCATCTACATTAGACCGAGCAGCCTTTCCCATTAGTGTCATCTCCGTTTCGGTTCATTTTTCATATTAACCCTGCGTTCACAAAGCGGCACAACCGGCAAAAAATAGGCCACCCAAGGCTAAAACGCAATCCACAGCCACTCTAAAAACTTCGCAGAAAAAACATGAAAAAAAACACCCCTGATCGTTATCAACGCCCTTTGAACACTCCAAATTTGCAGCAAGGCAACTACTGCCCTTCTTTCGCCCGCTCTTTCTCTCGCTGTTCCTCTTCGTCCTTTTTTTGTTTGGTGAACTCTTCTCCGAGACGTCCAACCCGCATATTCCCATCCCCACTTGGATCTACGTGCGCCGAGGTAAAAAGACTCCTGGCATATTTATGACGACAGTTTTATGCATACCATTATAACTTTCTCGCGGGCTCGCAGTCGATATAAAATAAATCTAAGGCATCCCGGACACGATGGGAATTCCCACATAATTCCTCTTAAGGCGGGGATGGGGACGCGGCAAGGACTCCTTTTCGCGAACGGAATCTGTCGTCGAGTGGCACGATAACTCAAAACTTTCGCAGGATCGATTCGCCCGGGGAGATGTATGGAAAAAGGATAATAGCAGAAAAAAAAAAGCGAAGGGAACGTAGTCATGGAATGAACGCGAAAAATACCGACGAAAAGCATCCATCATTTACGCTTCTGATTCCTGGTGCAAGGTAAACTTTGACGTTACTTCATCTGTGAAGAAATGTGAAAAAAACTTCAAAAGTTTACCGTCTCTCTCTGGGTAATTAACGAGATAAAAATGTGGATAACTAAACTTCCATCTAAACTTAATTTGGAAATGCCAAGGAAATTTTACTTACCTCCTTAACTGTAAAAAGAAAATAAGTGACTTCGTACTCAATCCTGCCAAACGGAAATTTTTTTCATAGAATTTTGAAAAGCAGTGCCGTTTCAACTATTGAGAAAACTGGGTAAAATTATCAGTAAATAGTATCAATGTCTGCCCCAAAATTCCATACTATTTAAATCCAAATTGCAACGTAAATACCGATGAAACTAGCCAGGAGAGCTCTAAGAGACACTCAATGGGTCCAGAGCCCGTATGTGGGTTACAAGGATCCACAAGAAGGAGATTTAAACTTGTTGATAAAGAAGTCAAGAAATGGAGTCGATAGGTAAACTCCATAACAAATGCTGATAGGGGATGGGGATGTAGTTTCTCTGATAACCTACTCAAGCGCAGTAAGAAAGATGTGGTTGGTAACTGGGACACTGTCCTCTGAAAAAGCATCTATACAACACAGGCCGTGTAAGCGGACCTTGGTGTAGAAGATGCGAACTACAGGAGGAAACGAGTTTACATGTAATCTGGCACATGTGAGGAACTGAAGGTATTAGGCAGAAGTAATATCAGGAGAGATCTATTTGAGCCCTCGAAGGTCTCAGTTTCACACTGGGCAAGATAGTGGGCTTTATAGAGAACACCAAGCTGCTCGAGTGGAAATAAGAGAATCGATAGGGATGTACAATGAGCACCAAGCTCAAGTGCCCGGAATCAAGTGCCCACCTAACTTGAATGAATGAAATGAATGAATGAAAGGATCCAAATTCATTTTTATCTCTACTACTTCCCACCTAGGCCGGTAGACCTCGACTTAAAAGATATACAGACTGCTGAAATAAATTATACCAAACGGCGTACTTTATTCTCACTATCACCTACTCAAACAGGTAGACAGTCACAAATTCAAAAGGTTTGAGAATGAACATGGAGATTTGGAAATAGAAAAAAAAATAACAATAACATAATAAAACAACTAAATAGTCTTCTAAATTTATTTTCCAACTTTTAAGTTTTATATCTTAAGCTGATCCGTGGTTAGCAATACTTACTATCGAATTGAATATATATAAATAACGTTAGCAATTATGATGTGTAATATACAGGTCGTCCCAAAATAAACACAACATTAATTACCTTGAATTACCGTCACGAGGCGCATACTTCGGTATCTGAAACGGTAGATGCGAAGGTAGGCCATGTCGTGTCATTCACGGAGACGATCGCTATCTATAACGAGACAAAAGTGAAAATCTAAGTATGTCACCCAAGGAACGAATTTGCGCAGAAAACGAATGTCCTGGCACTCCTGTAAGACAACAACGATCAGCAACCGAACAAAAGAAGCGGATCACAAGGCCGTGTCAACCCCGTGAGAATGACAACGATCTCTAGCTGAACGGAAGACTATGTCGTGCCAACCCAGGAACACGATTACGATCTATAGCGGGGAGAGCGAAAAGTAGTTGTGTCGCCCCGAGGAACGCAACGGTCTCTTTGGCGTAAAACGATGACTATGTCGTTGCATCCCGTGGGGCGATCCCGATCAGTAACTTTATAAAAGCGGAAACTAGCCCTAAGGATGACAACGATCTCTAGCTGAATCGACTACAAAGGACTATGTTGTGTCCCAGGTGACGTTTACTATCTATAGTTC
>RXPK01000073.1:211200-317676 GCA_004143645.1 Protaetia brevitarsis
AATTATAATTATTACCCAATTTTTCCTGTTTGATGCCATTCCAATCATAATTAAGCAAGGAAACTATCGTGGAATCATTTTTTAATGGTATACATCTCAGGATGTTACGAGCCGTACACCGATTCAACCGTAGTCGATCCATTGTTATTTACGCATTCCTACCGTCGTCTCATCGAGTTGCGTATCCGCACCTGGGGCAGACCCATTAGTCATACACGTTGCTCTATCCGAACCAGATTTGCTTGCTCCAGATCACAGTCCAGGTTTCGCTCGTTTAAAAAAATACACGTTCTCCTTGCGATTCTTTCCAGGTGCAATGTGTTTGGCTTTCGACATCAGTTCTACAGTAGGCGATGGTTCGGAGACAGTGCGGATGATACATTATTCTCAGCACCACGAGCGTATTTAATACTATCGAGGATGAAGAGATGCGGATTAGGTGCTGCTTTTTCAGTGATCGTTTCGATCAACGATTAGAAACAACTTTGTCCCGTGCGTTGCCTTCTTCACAGGATGCGACTTGGCGTCGAATTGGCCGTCTCTCTGCTAAAAAAATGCTATCGGTGAGGCAAAGGTGTTAGATAACTGGTGCGATTTACATTTAATTTGTTTTTGCAGAAAGCTCCTCTCGACCCGGAAATCTTGAGAGATGAAGATGCAGGCCCCATCGTCGCTCAAATCCCAAGGCGCACGGAGAAATCAGTGAAACTATAAACAAATTACCTTCAAATTTATTTTTATTGATGTGGTTATAGTTTTCTTAATTATGTTCGATTCTTATTGAATTTTGGTGGGCTTAATTACAACGATACTATTTTCGTTTAAATTGGCTAAGAAATGTGCCTTACGTCAGAGTATTTAATTTTTATAAACCAGTGATCTCTTGACTTAATATGAATTAGTTTTATTATGACTGTGAGTATTGTGATATGTTTTAAAATGGAAAAAAAAAATTATTTTATTATTATTTTATAAATAGAATCAGTTGAGTTTTATTGGAATAAATTCTATATTTTTGACCGTTGAAGTAAGGTTTTCACCCTTCCCATCTAGTTTATACATGCTTTAAATTTCTGATTATAGTGGCCTGTTTTTTAACATCTTTAGATAAGATTGGCGGGACGACTACTTTTAAATTTTATTCTATTGTGAAGTGTCAGTGAAAATTAAAACGGTTGCATTTGATTTTATTATTTTATTAACAAAATACTTATTATTTAAGTTACTTTGAATGGTGAAATAGATAATCAATGGTTATTTAATAAGCACAGTGGTGAGGATTTCCAGAACAGTTCCTAATTGGCAGTTATTTAAGCAAGCCTTAAATCATGTTCATTGCTTCTATTGACTAATTACGGCTATGCACCTAAAAACGAATGCAATTGTGTAGAGGATCTACGACATGGAATGGAACACTTACTAAAAACACAATCACTCCAAAAGGTTAAGGGTCAATGGAAACAACGATTATGTTTTAAAACAGATTAAGTTATTACCATATAGAATAAATGTCATGAGTATAGCAGGTAAATTTTGGTGCGAAAACAGTATTGTCATGGTTTTTAAAAACATAATTATGACTAATTCTTGATAAATTTTTTTTTTGATGAGGCTGGTTGTCTTTCTGGTTATTTAAATAAGCAAAATATGAGAATGTGGTCGGCAGAAAACACTAATTCGTACAAAATTTCATTATATCTGCAAAAAATAGATGTCTGGCTAGCAGTGTTAAGGACACGAATTATTGGGCCTATTTTTTTTAAACTAAACAATAACTGCTGTAAGATATCGAAAAACGAATTATTGAAGCGTTTATTGAATAAACTTTATGATGATGAACTTACAGAAACATCTTTTTACCAAGATAATGCACCGGCACACAAATCTCAATAAACAATAAGCTTTTCCCGCAACAATTTTTCGATATAAGATCATTAATTTTCCCCACATGATCTCCACACTTGACAATTTAGACTTATTTTATTTTTCTTATACAGTGTGTTAAAAAAAGGTTGTCGAATATTTACCCAATATATAGTACTAGTGGTAATAAACCAAAAAAGTCAACATGGATCGCAATTCTGCTGTTTTTGACATATAGTCGATTGCATATTTTAAAAAGTAAAAAAAAAAATTTTGTCGGTTTTGAGAATAGTTTCCCTTGTCAAACAACTGATTGTGACTTAAATTTAGTTCTGTCAGACATTTGTCATCAGATTATTATCATTGGCGTCAATTTTTGTTTGTTCTCAAATTATGCCATAAGTACACAAATGCAGAAATGGCCGATATGCATTTTATGCACGGTCGTGCGAATGGTAATGCCACTGAAGCACGGCGTATGTATGCCGAAGAATTTCCAAATCGGTTGTTACCGAGTGATAAGATTTTCCAAGACTTCATATCGCGGCTGTCCGAAACTGGTTCATTTAAAATCAATGGTGGTTTCTGGTAGACCTAGATCCGTTTCTTCTCCCGCAGTAGAATTAGATATTTGAGACGGGTAGAAGACAACCAAATATTAGCACGAAGACTTGCCGCAGAACTGAACGTCAGTCGTCCTCTCATTGGAGAATTCTGCGGGAATAGCAGCTCTATCCTACCACATTCAACGCGTGCAAGTTCTTGCTCCTCTCGATTATGAAGCACGTAGGGTTTTTTGTCATTGGGTTTTACGAAAGCTGGCAGAAACTCCTAATTTTGCGACTCAGATTTTATTTAGTGACGAGGCTGGTTACAAGAGACGGAATATTCAATTTTCATAACAATCACGTCTGGGCAGATGAAAATCTCCATGCTGTTGTTGAACTGCATCACCAAAACGTGTTTTTCGCTAAATTTTGGCTGCTATTTTTGAGACTGTTTTAATTGGTCCAGTATTTCTCCCTAATCGTTTAACGGGACAAGTATACTTGGATTTTTTAAGAATGAATTACTCGTTTTGTTGGAAGACGTGCCACTTTTTAACAGATTAAATATGTGGTTTATGCACGATGGAGTTCCTGCGCATTTTTCCATCGTAGTTAGAATTTCTTAAATCAAGATTAACAAGAGAGATGGATAGGACGGGGTGGACCAACTGCATGGCCTCTAGGTCCCTGACCTGACACCTCTAGACTTCTATGTTTGGGGCATCTAAAACAATTAGTGTACGCACCATCTGTAAACAATTTGGAAGAACTCAGGCAACGAATCGTAAATTGTTGCGAGGAAATTCGGAGGACAGGAATTTTCAAAAGATTGCGTCGATCTTTCATAAGAAGGTGTGAAGCGTGCTTAGGAATGAACGGTGAACATGTAGAACAATTCTTTAGTTTTTTAATAAAAATTTGTTTAATTTACATTGCGATCAGAATTTCTTTGAAAATTTTTATCCTACTAAACAATATGCAATAGACTATATGTCAAAAACAGTTGAATTGCGGTCCATGTTAACTAAGACTTTTTTGTTTATTTCCACCAGTACTACAATTGGGTAAAATATCCGACAACCTTTTTTTAACACACTGTATATAAAGAGTATCATTTTTACAGCCACATAATCACACAATCGAAGAGTTTTGCAATGTTATTAGAGATCCCTGTCCCGACATAACCACACAACTCCTCATAAATGGTTTTGAGAACACGAAGCGTTGAGTTTGACTATGTCTTTAAAATAATGGGCAACATTTTTTTTCCACACATCTTCTTCTAATAGGAAAAATTGGTTTTTCCCCCTCGCAGGAAAGTTTCACGACTTTTCTTAAACCAGATACAAATTGTATTATTCAATCCATGAACATATTTTTATTTAATCAAATTATATAAATCAAACTTCAATATTAGCACGGGCTATATAATCGTACACATTTTGATAAAATACAAACTGTCAAAGTGATTAATGCGTGATTTCACTGATCGATTAAAAACAACCCATCATGGCCTACTTTAATCCTATTTGAAAACATGGTAATCGTTAGAACGAATTTAAATTTCCGCGTTCACGCGACAACCCCATTGGTCCGTTTCAAAACTTCGCGCGCGCGATTCTATTAGCTCGTTTCGAATTCGCCAATCGCGTCGCGGGACGCCACCAACTTCGATACCCCGTTTGTCGGACGCGCCATTTCCGCTTTGACGTTTGTCGGTAATAAAATGACAACGTCAAACCAGAACTGCGATTTCGCCTGCAGCTCGCAAAACTCACGATGGATTGTTTACACGTAAAAAACACGTCCACGGTTTCGACGGCAGCATGCGTACCTCATACGCGCGTAAATTCTCGTTTCAGGTTATGTACAATTTAGAGAAGAACGGCGCCCGTTCGCAAGTGAAGCAGTTCGCCTCGGAGAACAGGAATGCGAAGCAGCCGCTCGAAGACGGCGCCTGTTTCGTCGCCATACCGAAGCGTTACCGGAAATTGGATATGAAGTATAATAAGTTGGGCGCGGAGGATTTCCCGTTCGATCAGTTTAATAAGACGGGGTTGCCGGGATTGGAAGCGATGTTGCCGAACGCGTATTGCAACGCTATGATTCAAGTAATTAATCGTTATTTTTTTCTTATTTATTTTATTTTACGAATTTGGGAATATTTAGGTACTGTATTACACGGAACCGTTGAGGGCTGCTCTCCTCTCCCACTTGTGCATTAAAGAATTCTGTTTATCCTGCGAATTGGGTTTCCTGTTTCACATGCTTTCGACGGCGCAGGGGCAGCCTTGCCAGCCGGGGAACTTTCTGCGAGCCTTTCGGACGGTGCCAGAGGCGTCGGCTCTCGGACTTATCTTGAGCGATCTTCATCCTGAAGCTAAATCGAAGATCGATCTCGGCGCTCTTATACAGGTAGGCAAATAGTTATTTTTGTTACCACAAGAGGCGCTGTCATATTAAATGAGAACGAGGAAAATAAATGCTTGCCGACATAATTCCTTCGTTTCTGAATCGAAAATCTAAATGGCAAAATATTGTACCATGCTTTATAAGTCTTCACGAGGTTCTTGAAGTTCGGTTTTTTAGTTCCTTAATAAGCGTTTGTGTTCGTTATTTGTCGGTATAGATAGCTGCAATTTTGAATTTAGACGATTTCTTATTCCTGTTTTTTCGTAAACAGTTTCTTTTTGATTTTGGAGCCTGGTTTCAACATTTCGTCATAAGCATCTTCTCATGAAAAACACATTTGGCAACATTGTAGGACAATGACTTTGTATTCTAATTTGATTTCAATCAAAACCATTACTGTCAAATTTTGACATTAATCTGAAGTGTTCAATTTTATGCAAGCTCTGCTCTTTTTCATGATTACTCGTATTCTCTTGATTAGTTTTTCTGTTTCAGTTTTTTTATCGTTCTCGTATTATGGTTTTGTTTATTTACAATGGTTTTTAAATTTAATGAATATGCCGATATGTATATGGTATACGGTTTTTTTAATGGAAATGCTAACATGGCAGAACAGGAATATCGCGTACGTTTTCCAAATCGGAGACATCCTACTGGAAACGTATTTCGACGACTGGACCAACGTCTACGTGAAACTGGTTCGTTTATGAAAAGAAATGCCAATGCTGGTCGACCTAGACAACGGCGTACATTACAATTGGAAGAGGAAATTCTAGACTCAGTACATGAAGATCCCACCATCAGTACCCGACAGTTGGCGTCCACATTCAATATCAGCAGTAATAAGACCGTTCATTCGGTTCTACGTAAAAACCTTCTTTATCCATACCATATAACTAAGGTGCAGCCGCTCTATGAAAACGATAACATACACCGTTTAAACTTTTGTCATAGTATCTTAAATAGGATTCAAAAAGATGGCGACTTTTTAAGAAGTGTTCTTTGGACCGACGAGTCTATGTTTACCAGAGATGGTGTACTCAATACCCGTAATTTTCACCATTGGGCAGATGAAAATCCTCATGCGTTTCGGGAATACGGGCATCAAAGAAAGTTTTCAGTTAATGTTTGGCTGGGTATAATAAATCACCGTGTCGTTGGGCCAATCTATCTGCCAAATCGACTTGATGCCAACGGGTATTTAAATGTATTAGAACGAGTTATTGACGAGATGCCATTGAATATACGCCGTAACATGTTTTACATGCATGATGGAGCTCCGGCACATTTTTCTCGTAATGTGAGAGAGTGGTTGGATGAACACTTCCCTAACAGGTGGATTGGTCGCGGTGGTCCTATTTTATTGCCTGCGAGGTCTCCCGACCTAAATCCTTTAGACTTTTTTGTTTGGGGTTTCATAAAGGTGAAAGTTTACGCAACACCTCCACAAGACGCTGACGAAGTTATAGGACGAATTAACGCGGCAGTATTAGAAAGTACACCGGAAAGGCTTGAACAAGTAGTACAGACAATACCTCGTAGATTGCAAATGTGTTTACAAACAGACGGATATCAATTTGAACATATGCGTAGGTAATAGTGTTACTAATTTATTACAAGAGATGCGTTCGAAAAATCAAAACTACTAATTCTGTTTTAATAAAGCTTTCTTATTGCTTTTCCCTATGTATCATTTGTGTCATCACCATCATTCTGGTCTGTCAATTTTGACAAGTATTGTAACTACCATTACGGTAGTATGCGACTACAGTGTTGCCAAATGTATGTTACTTTCAAGTGGCTCCTGAAGACGCATGAAGCATAGTACCATATTTTACCATATAGATTTTAGATTCAGAAACGAAGGAAGAATGTCGCTACGTGTAGCTTTTGCGACAATTTATACACACGTTGTATATTACCATTGAATTTGATAAAATTGCTATTAAACATATTTTAAATGTTAGTTATTATTAAATTTTACGAATGTAGGTATATAATTTGTAGAGTTTGTGTTTGTAATCTTTTGTAATGTGTATTTTGTTTGTTTTATACACTCTTTAGTTTTTTCTATCACTAATAAACAAACAAACTACCTACATTTAAACACAAATCTAACAAACAAATGTATAAGATATGTTAACAGAAATACAAACGAACAAATATGAATATTTATAATAACAAACCAACTACAGCGCCCTCTATGAATGGTTTAACTATCTAAAATGAGCTTCGCTTTATATAGGTAGCACCATCGCTTGGTGCAGTTGGTATTACAATTCAAATAGGCGCGCATAATGATATGCAACTCACGAATAAATAGCTAATTTGTATTTGTCTATCTTTTTTGAGAAATAAAGTTGGCTGTTTCTGTTATTACTAGAAAAGAAAAAAACGTCTTTTATAAAACATGTTTTGTACTCACTTTTCACTCTTTAATTAATAACTAAAAAAATCACATTTCGGAATATAATACAGAGCTGGAACAGATTCATCTTGCATCAGATGCACGTCGAACTCTTGGAGACCAAGAAAAAGAAAGAAGAAGGGAAGATGACCAGAAAACCGTTCGTTTATAAGGAGACGGATTTCCCGAGCATTTTGTGCAGTTCAGAACGGAAGAGACCTGTTCCAGGTATAAAAATTTACGAAATTTAACTACTTATAATTAGAAAGATTGTCTGAAAGAGGAATTACTGCAAAAACATTAAAATACATCATTTCTGAAGAATTTGGAAAGTCAGATTCAATCTTAATTAGTGGTAAAAGTTAGAAACAGAAAATCAATCTATTTTGCATGTCAGATTCGTAGCATCTATATATTTTTTTTTGTTTATCGTTGAAAATATTCGAAAGATTTAGTTAAATATGTATATATTGTTATTAGAGCTGTGATTTTCCTGATGCGTTCAGAGGCGTCACAAAAAGATAATATTTTATTTTACAAAAAAAGAAAATGTCAAATTTTTCATAAGATATGTCAAAGAAGAACTAAACAAGTAGCAAATGAAAATACTTGTGCATGATTTAAAAGGTGAAATTTTCAAAAATATTTTTGGTGAATAATTTTGTGAGGCCTAAAGCACCCCTGTGAACTGATATATAACTTTAATATCAACTCTCAGATATTTGTTGAAAAAAAATGTGATTTTTTTTTTAATTTACGTATGATTACAAAAGTGAATTTGAAGCAACTTTTCAAATAATTTTTTTTTTGATATGTCATTTAATCTCACTTTTGGTCGATTCATTGAAAACTTTTTAAATTTGCCGCTATACTATCATCGATCAAGTGACATCTGTCAAAGTAAATTTTAAGGTTGTAAAGCTACGTTTTCACTGAGGCAACATTAAGAAAATGTTTGTTTTTGTTGCTTGTTTCCTCATTTCTTATTGTAATGATATTTCTGTCGACTTAGTTTCTAAATGCTCCTAAAAGTTTCATATTTTTGGCAACAGGAAGTACTTAACGTAAATGCTAAAACTATGCCTAAAAAAAAAAGTCTGCATAATTGGCTTTAATTAATAAAGTAAGTTATTCCAACATAAAGAATTATAACCACTAGTCATTTTATAATTACATAATTGAAGACACGAGTGGATGAAGGTCTTATGTTACAAAATCAAACTTTTTCAGAAATTAAGTTTTTTTAGGTAATTTTTCTCAAAAGTAGTAGAACATAACCCCTTCATACATTCATAAGACTCGAGTGTTCTTGAATTTCTGAATTTTCGATGGTGCGATATGAAAGATGGGTACAAAACACCTTGATTCATGCAAAAAAGACAAAGTTTTTAAAATGCGACATAGCACCTTCATCCACTCGTATCTTCAATTCCTTGCTATATTCACTAAAATCCTAGGCATGATTCATGATGTATGCAAGATGTCGTAATGTTTCAATGTATTGTAAATACTGATTACAGTACCGGAAGTGAATATAGCCAAGTTGGAGGACGAGAAACGCGAAGAGGAGAGCGAAATCAGCCAACTGTTCGGCACGAAACAGTTGCACATCAACTCCTGTCTGAAGTGCGCGCACGAAGTGAAGAAGGAGTCGATCCTGTTGGCCTGCAATCTGGTCTATCCGACCAGCGAGCCGGACAAGGACGAGTGGTCCTTCTGCGACATACTAACGCGATCCCTGACTCCGAAACAGACCACGCCCGCCTGGTGCGATCAGTGTAGCAGGTTCACGCCCACGTCGCAGGCGAGGATCCTCCAATCCCTGCCCAAATTGCTCGCCGTCAACACGGGCCTCCATAACACGCAGCACAAACTATTCTGGCAGAGTCAGATGGATAAAGTGGTGGCGAAAGTGACCAAGGTATGTACGTAGGTAAAAAAATCGGAACTTTAAGGCCACTTTAATTTTTTTGAGGTACGTTATGAAACCTGGTGCATTGATTTTATTTTATTTTCAGTCGATAAATGCAGAAATTCCGAGATCTTCCACCCCCAACTCGGTGGCGTCGACTAAGCCTTGTCGTTACGGGGATAATTGCTCCAGGCCGGGATGCAGATTCAGGCACAGCTTCGATAATGTCCAGGCTCCGGTGAATAATCCCTACTGTAGTAACAATTGGTTGCCGCATCACATTCGGATGACGTTGAACAGCGAAGAATTAATTATAGAAAAGGTGCAAAGTGATACGGTGAGTGTCATAACAATAATATATTTTCGATTGAAACGTGCTTATACAAAATAATAATAATAATAAACGAAATAGAAACAAGAGAAAAAAAAAATGCTTAACTAAAGAATTTAGTAAAATGAATAAAGTATTCGTACCAACTGTAATAGTTTAAATGAAGCAATAACTTTAATGTACTCATTTAATGAGGTTCACTGCTGTTTTTCGGTCGAAAATTTAATTTCTCTTATTGAATTAAAAAAAAATGCAAATGTAACAGTTTCATCGAAATCTGAATTTGCCTTTTGCCGTGATTCTTATTTTTGGAATAATTATAAATAAAATATGCAAAACTGTCGATTTTGCAGCTTAGTTTTAAAATTTTAGTATTATATTGATAGGTTTTAGAATTGTTTTTTTTTTTATTTCTTGTTTAACCTTTAATTTAGTTTCTTTTTTTTTTCTTGAAATATCGGTCCCGTTAAAAAAAAAAAAAACGAATTTCTTTATGAAAACATTTTAATTTTTCTTGCTACATTTCCTTGCTTTTTAATAACATTTTCAAACACCTTGTTAAATTAACAAATTATTTTTTTACTTTTTCAAACACACGATTCTAATATTATATGAACAATATAAAAATACAATCAATTATTTTTTGATGTTTTTCTTTTGCATTGTGTTCCACATTAAATGTAAAAATCTTACATATATGTTTCCTTGAAACTTCACAAAACTCTAAACGGAATTAGACGCTAAAAACAGATATATAGGATAATAATCATCTTGCTTTCTTAGCCAAATAGGGTTCATTGATTTAAATGAAATTCTTGAGTTTAGTGGCAATATGTTCAATTCTTCTTAATTCAAATTTACATTGTTTCCTAACGTTTCGAACGGAAATCCGTCTTTTTTAAAGATATAATATAGAATGGAACATAAGAGCAGTATTATGTCTGGGTTAAATTTGTTTGTAATAGAATGATGTTAAACAAATAATACATTCCTAGAAAAGATAATAGATTGAGCTGTATGTATGTGCCTCATTTCTCTTCACCGTGTAACTAAAGGCGAATTCACACTTATGCAATTTCTCGCAGCAATTCTTATTTAAATAAAAGTTGCATGCAATTTAGTATTCAGATTATGCAATTCTTTCAGAGTTATTTCAGAATTGCATAATCTGAATACTAAATTGCATGCAACTTTTATTCAAATAAGAATTGCTGCGAGAAATTGCATGAGTGTGAATTAGCCTTAATAAAAGAAAAGGTTTTTTTTTAATATCAATTAAAAAAGTTAATGAATTATTAATAATTGAAGGTATACAATATAAGTAATGGATTTTCACACTTATTAGTTTTTATCAAACTCTATTATTTTTTTGGGTTTGTCTTAAGTTTTTTGATCGATGTATCTTTTTTTTTAAAAAAAAACCTTTCCATTTAGTTCAAAAATAAATTGACAATAATAGAATTGTCAAATGCAGTTGTAATAGACCTAGTAGTAACATTGCAAAAGAGTTGTAAAGTATTTGTTGGTATCTGTAAAAGTAAGTTTGAAACACGTACAAGCTTAGAGTCAACTGATATTAGATTTCTTGAAAAAATCTTTAGCACAAAACCCTTATTGTTCTTTTTACTTTTCACTAAAAGCTGCTGCGAACCCAAACATACACCCCAATAAATGATAAATGAAATAACGTAATAAAGATTGAAAGTTTAAATTGAATAATAATCAACAAAAAACTTTTAGTTTCGTAAATTTCCAAACATTCCAAAACGCAGATGTACAATCAAATTGTGGTTGAGACTTTTCACTTTTCAATACAAACTTATCAACAAATATTAATTAAAAATTATCTACTGATGCTAAAATCTTATTTGCATTAGAAATTGTATCATTGGCGGAGCTTCTGGTAGCAATGGTGCTTATATTGTCAGCATATATATTTCAAATTCGATTTTTTTACTAGAAAACGATTATGTAGCTCGCTACCAGAATTATAAAGAGAGTAGTCCCAAGAACCGATCCTTGTAGTACACCCGTACCCAAATATCGACATTCGTAGATACTTTTAAGTAATTTGAATAATAAAATTTGATGTTTTATGCAATCAACCGCTTTAATAAGAACTAAAATGAGACTAACCGAGCATTAGGCATAGTTTATACCACACAACATGAAATAAAACTCGTTTTTTGAGGGGTTTTCGATGTATCATTCTTAACGGTATCATTTTTTCCTTATTTTTAGCCTGTAAGAACGCAACTTTTCCCTCCGGAACAACTGCAAATAGATCAACAGACGAACGCGTCAGCCGGACAAGTCATAGAAACGAAAGAATATTCCCTTTCCGCTGTCGTCTGTTACGTAACCGAACCGCTGGCCAACGATAAGAGAAATCTGGTGGCGCTGATCAAGGTGCCGCCCCTCTATCTACCCGATTCGACGCATAAAGATCAAAGATGGTACCTGTTCAACGATTTCAACATTTGTCCGGTGCCGGCGCATGAGGCCGTCTGGTTCAGTCTGGATTGGAAGACGCCCTGCGTCCTCTACTATTCCACGGCGAGGTGACCTCGTCGCACACCGAAATCACGCCCTCCCTTTCGAAGGAGGTGTTCACGCAGGACGCCTGTATAGTGCGCAGCGGCAGTACGGCCGCCGGCGTCACGTTCACGCCCCTGTCCGAGACGGAGATGCCGAAACCGGGCGATCTGATCGCGATGGACGCCGAATTCGTGACGCTGAATCAGGAGGAGGCGGAGTTGAGGAGCGACGGCAAGATGTCCACGATAAAGCCGTCGCAGATGTCGGTGGCTAGGATCACGTGCATCAGAGGGTGAGATTTTATTTCTTTTCTTATCATCATTTTTCTAGAATGTTTTTCAATTCAAAATAAAAATTGTATAAGGTAAAGTCAGGTAAGTGTGTAACCGGGGCAAGTGTGTAGGTTGGCTACATTTATTTTTAAAATTAAAATAAGGATGTCCTCTGTTATATTACTAATGTACTAAGCTTCATACTAGTTTTACAAATAAAAATTCACATCTGCTAACGTATAATAACTTAGATATCTTGTAAATTTATCATACCTTATTAAAAAGGCGTCAGTATAGTATTACACTCTTGGCCGAACTAAAGGATTAATATATAAAGTGCGGAACTATTACACACTTGCCCCATTTTGCTGGGTAAGTGAGTAAGTCGTATTGACACTGTTTAATTTTTTTTTTTTTTTCTAGTAAACCGTTGATAATTATAAAAAGCGTATCTATTGAAGGCGTCTTACAACTGAGCATATATTACGTACGTCTATGTGTAAAATTTATCAAAATGTCTTATTATGTGAACAGCGTTACATTTTCTTCACACTATGCAATTTTTACTACACACTTACCTGACTTTACCTTACATTGTTTGATATCTTTAAACCAGCGTTTCTTAAACTTCTAAACTCGCTTTAGATAAAAACATATAGTTGTTAAGAAAGAGAAAGCGAAATTAGGATCTTTCTTTCGCTAAAAGTGTATTATATTGCTATTTTTTAAGAAGGGTAACTTTTCTGGTCCAAAAAGAACGGATAGTTTTCGGCTATTTTCGACTCTATTCAATAAATTTTCTCAGTATGAATTTCGCCAGTCAGAAGTCTTCTGGCTTAACGAAAATCTTCAGCTTTTTGGTAAATTTGGAGTTTGTAATTTGGTGTTTATTTTTTTCCAAAATCTCTTCTTTTAAACTTACGATCAATCAACAGTCGCCATAAACTTTGCTATTTTGAATGGAGCATCCTGTATATTATTATATTTTCGAATTACGACAATTACCACTAGCCAGCCACCTATCTTCAATTGTTTCTGAAATATACGGTTTTCGTGAAAGATTATGACATTTATACTGTTGCGCGTAAATAATTTTAAAAATACCGTGTACTAGCATTGTTTCATCGAAACGTAGTAAAATGTTCCCGTCGTATCATACAGGGTCTCGAAAAATTAGTTCACACATATGTATATTTCTACTTTTTAGATGCAAGATTTTAGAAAACTGTATTTTTTTAATAAAATATCCCTGTATATTGCTGAAAATTAAATTCTACTCCGATTTGCTCTTTTCTTTCAAACTGCTCGGTTGAAGCAATAACTAAATAATTGTTATTTAGTATTCTATATGCCTTTGACATTACAATAAATTTTTATTAATTAATTGTTAATGATCAGGAAAGTTCATATCATTATGTGAATGAAGCGTATTTTACAAAAATGGCGTATATTATATCCTAATAAAAACTTTTCAGAAGTCGCTAACAAAATTTGACAGACATCTGTGAGGCTTATTTGCGTGACTTAAAAAGTGTAGAAGCAGAAACGAAAGATTAAAATTTTATAGGTGTATAGGAGTCTTTTCATGTGAGATGATGGCACATTAAACTTAATTTTGGAATTTTTGAACTTTGCCGTTTTTGTAAAATAGGTCTTAATTTATAAACTTCTTGCTAGCCAGTTCCGCAGAAAACCCTGTATATTGTGTATGTATTTTCTACAAAATTTAATGTTTTAGTAAAACAAAAAGGCTTCAATAGGTTCAATAGTGTCATCAAATAGTTGCTATCTTTAATCAAACACTGTAACTTCCAAAGGATCTATGTGCTATAATCTTTTTTTTTTTATGAAATTATGACACTTAGACGCTTTATTATTATTATTTTTATTCAATTATCGTTTCCCCTTTCTAAGATTAGACTGTTATTGCATTCTTCTAAATTAGTTTTGCAGTTTATCACACTTTGACATACTTCAGTGAACTTTTTTTTATCAATCTCCAAAGTTAGCGTTTAAATTCCTTTCCTATTTATAAATTTCTTTTTTCCCTTTTTGTCAGAATTTAAGAGAAATCACAGGCTGCAAATAATCTTTTGTTATTGCTGTACAGTACTGAAAAAAAGACATTTCCTTTAAGAAGAAACAAAAATATATCTACACAAAAGAAAAACAAAAGATTATCTAGAAGTATCGATTTTTTGTGAAAGAGAATTGATGTTTTTTTTTTATTATAAACTAAATTGTACAGTATTGTTAATCTGGAGCACTTGTACATACTTACCTTATACTCTGGTGTTTTTCTACTATGTGCGTATGTTTTACTAGCCTTCTATTTTTCAATGTTTACAATGTGTAGTGCCAAAGAGTGTTGTTTTCCAAATTTCAACAAATTGCTTAAGCTATTCTGGCAGTATCACATTTGATGACTAATTTCATTACAGTTAATAACTAAACTCGAAAGATAACATTTTATTAACATCTCATGTGTAAACACCACTGTTAAATCGTTTTTTTTTAAATATTATACCGATTTATCTACACCCGTGCTAAATGCCCGTGTAAACGTAGTCAGTGTTCGAAGTTGGTATGAAAAATTCCCTAGATTGATTAATTTACGATCGGCTACATCTCTTCTTGACGTTTGATCCACGCGTGAACATTAAACATAAACAATAAAACAAAAACAAAATAAAACCTAATGAGCCTTCTGCACTATCAGGCTAGCTTAATTTATACTTTTAAACTCTATTGACAGTCTCAGTCTCTTGACTTTGACAACTTTGATCGCTTTGTATTTTTATCCTTCATTACTTTTGCATTAGCTGTGCGTAGTTCTTTTTTTTCGCCATACCGAACATTAATTTTACATTCTAGCACTATTCCTACACTTAAAGTCGGTTTTATAATTCTTCGAAAAGATACTCTAAGAGGTACACTACCCGACAATATTAATGTCGTCGTCCGCAGCGAACTTTCGTATTTTTCTATCTGATTTTTTATAATTGCCAAGCATTTTACATGTAAACCTCCCACCTGCATAAGCCGATGGCAGCTGAACGCGTGCCTCTTCAAATGATGAGCGGTTTTGATCTGTACACCACGACATTAATTTTGTCGGGCAGTGTACATACCACCATCTTACAAAATCCAGAACCAGAACTAAGTTGAACATTTTTTTATACTCGCCTGCATATCTCTATTATAATTTTTTAAATTCTCAACGACACAGTTTAAGAAACGCTGCTGCTTTGAGCACAATTTTTCGACGTGACTTCTATATAATTCGATCCTCTTATTAAAACAGCCAAGGCCCCATGGAAGGGACCCCGTTCATAGACGATTACATCTCCACACAGGAACAGGTCGTAGATTACCTAACGAAATTCTCTGGGATTGAGCCGGGCGACCTGGACGCCAATTTCAGTAAGAAACACCTAACGACGCTCAAGTCCACCTACGTTAAGTTGAGATTTTTGCAGGACAGTGGAGTCATATTTGTTGGTCATGGTCTGAAGAACGATTTTAGGTGAGAACACATTTTGCCATAAAAAAAAAATCGACTTTCGCGCCAAACTCTCCTTAATAAATCGAGCTGTCCATTTTCTTCTCTCCCCCTTAGAGTCATCAACTTGGTAGTGCCTCCCGAACAGGTGGTCGACACCGTATTGCTGTTCCACTTGCCGCACCATCGCATGGTCTCGCTGAGATTCCTGGCTTGGCACTTCCTAGGTGCGTTCGTATCTCGAGAATCTTTAAAAATCCCTTCGACGAATCGATATATTTTCAGGTTTGAAAATTCAATCGGAAACCCACGATTCCGTGGAAGATGCCAGAGCGGCTTTGCAACTGTACAGGCGGTACAAAGATCTGGAGCAGGATGGCAGGGTGGGAAATGCCCTCTCGGAACTGTACGAGACGGGAAAGTTGTTGAATTGGAAAGTTCCCCATGATTGAGTATGAGATTATTAAAAAGAACGAATAAAATCTGTACAGCAAAATCACCACCCATATTTTCTGTATTGTGTGTGTGTGTTTGTGTATCTCCTTGATTTACCATATTATTAATTCTTTTTTTTTCCTCCGTTTCTCTTTTATCATGCATTTATGTCATTTTAATATGTTATTTTATTACTGGAGCATCGGTTTTTTTTAGAAGAACAGTAATTTTTAATACGTACCTATATAGCTGTTGTAACTACCGATTCGATCCTATTCATTACAAGGTTATGATCATTTCGATCAGGATTTCGCATGTTTTAATACCGAACGATACTTTTTTCTACTTTATAAAAGATTGTGGATTCATCGATTTGTTTATACAATACATATACATATTTTTATTTTCAAAATAAAGACAAATTATAATTTTCTCTCGGTTGTTTTTCTTTCCCAACACTGATTATTTGATTGTTAATTATTTATATAACAGATATTCCAAAATTATCCAAAACATATCTTACTAGAATCTGCAAATAAAAGAAACGCTGCAAATTGTAGCAGTAAAACACTGGATTAACTTTCATTTCTAATTTGTTTGAACACAATAAAATGATTCTTCAATATGATATAACAAACCTAATTAAAAGAAAAGATTTAATGTTTATTAATACGAAAATCTTCCAAGTTTAATCTCAAACCGTTACCGAGTTGTAAATGTAATTAGCTTTGTTTGTGAGCTTGGAGCAGTACCTACTGACATCATCAGAGTAACTTGAGAGCGTCTTAGAGTTGGATTTAAAGCTGGTATAAACAAACGCGCTCGATTGCAATATAACCTTAATTTTATTATTACTTTTGTCAGATTGTCACTAGCTATTATGAACAGGAAAAGTAAAAATAATTTTTCAAATTAATGAATCTAGACTACATTAAAAATGCATTATGAACTACTATTTATGTACCTACCAAATGAAGTTTTTAAAATATAATGATCGTTCTTTACATCAATCACATTGGTATCATTATATTATCTATTTCGTGCATATTCGACGCAGTTATAAATCAGATTACATTTACAAACGACAGTTTCCAACACGGTGTTAGTGCGAGTAGGTTATGTTGCACAAATTGCTCGTAATTGCTCGGACGTCGGACCACGAGCAGGAAGAGCAACCTCTTTGTGATCTGGATTTGCTTGCTCTAAACAAACAAACACGCACAAATTACTTGGATCTGCTTAGATCAGACAAACAAACAAACCTAATGTTGATTGTTGACATTTCATTTCAAATATAATTTTATTTCGTGTTGCCATCTTGTGGTTGCAGATGGAACTATCAAAAAGTGTTTAAGATTGGACAAATAATTCATAGATGGCTCCCTAATACTCTTTATAGAAAACTATATACGTTGAGGTGTAATTCTTATACAGTTCTCCTATTATTTCAGAGCTGGCGCTGCGTAAAATAATTTTTATTGTAGTTTTTTTTCTTAAATAAAGTTCATTAAAAAGAAAGAATTAATTTGTACATTTGTAAAGATTAGTGTGTTTATGAAGGTATTATACATTTAATAATGAATATATTTTTTCAAACTAATATTAATTTCAATTTGCAGAAATCTGTAAATCTAAGCGCATTATTCTGAGTATAGTTTTGCCACCAATTTAGAGGTGGCGCTATATATAAATATTTATTTTAAAAAATGAAAGAATATTCAGAAATACGAAAATATAATGGTTAATATATTTTATTTTAAACTATAATTATAAATTTATAATGTTGTTGATATTTAACCTATGAAGAAAGTGAATACTGTAATATACAATCAGATATAAACGAGCGAAAATATTGAGACAATGTTTCGGTAATTACAGATTAACTTCTTCGGCCTAAAATTTAATTATAAGATGTAAATGTATAACCACAATAACAAAAAAAGACCCGTGATAATCAATAGGAGGATTTATATATGATGTAACACAGTTATAAACAAGTGAAAACCATATTTTAAAGAATAAGTTTATATCAGATCAGGCACGATCAAATAGCAGAAAAAATTTTAAGGAAGAAAGAATGAAATACAAACATTTCAATCAAACTCCAAATTTATATGACAAACATTTTTCTTAGCGAGATATCTTAGAAAAAATTATATAAGAACGATATACTTACAGTTGACTCTCCTTAAATCAACCTCTCTTTAATTTGAATTTTTCTCTAAATCGAATTCATAAAACTATAAATGCTAAATGTCCAACTGAATGGTAAATTTATTTGTAGAAGTCATTCTCTAATTTGAATTCTTTTCACGAAAATTTTAAGTCAGTTTTTCTGTGTTCAAATCGAACATTAGTTTTCATAAACTTGTAAGAGGTAGAAGCATATTTTTAACAACAAATGTATAACCGCAGTTTTGAAATAAATAAAAATTTAGGATTTTTTTTTTAAACCTAAATTAAATTTTCTATCATTACATATAACTGTATTTGAAGTGTATCTGCTTTTTCTCTTTATTATACGCACACATACTACAAATTAATATACCTATCATTTTTTGTTTCACTTCTTTTAATCCAAACTCCACCTAAATTAAACAAATTCGAATACAACATGAGACTTTGGTGTAGAAAGAGTCAACTGTAAATACAAGATCTCAAAATATGAAAGCATTTTCAATTACAAAATGAAATATATTACGATATATAATAATAAAAGAAGATGATTTGTAATTTCCGAAACGGTGTTTAGTCAAGTTTGTAGTACTTATAATAATTTAATTTAATAAAATATAAATAATAAAAGTTATTTTACTTGTTTCGCCATCTTTTGACAATGGACGTAACTATTAAAACTAGTTGAGCGGTTAGCAATTAAATCAGAGACGGCGCTCCAATAGTAAATTTATTTGTTATCATTTGTAAATAATTGTAGAGCGCTATACTCTGATATTATTCTGCTGATTCAGAGATGGCGCTGCCATAAAATTAATTTATTTTATTTGGAAGCAATACGCAGTTATTTTATTTATAGTTTAAATAATTTGAATCTATTGGGTAGTGGGAAGGATGATTCGATTTGATTTATGGTTATCTATTTAGTTTATTGTTAGAAGTTATATTATAAGGCTCCTTTTTCTATTTTATCCTGGTCTATTTTATTTGCATAAAATTGAATTTCATGTTGTAATTAAAACAATAGATTGATTTAATAAAATTCTTATTAATCCATTTATTTCGTAAGTTATATAAACGTACAAACATTTACATACGTATGTAAGTACGTTTGGAACAGATATTAACACTTACAAATTTGTATTCGGATTGTGGTGAATATACAGTCTTGTTTAATATTCAGACAGATAGTATAACGTATTTTATGTATCTATGTTTACATCCACCAATTTTTACTTCTATTATGAGATGACGTAGTACAGATTCTACATGTATGTAAATACGTATTACACGTTTTCATCAGAGACGCATATTTTATTAATAAAAAATAAATTACCTATTTAAGCCGTGTTAATATGGGGGATGTCAGTTTAATTTAAAATATTATAAACATGATTTTAACAACCATGTTTTGTATCTTCAACATTCTATTTCTGCGTTATCTTAAGGATAGATTCTGTTTTAGTGTTAATATGATTATAAACAGTTATTATAAATTTAATAAGAAAATATAATTGATAATAAATTGTACTAATGTGCGTGAGGATATAGTCGAACAAGTAATTTATTAAATGGTATAAAAATATGTTTCATTTGCTCCCAAAATAGTCTTCAATAAAATTCATCAATTCGAAAAATAGTGGGACAAAAACACTCTTCATTTTTCGATTTTCAAAACATCGAGGTTATGTTTGCAAGCATGATATCTCGACTGTGCAATCTTCGAGTTTAAATAGTTACACAATCCATATAACCAAATTTAAATTTCCCGCAGTCATTTTTTAGTAACTTCATCGTTAAAACATAAAATTACCAACTATTTTGTGCTACATTATAATAGTTATTTTAATACCTTTACGTTAAATTCACTAAAAAGAATGGCGGGAAATTTGAATTTTGATTACTAGGTAAGATCACAAGGATTTTCGTTGGGTTAATCAGATCTAAAGATCGTCTACGTAACAGATGGACCGAATTCAAGAAACTTGTGTGTTAAATCTCCTATAGGTCGGGGTACGTATAAATCTTAAAATCTCTTTAGGTAAGCGTATAGCAAAATGCATGGAAAGGTAGTTAAACGTTTCGATGCGTCTCTGATGAGTTCAGTGTCTGTGCAGCAAGCGGATGTGAGCGTGCCTGTGTTGGGAGGGAAAGAAGGCCCCGTCCGCGGACATCTTCCTCGAAGACCTGTAACCTAAACCTGGGGACGCGTGAAAGTCTGACGTCACGCCGTTGTACTTAGCATCTCCAGGGGCCACTGGGAAGGAACAGCGTCTATAGAGTGGCGAGCGGCGTTCTGAAATTGGAGAGAAAAGATTTTAATACGATCTGTCAACTGTCAAAAATATGTATATATTTGTTGAGGTCAAAAATATCCCTTTTTTATCGATCTATAATGTAAAACGCATTTTAAATGTTGAAATTGTAATATTTCCGGTAATTTTTTGACAGAGCTGGTGCAATTGTAAGGTGTACGCTTTGGTTGGGTTTTACTGTGGATGTTTTTTTATGATTTGTTTTTTCTAAATTTTCGATGAATTTTAGTCAATTCTGAAGAATGTAAAAACGGTCTCTCTTTGAATGTTTTTTTTTAATTGCAGATTTTAAGGTAACTAAAATACTTATTTGACATAAAATGGTGGGACCTACATATTGAACTGTAGGTTCATTCTAATACCTACAAAGCGCTTAAGGAAGATTAAAAATTTTACATTACAATTAACTTTTTCTATACTACATACACGCTATTGATAAAACAGACGGAATTTTCATGTGAAACAATACATACTCGTTTTCTTGAATTTTGAATAATTTTTGTATTAAATTTTTGATTAATTCTTGCCAATAATATAGAGAAGTTAGTTTTTTTATAACGTAAACACGAATCACGAATCTTTACGTCTTCGTCAGCTTTATCTATTTATGCCACATGTCCACACACAATATTCGCATCTGTCAAAATTCAAATTAGCGTCTATCTTTGAATTTGTGCGAGTCGATTGAGATTTTACCGTGTGTGTTACTTATTGTTATCTACTGACGTGTATTTTCTGTCAAATTTTACCTACATATGTTAATTTAAATCACCTCCGTCACTGATAGCTTTAGTTCGTGTATTCTACGTTGACATTATGATGGCGTAATATGTATTTCTTATATTGAAACTAGTCTAGATGGTAGATGTATCTACAAATACAAGTGGTAAATCGATACGCAGTATGTAATATTACATCGGGCAAGAAGGTGACGCTCGACTACGAACTTCTTAGGTTTCTATTGAGGTGTGAAAACCCACAAAATTTGAAAATACTTATTTTATGGTTATAAACACATTAAAGCCTGACAGTTGTAATCGTATTTTATTCGATATACTTGTTGCATCTGATATCTGATGTAAATATTCAATCGTTATTTTTAATTCTTTTTCAAAGAAAGGATTTTTTTGGCGAGTTTTTAACCCTTACTATGCAAACTGGAACACTGGAACAATTTCATCGAGGTAATTTCAATTGATTGTCATGAACTTATTTTTTACGATGTTAGTTAAACTATCAAAGATGTAGGGTTTTTCACGTTGATTACAATGGTGTAACCAGAAAAAACAATTGAAAATCTCGTTTACGATACAATAGACAACTTTGTTTTTTTTAAATGGACCACTCTGTATATTTTATCACCAATTGATAGAAAACTAGGTTTTGCACACAATATTATAATAGTATGACCCTAAAATGAAAAACAAAGGAGCTACGATTAATACAATGATGGATTCCATATAACAGTAAAGTAGTAAAAGGTGAAAGATCAGAGTTAAAAGAGAAGACTAAAGAAAGAAGAGTGGATGATTCGTCTTGTTGCAGTCATTGATTGAAAATACATTTTATTTTTATTGTCTTATTTTGTGTGCAGTTTGTCCATTTGAAATGTGTGTTAATTATACAATTTTATTTAGTTATAGAATTCAGTTTTTACTATTGTATCACTTTACTTATTTTTAAACTGTTTTATAATTGTAAGTATTGCAATAATTTATCTTTATATCTTTTTATTTTCCTGATACATTTTCTAAATTATTAATTAATTATTTTTGTACACTAATTTAATTGTGGATTGTTGGATTTCTTCAGCTGTCCTGAAGATGTCCTTTAAGTGGATGAAACCGATTGTACGATATTAAAGAATTTGTGAGAAATTGGATCATTTTCCTTTCATTTATCTTGCTATAATTTACTCACACAGAGTCAAAAACCATGGATTATATGATATGACCATGATCTTTACATTAATAATATTTTTCCGTAGTTGGGTGACAATTTTTACTTACGAATTTGTTTTGGTGATCACAAATTAAAAATGAAACTGCGAAAATACCTTGTCATGTTTACTTTTTGGATAAATAAGTCAAATTATACCCACTAAACATGTTGTTAACAAAATCACTAATAGGTTAGGTGACCATTTCTTTTTTGTTTCTGAAAAAATATATTAGAAAAAAATGGTTTGACAGTAGGTTTGTAATCTGTATGAGATATAACGTTAGGAAAAGTGTGTTTGGTGTGTCAAAATTACATTTTCTTTGGATAGATTTGTTGGCGGCTTCAACAAATTCTACTACAAATCTAAAGCAGATAACTACACTGGCAATTGGCAATGGGAGTTGCATATGCGCACGATTTTTCAAAAGCAGTAATCTACAATAAGCAATCAGTATATACATCTATCTGTCTTTCAAACTTTTATCAAAGGGATTGTAGTTTTTTTTTTTCATTTCATCTCACACTACTCTTACAATACCTAAATTAACAATCATCTCACATGCTACCAAGTCGGCTACCTTTATATCTTTATTCTAAACGCAAAAGTGGCCTGGACACCTTCCTACCAAGTAGTTTAGAAGGACCCCGGGACTCCAAGTTGCCCTCCAGCACCGAATCTCTGCGCATCAATTCTTTCCTATTGTGCCTCATCACGGTCAGATCGGCTAACGAACATGACCTGTTCAGGGCCGGTTTCGTCTTGATGGTGGGTTCGTTGGGGAACTTGAAAACCTCCAGCAAAGCGGCCCCCAAAGATATAAGCAGTAATCCCACGGCGACGTAGACGACCATGCTTTCTGTCGTTTCGGTTTTGGACTTCTGATGGCTTTGATGGCGAAATTTGCGCTTCTTGCCGACACTGATAGATTTCAGCTTCTCCTTATCCGCATCTTGAGGTCTACATCGGAAGGATTCGCTTAGAATCAGACGCAGAATCACGTGGGAATGTAGAGGCTTGCAGTGCGGTTGTAAAACGATCGTTTTCTTGATGGGTAAAGGTGATGGTGCTTCTATTTCCGCCAGCGTTGAAGAATTCGCTTCCTCCTCCATTAAATGTTTCTCCTCGGAGCTTCCGAGCAGTGACGACATGTATCCCAACACGCACAAACCCAATAAGACCTTAACTGATATGAGTACCACATGGTCCTTAAATACTGATTTTCCATAATCTCACGATTCACACATTCTCACTGGCACCAAGTATAATATATATGTACTTATTTTATTGATGCGTATATGACACAATTAATCAAACAAGGCGGTGTAACTGGAAAGCTTACTTATCTGCGTGTATTTGCTGTAGCATCATGGCGTATGGAATCGATGACATGAAGGTTAACGATAATGAAATCGGATTAGCAGATAAATGCTAGTATAGTTCGAAACTGGGAAATGTGTGCGCCGATTTCGTATAAGCGACCAAAGTGATTGACGTATCTCGGGCGCAAGCGCGGTTTCTGGGATCGATACTTTTTGACCTGCACCTTGAGCTGTGTTCGATCTCGAAGTTTTGCGATGTAGCGATCGTTTTGGTAATTAAAACTAAACTGGAATAAAGCGATTCTGGTTGGAAGAGGGGTGAAAGTTAGGTATGCCATGTTAGTACAGCATTCTAACTACATTATAGATTGATTTTATTCGCCAAATTTATCACTCGAATTTATTTCCACCAGTTCACTTTATGGTTTGAACTTTTTTTTATAAATTAGTTTAGACATTTAGTGGTCTGAAAAGTTAAAATTCTGTAGGAGTTTTCATATTTCCTGTTTACGTTCTAAGAAGTGTTGATACAACATTTTACGAATTTAAACTTTTCCAGCTTTTATACGTGGACAAATAGTTTAAGCATCAACCAAATTCAGATATTTTATTTCAGTTAAATACTTAATTCCGAAAATAGGTAATTTATTTAATTAAAAGAAATTGTGATTCTCATTTTTCTTTAAATATGTTTACAGAAATTTGCATACGGCTTCAAAATTGCATTCAAAACAATTGTTTTAAAATAACTTTTTTTCGATATCATGCTATCTAACCTCACTTTTGTCGATTCATAGCATTCTTTTTAAATTTCCCACTAGCGAATCGGTGACATGTGTCAAGATAGATTTTAGGATTGTGAGACATGCTGCATCGGTACGCAAAGAAAAAGATTTATCATATTTTAATTAATAATAATAATAAAACTCTACATGAATAAAATTGTTTATTTCTATGATTGTATGAAGAACTTTTGTGGTGTTGGGTAAGGTAGTGGAAATAATTAGTAACTAAGAAGAATTAGTAGCTCGACACGTGATTTGCCGACTCTCAGAAAAGCCGGTTAAGCACACAAATCTCTTCTCCGCGGAGAAGAATAACCACGAGTCTGCCTAGTTTTTACTAACTAATTATTTCTCTTATCTTCCCTAACACTATTTTTTTGACAATGTTTCTATTGTCATTAATTCTATATTAAACATAAAAAAATACATTTTGCATTTGCATAATTGATATGAATCATTAGTGTTAACCTCAAATTGCGTATAAAATACGAAAGTTAAAATACATATAATGAGTAAATATACGATATGAAAAAGTAGGAGACAAACATGACTATAAGAGTAAGTAATTAGAAGGTTTGTAGACCTCTTTCAAAGCCCTTCTCCTAGCCGATTTCCGCCGATGACATGACACGTGGGCCACGTAGCAAGCGTTAGTACGCTTAGGTCAGCAATTTCAAATACACTGTTATAGGTTGTATTAGTTTTGCAATTACGTATATATGTATTACAATTATATTATCTAAGGCTTAATAATTGTCTGTTTTACTATTTTGCGGATGTTATATTTATATGTCCGTAATTGCAAAAAAAAGATGTAACCTATTTGAAATTGCTGACCAAAGCGTTCTAACGCTTGCCACGCTATCCAAAGCGTCATATCATCGATCTGCGGACACTTGGAAGAGAACGTCGTTGAAAGTGGTCTAGGCCTAGTTTACCTACTTTTAAGCAAAAAAAAATTTCAGAGATAAGACAAAAAAAAGATAAATTAGCTTTTTAGCGCCATCTATTGTAATCGCATTAGAGACATAAATGTTTATAATAAGTTGCCATAGATGGCGCTTTTCATTACTACCACTAAACTTGGTTACTTGTAGGATAAAACCGTAGGATTTGGAATTTCTTATAATATTATTTGGATCATTATTTGAATACATATTTGCAGCACTCGGAAATCTATTTTTCGACTGAACCCAGATCTCTTGAAGGGGCCTGTGGTTAGTTTTTTACTGAATTCGTTCGTATTTTCATTCATCGCGTATCAAAACTGTCCTACAGGTTTTATAAATCATAATCTATATGGAGGCTTTTACAGTATAGTGCGTATGTCGCTGAATATGATAATGGTTTTAGGGAAATGAGGGTTAATTTATCGTATCAGGCGGTAGAATTAATAACAGGTCACGGTAATTTTAAATCATTTCTATGTAGAATTGGGAGGGTTAATGATTCGTATTGTTAATGTGGTGGGATATATACAGCGAGGTATGTCTTATTTGAATGTCCACTTACTGATGAGTGGCGGTCGCGTACGGAAGTTAGGGCATTAGCTAGGGGGTTAAACTGACCGCGAGGCGAAACAGTTATCAGAGATAATAAGTCGGTCGAATGGTGGGAATTTCTTAGTAATGTTGCTAAAGAACTAGGTAGGTTACGGCATGATATTTAGATTGTTAGTAGCGTAGTATGTATTTATGAATGAATGTTTTATGTTCTTTAGTGGTCGCAATTAGTGTTAAACTATAGTTTTAACATGGCTAGGATATATATATAAATATTTAAATAATAGATCTTTCATTTAATTACTATTGGTTAGAATGATTAGGATTAAGTTATTGTTAAGTATTAGAATAGGTACTGCTGTTGGTTTGTTTGTTTTTAGGTCATCACTTCTTCCCTGTTTCAACTTCCAATGTGTGAAAAAGGGAGCAATTATGTGAAGACGACACGGCTGTCGGAATTGAGGAGACTTGGAGGTTGCTTCTTCAGCATTCAGAAGGATCTGGGAACTTCTTCCCAGATCCTTCCAGAGTAAGGTTTTTACCATGGTTTTTCCTTACTCCTTCGCCATTGATTTTATTATAAGTATATTATATATAATCGATGTCCTTGGTCAATGTTGATGCCATGGGCGCAAATATTCTTTCTCAACTGATAGCTGACCGATTTACAGCAGACTCGCGATTTTGTGAACTAATCACATTTTTATATTTTTGTTATTAAGAATAATAGGGAAATTATTTAGTTAGAGTCAGAACATTTCAATTGTTATATAACCCATATAGTACTTAGAATAGGTAGCCTCGGGTAGTACTTTTTTATGTGGAGCACGGGATTGGGATGATTTGTAATTATTTAGTTTTTCATAAATAAAGCAGTGTATACGACAATAGAAAAAGAAATGAATTGAAACTAATTTCTGATGGCTTATTTTCCGTATCAATTACTTAGTACATTCGTACATACTTCTTTGCGCAATATTTTAAAAGCAAACGATCAGGGACGTAATACATATAAACCACGTCCGTATTATACAAACACATTTAATTGTGTCGTACGTTAAGTGAGTACAATGTGCAATGTAACTCGTCTCGTTCACGTTTATTTACCTTATACTAAATATGATGGTGACCTTTATGCTCAAGGCACGCACACACATACACATACAAACACACAGTAATCCACTGTGTACACGCTGTAATGCCTGCATGTAATCCACGAACACATTCGTACCTGTACGAGCATTCACACACACACACACAGAAAAAAGTAGAGTTATGTGATAAGCCAGAGGTAAACGGTGTGACCCAGGTACACACACACACACATACGCACAATACATGAGGAGATGATAAGCTCCAACCTCGATTATGTGTGGTAATATTATTATTATTATTAGTACTGGAAGAGCGTAAGCCCCGTGTTAACACGCGTCTGATGGGCACAGGTTCAGACATCTTTTATCCTAGATAAATGTGCGTCCTCCAGTTTTTTTTTTTTTTTTTTGTTTTTTGTGTGTGTGTGACTGACGCATCTGTACCTATATAGATAATAGTAAATCGATGCGCCGATGTGCGAGCAACGATTTTAGAATGGTTTTTTTCGTCGTTTATTCGCGATAGAGTGGGTGTCAATTATAACATGGAAAGGACAGAGTAAAACATTTATTGGTTGTAAGTGTTGAGATCGTATAGTGTCTGATATCTTGATTTGTTGTATTAGAAGCAATTCTGCATCGATTTTCGAATGAGAAGTACATACTTAAAGTCCCGTTACTCTGTTTGCATAATTATACATGTATCTGTGTTATATTTTCAAGAAAAAAATATAAAATTCTAATTACGATATCTCTCAGCAAATTTTTATTTTGTTTATATTTAAAGTTATAATATATAACTGAAATATAAGTAAAATAAAAATTAAATCGAATTACAGAGTATCATGTATACCTGTACTTACGAGTGGACATCAGCAATTGTAAACTGAAGACTGAAAGAGTACCATGGTAGAAGCGTTACCTATTTTTTTCTGTCCAAAAGCCCGATTTATGGGCACAGACCTCACTAAAATTTCAGCAATTTTTCAATTTTTAGGAATATCTCCGAAATTATAATAGATATTACAAATTAACATGATTTAAAAGAGATACATCGTCCCTAAGATGACATAACCTATATTCGCTGAAAGCGACTCTGTATAACAATTTCAGAGATTAATAATAACAATAATTAAAAAATAATAATAATAGACATTTAAAAGTCTATAATAGTATAATAATAAAAAAAAACTAGTGTTTTTATTATTTAAGATGGGCTTTCTTATCCATGCAGAGAATATCAATATTCTCGGGTTTGTGATACAGCTCTTGTATTATGCCCAACTCTATGTGAAGTCTATATAAAAATGTCAAATGTAAAACCACGAGTGGCACTACCAACCTCACATAAAAGTTCATCACAAACAGTGTCACAAAGTGGAAGGACAGTGTTACAAAGTGGAATTATGTCATTCTCATGTAATAGAGATGGAATCATCATCATCATCTCGACACTGGAATAAAATTTCTACCAACGATAGTATACTATTTTATTCGCAACATGTTAAATACATTTAAAATTGAAATACTAATGCTCTACAATGTTTAATTATAAATATACAATACTGCGCTGGGCAAAATATATTCTAAATGTATTTAAAATACGGTACTATAAACAAAGAACCTATTTAAAGAAAATAAAGTGTTTTAGTAATCTGTTACAGGAGAAAAACTGTACGTTTTCCTTCATAATAATGTAAGTAAAATATGACAAAAATACTCCAAACTTTGTATGGTAATACTCCAACTTTCAGACCCTCATCACAAATCATAAACGTGGACCTACATACGTTTCAATAGCAAAGCTATCATCATCAGCAGATACACTGAACTGTTATATTAATTATATATAGTGAACTAAGTAAAATAGGTTTAGTGCTACAAAAAAAACACTATTGTATTTAGTATCTATTTAAAAACATTTTCATCTCCTTTTAAATAAAGAACCACTTCAAAAAGTTTATGTGATAAAACTACTCCTTGAAGGAGTATGGTTAAATCCCACAAATGAAAATAGTTTTTTTTGGAATGGTATTGTTGTTCGTTTCTTCGGGCATTATACAGAGAGCAGTTATCTCTGTTTAATTTTGATATTTTGAAATATTTCATTGTCAATTTAAGTATTATTTTGTTTCCATCATTTCCAACGATTTCATTAAAATAAGATTGTGATAATTATTATTACCGAAATTCGAACGAAATACGAACTGCATGGAAATGCATCCACAACCAAACTATTCAAGTTTAAAGTGAGGTCAGGGAGGCACACAGCGCCACTTTCACATGGTTATTATTAATAAATATCGTTCGCGGAGGGTAATTGGGGTGCCACCTTTTATGTTTGGCGAGGCAAACTTGGAAGAGAGGGATAGGGTAAAGGTATCAGCAAATTATAAATTAGTGACATAACAAATGTAATCATTCCATTCATTCAGTGTTGGGACCTTCTTAAATATGTTGTATTGTATCTTAATATAATTCTTTTTTTCTTGTTTATATCATTGATTCTTTTTGCAGAGGACAGAGGACAAATTCTCCAAACGAGGACGGTGCACCGCTGGTTAATAGCGTCCACACTACCGCATTTTGGATGCGTTATTTTCAAGTATGGTAACTATTCTATGATGCCTTGACACTCATACGATATAATAAAGTAATTATGTATTCCAAATACGGAAAATATTTTTGTATTTGAAGTTTTGATTTTACTTGCGCTAGCCTTACTAAAACTACTAATGACATTTATGTTTTGATGGACAGAAACATTATTTCAATCCTATATTTTCATCCAGTAATACGTATTTTCCACCTCATTTTAATTTGTAAATAAATTGAATTAGCCGTTGCTTGGCGATAGGTAATGTTGTGTTTAAGTTGACGAGGTTAAATAGTTATTTGTATCCTAGGCAAAACTACAGTTTTGCGAGTGAGACGGTTTGTGCACACGTTCGAATACTCGCAAAAGAGTTCTACCTGTGATACACAATGTTTTTTGGGTCGACACTTTATTTTGATTTGAAAATCAAAAAGAATTTTTACACTAGGATTGCCAGTACAAGTTGGCACACATGTACTACTTGTATTTGATTTCCGAGATAATCTTTTTTGTGTAATTTTCCTCTAGTTTTATATCATTTTTAATACAAGTGCATATGAATAAACACCAGTTCATTTTAGCATGTGAACGTAGCTTAATGACCATTATTACACATCTGTCATGTGAATCTGTTGCAACTTTATGACATTTTGCTGCCGGTTTTAAGTACTGCAAAATGAGTGTTTCTGGACGGAAGCGCAAAAAGGTATATTATCCGTGTTTCCTTATATCTCCCCAAATAACCACACTAATAGGCAACAAATAAGAATTTTCCGATTTTCATTCTTTTGTTAAAAGCTCAAAAGCCCTATTTTGAAAGATATTTTAGGTTTTTCAACAGCATTTTATCTCCCGCTTAATTACGTTACCTTTCTCTAATTTAGCCGTCTTTTTATATCTCTTACTGTTTATGAAATCTTATCCTCTTATCTACACGTGTATGTAACAGTTATAAGTATAAAAGTCCAACAATTATTACATTTTTATTCACACCAACAGAATTTCCCAAACAGATATCATTCACCCGAAAATGTTTTATGTTCGTATACTTATATACCTATACGAAAATATTCTTAGCTTACATGCCTAATACGTATCGGTGCTCTCTCTCTCCTCAACGGGCAGGAAACGTTTTATTTTTATCGCGAAGGTGCCGCGGTCGGTTATTTGAATCTGGCGTACGTTTTAGACCGCGACACGAGGTGCGTCAGGTCTCACGGTTAATTTAACCCTCTGCTCGCCAGTGGCGCGCGTCGAGACGCGATCGCGTCGTCAACTCGTTAAGGTTCGCGCTAAACTTGGCTTACCGGGTGAATTTCGGAAGCCGTACGATAAGTTTACGGGAATATTCTGCGGTTATTATTGGCGTACTACGATGTCACATACATGCAGATTTGTTCCGTGACCGCCACGCTTGTTTACGTGAATCGGTCGCCTCGTGGTTGTTAAGCTCTTAAGCGTTAGAGAGAAATATAAGCTAATTGTGTAAATAGCAAAGATGGATGACAATTAATTAATTTATAGGAGATATAGTGAGAATTAATGCGTTTGCTTGCCAAATTTTATATCTGTAAATAACGATTTATTTTTTGCTTGTGTTAAGATTGACTAACACTTTAACAACATACCAGCTGAACACTAATTGGTAGCTTTTTTTTTCTTGCGTTCTAATGATATATGTAATGAAAAGTGTTCGACTAAAGTTGCAAGTATTACCGTCGAGAATAAAAAGTTGACACCATAGGTATGTTTGTTACATTTGTTTCAGTACTTCTGATTAGACACTGGCTCTTTCAAATTGCATTTCAATTGTGACAGTGTCAGGACAATCAAAACTAGAAATGGTTAAATTTGATTGTATATTTATTAAACCAGCAGCACAACATTATTACGAAAGATGCATTTATTAATTACTAAGTTTAACAAACTGACGTAAGATGCGTAGATAGCAAGGAGCACTCCTTTGGGGAAGTTTTCTTCAGAATGTAGATAGACGGTTTTTTCTATCAGACGCTAAGCATTTCAAGCATCATAAACTTATGTAGTGTCGATCGCAACCCTAAACAATCTGATTCTAAGTGAATAACATTAACAAAGAAAATTACTAACCTTTTTCAGATAGCTGTGGTTGTTTGCAACCCACTAATAAAGATGAACCTGATTGTTTTCAAATCTTATACACAGTCTTATGTGCACACTTCTTGCCATGGATACCAAATTCATTAATCTAGATCAATAAAATAAGTAACTTATAACGATTTATTGATCGTGCCTGTAGATTTTGGATAGTGCATATCGTTTCGGTTAGAGTAATCACTTGATATGGTGTGAAGTGTTTATGTTTTTCTTAACGAGATCTTGAATAAGAATATCAATTAGTCATTATCTTGATTTCGTTTGATTAGTTTGTACAAAACATATTTTTATTGTTTTTATGTTTATCACAATAAATATAAACCTAAACATATTTTCAAAATTTTATCACGCAATCTTATGCAGTATACCTTCCTTGATATATACACCAAATTTCATGCATTAGATTATAAATAAAAAATTTATAGACGATTTAGTAGATCCGATGCACCGTAGATCGGTGAATGGAATGGGGATCACTTGGGGTGAACTTCGTTTCTGTGACAGGATCCGCTGTCCTATTTTTCGGCAATGAGACAGACGGAGCGCGGCGATAGAGTGGATAAAATGGAAACGGACCTTGTCTACATGCGTGCCGCTATGTATTTTCCTGTTGCGTTGTCGGACGCTGTATGGGAACGTGAATGCCGAACTCGCGGACAGATTTAGCCGACGAGGTGCTCCTTGTCTGCATACCGCCTTACGGTCAGTTTGTTTATATTTGGTAATTTAAACAGTTGGCCGATTTTCAAAATTCTTCGCTTTTCGTGACTGTTGAAAGTTCCTAAATGCTGAATGTAGAAAATGCGACTATAAAGAATTAGAATTGGGTGTTTTAATGATGATATTTTTTTAACAGGAGGGAATATTATTTTTTTCAAAAAATAGTAGGGATACAAAAGCACGAGGAAAGGGATTGGTCACGGGGTAATTTGAAATGTTTAATAATGAAAAAAAAAGGGTTGAACTGATTTGTTTTGTAACAACAGCAAGAATGGGTGCAATAGAAATTTTTAACGGTGTAAAAAAAATTAAAACATTGAGGGGTTAAGTAAAAAAAAGTTGCATTGATATTGCTTGTTACCACTTAATACGCACTCTTGTCATATCATTATAATTTTGCTAATGCTAGAAAGTGCTCAGTTTGACGCGTAGCACTAATAAGTATTCCACGATATCTTAAACATCCTCAAGATTTAATTTTGTTCTTACTAAATCTTAACAGACCCAAATTATAGAACCCATATTTTTTTTTCCACAATTTCAATTTCTTTTAAATGGCGGATAATACTAGTAGAACAAATGGCTAAGTTAGAAAGGCATCTGTTTAACGACATAGCAGTGATAATTAATCTTCGATATCTTGAATCTGTCAAGATTTACATATTGTTGTTACTGAGACTTAGGTATAAACAACTTTATTTATGATGCACATTATTTTTGTCTCCAACTCTTAAGATTTCAAAAACGGTGAATAGTATCAAATATTAGCATAAACATTTCCACTAATCTATATGATTTGACGCATAGCAGTAATAATTATATTCTATACGCTCTTAAACATCCCTCATATTTAGTATTGTTGTCGTGAAATCTAAAACTAATTTCTAAACTATGAGAACCATATATTTTTTCCCACAACTTCCAATTCTTTTAAAATGGCGAATTAGTATTAGTAGAAAATATTGGCTAATGTTAAGCGTCATCTGTTAACGACATAGCAAGATAATTACTTCTGTGACATCCTTGACATATTTCAAGTTTTACATATGTTGTTACTGACTTATTAACAAACCTTCTATCTTATATAGGTCACATTTATTTTTTGTCTTACAACTCCCAATGACATTAAAAAACGGTAAATTATATCAATAATATTAGAATAAACATTTCCTTTAATGCTAGGATGTGCATCGATTTGACGCATAGCAGTAATAATTATATCTACCGATATCTTGAACATCCCTCAATATTTACGTATTGATGTTAGTGAAATCTATAAACTAATTTCCAAACTTATAAGAACCACATATATTTTTCTCTCCTACAACTTCCAATGTCTTTTAAAATGGCGACATAGTATTAGTAGAACAATTTGGCTAATGTAGAAAGTGCAATCTGTTAACGACATAGCAATGATAATTACATCTGTTGACATCCTTGACATCTGTCAAGATTTACATATTGTTGTTACTGAGACTTATTAACAAACCTTCTAACTTATAAAGATCACATTTATTTCTTGTGTCACAACTCCCAATGACCTTAAAAAACGGTGAATAATATCAATAATATTAGAATAAACATTTCCTTTAATGCTAGGATGTGCATCGATTTGACGCATAGCAGTAATAATCATATATCTACCGATATCTTAAACATCCCTCAATATTTACGTATTGTCGTTAGTGAAATCTATAAACAACCCTCCAAACTTATAAAAACCACATATATTTCAACTCCTGAGGTCTTTTAAAAATATCCGGTAGTATTAGTACAACAATATGCGCCAATGTTTGACAACATAGCAGTGTTCATCTGACATCTGTCAACATCCTTGACATCCGTCACATTTACGAATTGTTGTTATTGAGACATATAGACAAACCTTCAAATTTATAAAAACGGCATATATTTTTCTCCCACAGACCTAAGCGCCCTTTAAAAATATTGCGAAAGTAATGAAAATAATTCATATAAAAACGTTTCAATTTATTCATATATATTCATTATTGTATCTATTGTCATTGCTCTTGAAGCTGAATTTTAGTGCCGTTTCACATGGGGCGTATGGTCAGGACGGATCGTCAGCGCTGACCATACGCGCCGAATTTCCATACGCGACGTACTCTTTCAGATGACAGCGTATGGTCAGCAACTGACAAGTCGTGTGCCATTTTTGTTGAGCAGAATGTAATAACGTAATAGAATAAATGCCGTGACTTGGCTGATAAAGAGGAGAAGAGAAAAGAGAATTACACGTTGATCTTTCTATTGTGCAAATTAATATTTCCGTGTCATTTTATACTCATGGTGGATGCAATATACTAGACAGCACGTGTGTGCTAGAAAGGGCAATCTGGCAAAAGGCGAAATGGATACGCAAACTGACCATCAGTTCACATATGAAGTTACAATTTAAACAATTGACTCGTGCGGGCTGACGATACGACGACGCACAGCCCGACGTATGTCCGTCGTACGAAATCGTACGGACTGATCATACGCCTTCATGTGAGATTACACATTTAAACGGCATGGTGCTTGCTTATACTCTGACGATCCTCCCTGACGCATACGCCATGTGAAAGGACTTAGATTTTCAATCAAACAAAATTATAATTCGCATTAGTCATTTGGAAAAAAAAATATTCGTAACTCAAGTCAAAAAATTAACTTCAACATTAAAAGAGAAAATCCGCGCCGCTTTCATGAAGGTGAAAGAATTTTTAAAATCAGTCCAAGCTGTGTTTGAATTTACACTATAAACAAACTGAACCGTAAGGTGCGTATGTAAGACAAGGAGGCATCTACTCTGTCTAAAATCTGTCCGTGAGTTTCGGCATTCACGTCTCCCATACAACGTGCGACAAACGCAACAGGAAAATTACATAGCGACCCGTAAGATAGACAAGGTCGTAGCCCATTTATAATACCCACTCTATCGGTCCGCACCCGTCTGTCTTATTGGCGAAAGATAGGACAGCGGAGTCTGTTCACAGAAACGATGTTCACCCAAGTTGATCCCCCGCCTTCCTCCTCTCACGCAGCACTCCAATTGCGATCACGGTGCAACCGATAACTAATTGTTTATAACTTTTTTATTTATTGGTCTAGATTCATGAAATTTCGTGTGCATATCAAGGAAGGTATGCTGCGTAAGATTGTGTGATAAAATTTTGAAAATATGATGAAGGTTTATATTTATTGGGTGATAAACGTAAAAAGAGAATAAGTTTATGTGTTTTGTATGTAGTAATCACATGAAGTCAAGGTAGACTGTCTTATTACATTTTTTCTTTTAATTTAAGGAATCTTGTTAAGTAAATTTTGAAAATATGATTTAGGTTTATATTTATTTGGTGACAAACGCAAACAAAGAATAAATTTATGTGTTTTGTATATACTAATCACATGAAAGCTAAGGTAGATTGTTTTTTTGCATTTTTTTGATTTAAGGAATCTTGTTAAGGAAAACATTAAAGCACACCATATACAGGGTAATTACTTTTAACAAAAACAATATTGCACTATATCAAGGTGAATTGCGCATCGGTCAATTAAATCGTCTATAATACTTATTTATTGATCTAGATTCATGAAATTTGATGTATATGTCAAGGAAGGTATGCTGCGTGAGATTGCATTATCAAATTTTGAAAATATTGAATTGTGAAGTCTGCTGACAGATTTCGTAATAATGCTAACATTTTTCAACGATGCCGTCAGTCATTAACACGAAGATTGGAAATGTGTATTCAGGAACAAGGTCATCAATTTGAACTCTTTATGCAGAACTAATATGTATCTTACATTTTTGAATGTTGTTTTGTTTAATAAAAGCCTTTTAACTTCAACAGCTTGTAACTTGAAAATAAAAAGCAATCGGACATTAGTGTATAGGAGCTTTTTTGTTATTTCTTGGTCCTCTATCACATGTTGCTATGCATTGTAGTTTATTCTATGTCACCCGTAGATGTTATAAATTTCTAGTAAAACAAAAATTGGTGAAAATAAAAAAAATATATATGTATTCAATATTACAAAGTTAGTAGTATAATTAATATTTCACTACTTTATTACAGATTCTTATATACGCACCAACAATCAATTAGATTACATATTTTACATCCATAACATGACCAGTTGTGATCGTAAGAGAGACCTCACCAGCATAATCGACGATCTACGAGAGCAGAAGATCAAAAAGATAGGTGAGTACCACACAGTTTCGCTGTCACGTTTCGGGTTTTTACTTTCTTGGCGGTCGGAGACCGACAAAAAAAAAAAAGCGTGCGATTTATTACGTCGACCGTAATTATTATGAGTATATAACGGTCTCTCATTTAAGAGTGCCTTGGTGCGTCAAAAAATTAATGTAGGATGCACACGAGATGTGTTCTAATCTAGATTCAGGTGTACGCTTCAGTTTTTTTTTTTTGTATATAGGACGCGTGGAGATATGTATACAGGGTTAGGCGAATGTGTGGGAATACGTGATTTCTGGCTAAACTATGGATTCCATCAAAAAATAATCTTAATAAGTTTTTGTAGTATTTTTATTCTAGTCTGTGACATATTTCGATTTTCACCAACTATCACGAGATATGTCGTCATCGATGGTTTTTTGTTAAATGGATTACTCTGTAACTTTTCACCTTTTCGCATAGACACAAGAATTACAATGATATACGACTTGGTAGATGTGCGATTTGACATACTAAAATAAAGCGTTGGCTATTAACACCTTTTTAGGAGATACATTTGGAAATAATATTCATATTTTTATGTTGCCATGGAAACTCCACGCTTCATGTTCTCGAAACCATTTACGAGGAGTTGTGGGGTTATGTCGGCACTTTCTAATATTATTCTTAAAAAAGGCATTCTTTAAATATGGGAAAATAAATTAATAATTCTTGTATCAAAAAATTGTTCCAATAAACTTATTGTTTGCGTTGAAATTTGTGTACCGATGCATTATCTTGCTGAAAAAATCCTGTAAATTCGTCATCGCGAAGTTCATTCATGAACGGCTGTAATAATTCGTTTCGATATTTTTCAGCAGTATTGTTTGATTAAAAAATATAGGTCCATGAATAATTCGTCTTCTTGAAACTGCTAGCCAGTCGCCTATTTCTAGTGAATGTAATGAAGATAGATAGATAGATAGATAGATAATTCGTTTATTCCATAATGCCATAAAATGGCGTAGATACACGTCCACTTCAACAACATAAATGTCAATAAAATTGAAGTTAATATATGTTTATAATATTAAAATAAATTTGTAATATATTAGCATAATATTACTAAATTGTCGACAATATTATGATATAAAAAAACAAAATCACAAAATACAATAATTAAACAAATAGACAAACAAAAAAAAATACAATCAAAGTGTAAATGAAGTTAGGTAGAATTTGAAGTTTCTACTAATTTGAGAGTTCATCAACTACTTGAATTTTATACGGAAATAACTCTAAATCCTTTTTTTTTTAACGGTATGGCATGTTCCTACTGACAACTGAACTTCTTGAGAAAGCGTTGCAATAGATTTCTTTCAGATGAGTTGTCCATTCGATGTCGAATACCTTCACGCAATTTGCGGTTCGTTTTTTAGGTGCTCGACCGCCAGGTTACGAGTTACTGCGCTTGTTGCACGAAATTTGTCATACAGCGTGAACATGGCTTAGAATGTTGTCCTGCATGAACTGTTTGATTAATGGAATAAACCCATTCTCCATTATATAATTTTCTATCAGTTCTAAAGTAACTCTCGATAATAAATGTTTAGTGCTGTAATTATGACATGTCGTAATAAAATAATGGAATCGTTTCTATTTTTGGTTTATCACTGACATCTGTCACAATTTGAAGTACAATTAAAAGTAGCCCAGCATCGTCAATCTTACTAAAGAATTGGCTTAAAAAACAGCCTACTTTAATCAGGAAAATATTTGAGAGCATGGTATTCTCAGTGCTCAGGACGGAACAATCACCGTGCAACCGATGCGTTGCACTGGGGCCACACTCGCTGGGGCCCAACCCTGTTCGTTCCTTTTGGAGGTCTAATAAAGCAATAAATAAAACCCATTTCTTTTTAAACTCCTTCAACAATAATTATAATTGTAACGAGCGCCAATTTTAAACTGGCGGTTTCGATAGGCGCTCCTGGATGGCGCTCGCGTAACTGAATAAGGAACTGCGTACAAGGAATGACAGAGGGCAGTACCGGGTCGAAGATTCGTAATTATTCTTCTGAATCTAGAAGCACGCCCTAGATGTGACTGGAAAAATTTCGTAATCTCACGCCAAATATAAATAACGTGTGGGGATTGGCCGGTTTGTCAGTCAGTCGATACGAGTTGAATAGTGCGGACAACGAGTGGAGATAAATACAAGCGAATTAGTACGTGTGATATAAATATCGGTGCAAATAAATCGTTTACATAAATTAAGACATTAGTAATTAAGTGATTTAATTAATAAGCATTTTTGATAGTAAATAGTGAGTGATTTAATTTTAGTGTTTATTTTGATCTTATTTAATAGATTTTAAGTGGTTCGTAAGTGGCCTAATAAATCAAGTTAATTTATATATATCGCCTGTGTATTTTTCCAAACCCTGACGTTTTAAGAATAGAAAAATGTTACATAATAAATACAGCGATTGCACTAGTCACATGTAATTTGCTACTAAAAATTTCTATAATTGTGAGTACTTAAATATTTTATGAGTTTTTGTTTGACATTGAGGAAGAAAAACAGGGCCTCTGTATAAATTAGCACCGTGGCCAAAATACACAAAGCTCCGATACTGCAGTGCACTTGTTTTGTCCTGCAGGTTGCAGTAAGTAGAAATAAATAGTTTTTATTCATTCTCAACAAACTTATTTTGCGGTATAACTCCGAACAATTTACTGTTGTTCTCATTTGAAGGTCGTTACTTTATTCTGTCATTTCCCCTCCCCTTAAAATATAAATATTCGATACTCAGGTTGACCATATTAAACCCGAGCGATCGAAATGATCGTTTCATTTCAGTCATACCATCGAACGCTCCGAGGCACTATTTATATTTCCACCCAAACTGTCTGACTCACTTCTGACTATAGTATCTTATTAACATTTGCGGCACTTTTATTGATATAACTGCTGTATCGTCCAGAATCCATTCGTTTCGTGTAAAATTTACTGTTGTGCACTGCACACCCGCATAAATATACACTCATAACGTTTCTTCGGAATACTTAGATTTATCCTCGCCATTCACGGGCTGCCGGTTCCCGCACGGAGCATAGTGCACGCTTCCGGTCAAACTTCCGGTAGTCGCGTGCGCCCATTGTCAGCGTCTATCCCCTTTATACCTCGGCGTTCGTATAGTATTCACGCACCGTGATTGTAATAATCGCAAGTTGGTCGCCCGTACGTCATGCGATGGCCACTGAGACGACTGCCGATGTTTCCTGTCGTCTTCCTGACCTTTTCAGCACGGTTCGTTGAATTTGTGTTATAGTAGTATGTAATTATTGTTTCCGCGTCTACTTCGGACAAAGAGGATATAAGAAAGAAGAAAATATGTTCTGGCGGTTGATGGTCACTCAAGAAAATTATTTATCCTATACAGGGTGATTCATTAAAAGTTTTTGACTTTGCAATGATATCTAGATTTTGAAACTTTGCGGTTAAGCATAGTTAAAAACAATTTTATCTATGTCGAACTTCCGGTTACATCGCTAGTCATGGCCAACTTTGATATTTTAAAAAGAAACCCATATTTTTTAGTGGATTTTTAGGTTCTACTGGGAATTTTAAAGCCAATTTTTTAAAACATCTACTTATCTATCGGTTACCGTTTCCAAGTTATTTTGGTTTTTGTGAAAAAAAGGTCAAAAAACATGATGCTGTAAATACGTATAACGGCTATACATTAAAAGATAGAAAGTTTTTATGTTAACTGCGGAGGGTATGAGTCCTCTACTACTTAACCAGGGAATCAAAAGTAAACAACATTATACAGGGTGTTCCACAATCTAGGGTTTAATTGGGGTAACTTCTTAACTACTTCTAAAATCGGAAATTAGGTAGAACGTACAGAAAATATGAGTAAATCTTATGTATGGAGTCCCACGAGGTTACATTTTGAGGCCGTTTCTTTTTTTCCTGCATATAAACGACCTTTTAGGATTATTCAATTATATTGAGATTGCGAAAAATTGAATGATTAATTCTACAGATGAGTATCCAGCTCCTCATGAACGAATGAGTGAAATGAGATGATTTTTATTAAATAAAAAGAAAAAAAACTGTTAGAGATGCCTTGCAACAGCTTGGTTAATTTTTGTCAATTAGGTCATCGTACAGACCAAATAATAAAATAAAATATAATTATATTAGACACGAATTTTATTAATTTAATTAATAGATTTTAGATCGATAATAACATATATTGGATTGCCAAATATGCAACGTCTAAATTACCTTCCGGGATAGAGTAAAATATAAAAGCAGCATATTATACAGTAGCTACAACAATTGTCTTTTTTTATATACATAATATACTCTCATTAAGCCTACTACTATAATACATTTACAAAATATTATCAAACAATTAGATATTGTTTGATGTACGGCGATTGTGTGCGGCAATTTTTGAAAATTTATACAGCAAATACGACTTCTCTCTAAAAGTTTTTTTTTTCAAATGGAACACCCTGTATAATTTTATACCACGTGATGTAGAATTGCATCTTCTGTCGAAAAGCCTTAGGTGTTGTTATACCTATTTCTATTGTTTCTTTTAGAATTAGTGATTTTCAGAAAATGTAATTTTTAATTAGTATTTAATTAATAGTAGGCGATGAAAAACATTTTTAATTTTAAAAGTATATACAGTACGAAAAAATATCCTCATCTCATAGTTCCATACGTGTTGCTGCTGAGGAAATAGGCATATCTTGTTTGCAGTAACTTGTATTTGTCTACTGTGTAAAATATGAGGAAGTAATACTAACAGATCTTTTTTAGCGTTTGCGTTGAACCCCTTCTACGCCTCATATTATTTACAACAACATCACAAAAATGATGAACTCCAGTTCAGTGTATCTGCTGATGATGATAGCTTTGCTATCGAAACGTACGTCCAGTTTAGTGCAGTTTGTAGTGAGGGAGCTAGAAGAAGTTTACTACAACAATATCAGTAAAAGTCTCAAAACACTCTCCTTTGCATAGGCTACTTATACAAATTTCATGCCAAGATTCGAAAATTCGAACGACAAATTCTGAATGGCAAATACTGAAATAGGCTTCCAAACGGAAAATATGGTGTTCCAGAATAACATTTTACATTCTTCTTTTTCCAGCTCGTATTTGGCACCCGTGTTCATCGCATCATTTGCACACCCAGCATAAAAAATTCCCTGCAACTATAGAATGAGCATTTGAGTTTCAATAATTGTGTACGGATCCAATTCTATTTCCCGCATTATTTACGAGCAATTTCCTACGAAAGCAACTAGGTTCTATATATTGTAGCTACATAAACCTCCTTGTAATATTCGTGTAAAGACCTCTCACCGTCGACATGATCATTATTACTATCATTATCGCGGCCGCTGTCCTTGCCGCTTCTCCCCGTTTCTGTTCTGGTGATGCGACTGCGTCTGTAGGCGAGTGAGGTCACGAAGACCTGACCGCTACCTGTGCTCCAAGAACTGCCGAATCATTTCGAGTAATGAGCTGCGAAGGTGCTGCTATTACCTTTTATTTAATGGCCGATTCTCGTTCCCCATTGTTGTGCACAGATGCCGCACTATCACAGCGTTGTCGATTGGATGCTGAATAAAACAGGCGCCCTATTGCTGGTGATTGCTTACTTTTTCTTCATTCGTCTATATATACAGGTGTTCGTTTTAGAACATTCCGCCCAAAATTTCTAGAAATCGAGAAATTTATAAAAAATTTCCTGACACACGTAAGAAGTATTGCCGGGAAGTCAAGTTGACGCAAAAATTAATTCAGTCATTTCAACCGCCTACCCCCAAGAGCTACCCCGTTGAAAATTTTAAATATAAGAAGGGTATCGAGTAATACTTCATCTTAATAGTCTCTTGACATACTATACATTTTGGCGTTTGGTTTTTTGAAATAGATCGCTTCGTTTTCGAAATTTTTAGGAAAATCTTTTTGTTTGTTTTGTTTACTATTACTAATATATAATAGTATATTTGAACACTTTTATAAATGTTTGATGAACGGGGGAAAATAAATAACCTTATGGTTATTTAGTTTAATGTAGAATATCTGTTTAGTAAATAAGAAAATGCATGTTTTAGGTACGTTTTGATGCCGATTTTACTATTAAAATTTAAGTCGCATACGTTCGAAAAAAGTAGCTATTTTGGCGAAAAATCGTCACGGTTGGCAACTCTGCCTCGCCTCGCTACCTACTCCCCCACTCCACGTAGTAGGCCTGTATATCTATATTCAATATTCGTTGTGAGTGAATCAATTGACATAACCAGAACGAGGATGATTTCAGGCGGTGACATACAAGGGAAGTATGTTTCTCCCTTGATTAAGGTATATATAAACGGGCACTTGACTATTTATACTGCTAGCTGGTAAAAGGGGACGAACATCACTGGCGATACTAGAATAGCAGCGCAGCGGACTTAGAATGTTCTATCGTACGATAGACGGCGAAATATAATTACATGCAAAAGACAGTGGCGTCCTTAGGTCTTTGTTAGCGCTGTTGTATATTAAAATTAAAAAAGTTGTTTTTAAATTATATATCGTACCATTCGCAGTTTATTTAATTTCTACCTGTAGTAGCATGATACTTTTAGTAATTGTAGATTTTCTATAATAGTAAATTACTGCAAAAGCTGCATTTCATTAACACTACGCACTAGTGCAATTTAAAATTAAATAAATAATATTAAAGGCATGCGTGTGTAGTTACAGACGTTTATTTTAATAGAAGGAAAGAGTTTACTTGTGAATTTGTTTCAATTGTTGACGTCCGAATATAATATAATATAAAAATTTAAAATCTTTAGCAAGAAAAGTCGAAGGAGATGGCAAAAGAATTATAACTGAAAATGTACTTTGAAACAGAAAGAATAAGTAAGTTACGAAGTAGAAATACCTAGAAATATGTATAAATAATAATCGCTTTATTATTTATACATATTCCTTATATATTATTATTCGCAAATCGCAAGGAAGAAGGAACTCTTTTATAGCCAAATATATGAAAGTAATATATACGTACAACGATTCTCAACAAAAGACTACGATTATACGAGCACTGAATAGTACTGGCCACTACAAAGTTTACTGTCATTTACTAATATTTATTTAAAAATAATAGAAAATTCTTTCAAGCTGAACTATGTATATTAAAGTAATTCTAATATTATATGTAATATGTATGTAGTTTAAAGTTAGGTGAAGAAATTTCAAGTTTCTGTTACTGAAGACTTCTTCTTTTGGCATAATTGTTTTTCTAACAGTAGCCGCACTATACTTGTATGCATGTATATATGTATATTAAACAATTCTCAACAAAAAACAAAATGCAGCAACGGTCACACGAGAGTCACAAAGTTCTGAAGAAGTTCCGATCGCATTTATGTCGGCAAATAAAGATTCTTTAGCGCCCTAGAAGGTGGTCTAGTGCTTTTGAATCACCGTGTATATCATGCTTCATAGCGCATCGAATTAAATCAATTAATCAAGTCCAAGTATAAACAAATATCCACGTCTCACAAGTAGATTGTTGCAGGCTTGTTATAGAACTATCATGTGGCTCCTGTTAGTAAGCACTAAAGAAAATAACCTACCTTCTGTGATGTAAAACGTAGTTGCATCACAATTCGGTGTGATTCAGCCTTTCCAATTTCGAATTTAAAATCCCTCGAAACCAAACTGACCGCTCGCGCTCCTATTAACGTTGTAGTTACATATGAACAATAAGAATACTAAAACGAACGCGAAGTCAGTCGTAGAGAAGAGAGAGCATAACAATCCGTAGTTATAGCTAACGTATGGATGCAACTACGATCGCAGTAAGCCGCGAGCGCATCTGCTGTTCGGCGCTCGCATAAATCAGGAAGGTTGCGGCACCTTTGAGGCGGAGTACGCTCCACTGCTGCTGGACAAACAATGGACCGACGGATCGCCGGCCCTGATTAGATACGGGCCATTATGCGTAGGCTTTCGAGGATAGTCTTTATACGACAACGTCAATTTAATAAGTTACATATATACAGTTTGTAACGCGGATTTGATCTTGTATTAATACACTCCGCAAAAAAATTATGGAATCACCCAAATTGTTTTTAGATTTTTTTTTAATTTTTTCAAAATTGCATATTCTGTAACTAAATAGTACACAAACATATTAAAAATAGAAGAAACTGCGAAGGAAAAACCAAAGACCGCAACTTGATAAACATGACAATTGAAAAACTAACTCCGACGCAAAGAATTTGATTAATGAAAACTTGAACTAATAATGAGTATTTCCGCCTCGGGCCCGTATTACGGCGACCATTCGCCTAGGCAAAGACTCCAAAAGACCTCTGATGTAGTCTTGACCCACTTGGTTCCATTCTTCATTGACCGCTGCTTCTAGCTCTTCTAGGGTTCTTGGTGGAACTTGCATGGTGTGTAGTTTCCTCCCAATGTGGTCCCAGACATGCTCTTTTGGATTCATGTCCGGGCTTCTAGCTGGCCACTCCAAAACACGTATGTCAACCTCATTTAGGTAATTTCGTACAATGTTGGCGATGTGGGGACGAGCGTTATCATGCATTAAACGGAAATTCGGGCCTATATAAGGAGCAAATGGAACCACATGTGGCTCTAAGATAAACCTAATGTATCTATCTACGATCATAGAACCATTACGAATAACCACCAACTCCGTCTTAGCCTCTGAAGAAACACCTCCCCATATCATAATCGAACCACCTCCAAAATTTGTTGTGTTCCTGAAGTTGCACTGACTGAAGCGCTCACCATCTCGTCTATATACTGGCAGGGCGTCTGTCTGATGAGAACAGGCAATATCTAGACTCATCTGTGATCAATGTGAGCCCAATTTTCAGCGGTCCAATCACGATAATCTCTCGCAAATTGTAGTCTGTGAATTAGGTGTTCTCTAGTGAGTATGGGACCTTTAGTTGGTATTCTTGCACGTATTCCTTGTTCTCTAAGTCGGTTCCTTACCGTCTGAGAGGTAGCATTTACATTTCGAACGGTAAGCAGCTCGTTTTTAATCTGTCTTGCAGTGCAATGCCTTATTAACAAGGCTGTAAGTCGTAAAAAACGATCGTCTATGGCCGTAGTTGACCGCTTCCTACCTTGTCCTGGTCTCCTCTTATATCCCCCAGTTTCTCTGTACCTGCGCACCAGTTTTGAAATCGTCGATTGTCGGACACTTAACACCCTACCAACGTATCTTTGATACCTACCATCGTTAACTAACGAAATAGCTTGAACAATTTCTTCGTGGCTCAAATTACGTGCATTGCGCATTGGGTGACCGTCATTCATCTTTATCAAACCAGGCAAGAAGGCTCTACAAGGAAACACGTGATAAACGTTAAAAGAAAAAACTGTAGTTTTCAGCTTAACAATTTTTGAAAGAAATGAAAAGATGTAAAGCATCTAAAGCTCAAGAAATTAGATTAGTGCGTGACAATGTCATAAAACCAAAACAAACAAACATTATTGCAACGATTACTTGCATAGATAAGGTGATTCCATAATTTTTTTGCGGAGTGTATATATCATATATCTAATGGAAAATGTGTGGTTTCTTGGCGATGCTGAGAGAAATTAGCTTCTACGATATGTGATATTGTTTTATAAATCAAATATAAATAATTTTAAATATGAATCAGTCGACTATGAAACCGTGAAATCTATTTTCAATACAAGTTGTTTGTATAGGTTAACATTTAGGAATGTATGCCATCCTAAATTTCTAGTATGGTGCAAGTTAGTGGTATCTAATTGCAATGACATTAATCTATTCAAAAACTTTGTTTACGAGATATCTAATTATATATATTAGGTATTTGTACAAAGTGTTTCAAAATGAATTACATCTCAGTATAAGGTATATATATATATATATATATATTATATATATATATATATATATATATATATATATATATATATATGTATAAGTAACTAGTACTTATGCATATTATAATAAGCCGCTTATCTTTTATGATAAGTAATTATATTTCTAATGTCATTTTGACATCTGTCATTTTGTGAGTAGCAATATAATTTTTCCTAACAGTTTTTAAGTTAATACTACTAAATAATGTTCACCATTTTTAAATAAATTGCAGCAGGACGAATTCAATACAAAACTTATTGCATGATCTAGAAAATACAAAATTTTTCATCTAGTAGAATACCCAAAGATGGCATTCTACTGAAACATTCCTATAATATTGCATATATTTATTAAATGAATGAAAAGGACATACGATCTTTACATTTATTTTCAGCTACATATTGAATTAAGTCGTAATTACTACATAGGCTGTTTCTTCCATAGATATTCATCCAATCTTCAATTCTTAACGCGATACTCTTTACTCCTAAACGTCACGTTCTCTCGGCGTCCGCAACAGAAGAAGTTCTTCGGAAGCGACCGGTTAAGAGCAGCCGTACGGCCGCTTCACTCCTCGCCGGTAATTTCAAGTAATTTATTTACCTTATACCAACATCTACGTCGTCGAATAGAAGGCTTCATTATTTACGGACGGCCGTTTTTATTGAAGGCCGCGTTCAACGACGAACAGATGCTAGACGCTTCTTACTTTATGCACTGACCAGGTCGAACGCACCGAGATGGACGATAAAGCGGGCTTCCTCCTTTACTAGAGCTAGCTAGCTAGGCCACTCGCCACGGCTCGATAATAATTCGTGCTCTCCGCGATGTTAATATAAACGCTGGCTACAACTTACGGCCTATCTATGTATGTAGGTATACCTACATCCCAAGATGGGTTCATGATGAACGCGGAATCGGTTCTAACGAAGAGAACTTCGTTTTAACTTAGTATTTAATGGGATCGGAGCTGCATATGTGTGCTGTGTGAAAGTATGTAAACGCTACCATACTTCAGGTGTTACTGATTATGATTAGTACAAGTAAGCATATGTTCGATGCTGATAGAAGAAAAATGGTGGAATTCTTTAAAAGTAAATCTAATTACACTTCTTAAAAAAATAAATTGTAGACATTGGATTATAAGCCTTTTTTATATTAATAGTTAAACATTTATTGCTAAAAGGAGAAATAGCTGCTTATTAGGATTAATATAATCAGATTTGATCTATGCATCTGATCCTACACTCAGAAAAGCGACGATTATTACTGTCGCATTGAATTTTATGAATTAATGATTAATAAATATCCCGATATATAATAATATAATGAATATTTTATTAATAATATATTATTTACCGACGAATTTATTTACTATTGTTAGGTTTTTTTTTTTGGAATCTAAGTTTGTTATTTTATTTGATTATCGACTTTAAAGAAAACTGCTTTTCATTCTCTTTTTTTCTTTTGATATTGTTTATGAACTCTGTCACTGAAATCTATAGTTTACATTATTTGATGATTCCATATAAAAATAACTATGAAGAGAAAAGAAGCATGAATATGTTAACTACTTTATTACTTAATACGGGCAATGACAAGTGAAATATTTATTTTAACAACCAATGTCATATATTCCTCTATAACAACTCTGATCTATTATTTGCCGCCACAACATTCGGCCTTTCCTGATAAGCTTTGGACCTCAAAAGCTGCCAATCGTGTTTCCTTCTTTGGAGTCTCGAATGTTCTTCCATTTGGATCCCTGTTGAGGCTTCATCGTCTGTTGTTCCTCCCTCCTTAAGGGAAAAATTGTGTATATTCTATGGACGAATTTGTTGGCGTGCTCAACAATTAAACTTGTTTTAATTTATTCTATTTTATTTTAAATTTTAAGCTGTATCCCAGTGAGAACAAGTTAGTTACATTTACGTGAATTTAACGTTGTATTGGTTGAAACAACGTTTAATGGTTATAAGTAACACGTTTATTATATAACAATTTTTAACTATACATTGAAGAAACGTTATTTAACTAAAAATGTAACGGATAGTTTAAATTTAACTAAAATAACACGTTGTAGTTGCATCGTTTATTTTAGGTTATAAAACAACGTTACAATATGAGAAATTATAACTGAAATGTAATGCATAGTTTAAATATAAGTAAAATAAAACGTTATAGTTTCACTGCTTATTTTACGTTAAAAAACAACGTGGGAATATGAAAAATTATTAACTGAAATGTAACGCATAGTTTAAATATAACTAAAATAAAACGTTTTAGTTACACCGTTTAGTCTGCGTGAAAGACAACGTTGAAAAATGAAAAATTATTAACTGAAACGTAACGCATATTTCAAGTACAACTAAAATAAAACGTAGTTTCACCATTTACTCTACGTTAAAAAGCAACGTTGAAATATGAAAAACTATTAACTGCAATCCAACGCATAAGTATAAGTATAGTTAAAATAAAATGGTGTTAAATTTGTTTGTTTTAAGATAAGATGTGCTTTTGCATGAATGAATGCAAAATGTATTTAACAATAGGTAACACAATTATTGTATTGAAACTGCACTACTGATGAATGTATCATCCCTCCCCTATTTCAAATAAACTCTTCCACCTCTGTTGCGCATCTGCAACGTGCACGGTGAACTTGCAGTTACATGTTTACTACGCTAGTCGAGTGTTAGAACTTTTCTTTATCTTTATAACAAAGTTTTATATTAATATGTGATACGCAACAATCAGTGTATTTAACTAAACGGTGAGTAGCTAGGTAAGTCTATCCTGGTTATATTTGCATATACGATGCACATTGCACGTATAATTATGTATATGCATATACACAATTGGCAAAACAGCATAGTAGCCATCTTAAAATAAGAACACTAATGTCAGAAAATTTAACTATATTCCAAAATTTGTTCTTGAGGAACCTGGTTTCTTAGTATACACACCTTCTTACTTTATTTTCAAATATATAGGTTAGCGAATGCTGATGGTTCTAAAATCTGGATTCTTGTGTAAAGAAATTATTCTATTTACTGTTACATGACGTCGTTGCAGTGAAGCATAACTGGAAGGGAAGGAACACTTAGGTTTTCACAAAACGGGAACCAGAGATAATACGGAAACTATAGTAACAATATACAGTGAGTATTAAATACTTTCATTCGTTTGTAATACAAAAATCTAGGAAACCAATCAAACCAAAGTAAACATTAACTTATATATATATATATATCCCTAAAATTTACAGCCTGTAGTCCTTGGTGTTACTTATGATACCTGTTGTTTGAGTCTTCCATTTAAAGTTACAATTAAACAATACATACATACAGCAGAAAGTGCAGTGAAGGACTGATTGAAATATACGCCCCAATGGACTGTTTGGGTAGAAGACCTGGATGTGCAGAAAAAGGGAAAATGTATATATCTATAAATGAAATGACCTCGTTACTTTCTTAGTTTTGGTAAAGAATTCTATTATCTTTTTATTATTATCATTGTTATTATTGCATTGTATTATATTTATAGGTAATTACATTTTAGTTTTTTTGAAGAAGCATTATGTTTCATTGAAGAGCTTATCCTGAGTTCAATACTATGATGTGATCATTGAATGATTTAATTAAAATAAAATTTAATTTAGTATTGGACATTATGACTTTTAATCTATAACCAATTTTTCGTTATCACCACATAAAACGGCACTGTAAATATAAAGTAACATATATGTCACATCTGGAACTTGGTAGTGTTGTACATTCTATAACGCAGCGTCTTAGAGCGCATGAATGCAACGAACCTGATAATTCACCTATAATTTATAAAGCTGTTGATTTTCATACATTCGGCACCTCACTAAATTACGCAGATGTGACGTTACAACTACGTGGTTATAAAGGTTTGATATAGAAATTTTATTAACCCTTCGTTAGTGTGGTGTAGTTGCCATACCCCAGTATGTAGGCAAACATACTGGGGTATGGCATACTCCACCACACTAACGAAGGGTTAACGTTGAGGTTACGTTACCTGTAAACCGATTTTTTACGTTTTACAGAGGTGGTTTATTAAACGTTAAAATACAGCTTGTGCTAAACGTTTCTATTTAACGATATTTTCTATTAAAAATTAAACGTTAAAATAACATTAGCATATGACGTGAAATAACGCTTAATAAGTAACTTTTTGTCAACGTATTTTATCGGGACATACATATGTCGCTTCGACGTTGTTTACAAACGTGACGTAACGTTCGGTTACCGTTAAGAACAACGTTTTCTTAACGTTTATGTTCTTATTGGGATGTGTGATGTGTGTGTAATGTTCTAAAATGTAATGTATTACAACAGTAGATATTTATATTTGACCTGCCTAACATACTGTATAGTATCAACTAGGCAAATAAATATTATTATATTATTATTATTAAAGATTATTTTTTTTTTAACAAACAAATTAAAAACGAGTATCGACACAAAAGTAGTGAACATGTACGTCTTCCTACCAACACGAACAACTAAGTTTGATTACAAAAAATAAAACATTGTAAGAGTTACTAAAATTTCCTTAATCAGTTTTAACATTACAATTGTTAGTAGTTTAGATGTGTATAATCTCTGAAATCAGGCATTTTTGGAAATTCTCTTCGTTATCTAGAATTTGAGGATTTGAAAAATCAAAGTCAATCTGTGCGGCAATTGCCAAAGGAAATGTCGTAGTAATGTTGTTGTATTCTTTCTTTAAGTTTTTGTGAGCTTCGGCCAATATAGCATTTCTTACATTTTTTACAATTAATTTTATAGACAATGTTTCTTTTTTCTGGTATATCTAATTTGTCTTTTGGAGTATTAAATATTTTATATTTTTTCTGTTGTCATTGTAGAATACAATAAAATTATTTTGGTTCATTAGTTTTTTCGACAAAAAAGGTATATAGTATGCTAATTTTAAATATCTGGTGTGATTTTCTTCCTGGGTGATATTATCGTTTGTGGGGGTTACTTTTTCTGATGAGTAAAGTATTTTGTTAATGAGGTGCAGTGGGTAGTTATTAAGTTTGAGTCTATTTTTAAGAAATTTTAAATTTTGTCTATGAAATTCTTGGTTGGAAATATAATATATATAAATCGTGCACAAAAATTGCAGAACTTTCGTCTTCATTAATTTCTTTCAAATTCCATCAAATTTGGAAAACGTATTTAGGAATATAGATATATATTGGCCAGAACATTCCTTCGGAATAGGGCCCGCTCGTAGAGCTCTTCAATTCGTTTTCACGCGGTGAATTACTCCGCTATTTCTTCCTGTATTTTCTTCTTTACAGTTCTGTGCCTTCTAATTGTTTAACTACAGTGTTCCATTCCTTTCTGTCTTTTATTATATTTCTTGCATCCTTCACTCCTAGTCTTCGTATATCATTCCATACTTGGTCTTCCCATTTTAGCCGTGGTCGTCCTCTATGTCTATCCTTTCCCGGTTTCCAGTTCTTTATCTTCCTTATTAATGTGTTTTCTTCTCGTCTTTCGATGTGTCCAAACCATCTTAATCTTTGTACTTTTATATGTTTGATTATATTTTCTCCTTTCATGATATTATTTATTTCAGTGTTCCACCGTGGTCTGTATTCTACATGTCTCTGTTCTTCTACTATTTTTCTTGGTCCTAGTATTTTCCTTAATATTTTCCTTTCAAAAATTCTCAGGTTCTTCTCGTCTTTACTACTGAGACACATAGTTTCTGCTGCATAGGTAGGTACAGGCCTGATAGCTGCTTTATATGTCTTTAACTTGGTGTCTTTGCTGATGTGTCTATTTTTTAACAGTTTTTTGTAGGCCCAGTATGCTCTATTTCCGGCCTGTACCTGCTCTTGTATTCGTGTTGCTCACTATCACACCTAAGTATTTAAAGTTATCTACCTTTTGGAAGCTGTAATCTCCTGTTTTAAGTTTCTTTATGTTTATTTTCTCTCTGCTGATGATCATGTATTTTGTTTTATTTTGATTTATTTCCAGTCCTCTCTTTTTTCATTCGTTTGCTAGACATAAGTATTTAGGAATACTTATTCATAAACGATTATAAATTTTATACCTATTGCAAGGATATGTAACTCAACGTTAAGAAGATTTTGATAAAATTATTTTTGATAAGGTAAATATTTTACAATCATAATATGAATATTAAAAAAAATATCTACCAGCTTTATTTCTAGCACCTTATCCTGAATTTAAAATAAGAAGCGATTAGTAACTGTAGCAATATATCATTTAAAATTCCATTTACTTAAGTTAAGACTGATGTAAAAACCAGCAATCCATCTCGATGACCGTTGTCTCATTAAACTGCTTAGGCCACATCACCTTTTCCTCCGCTCTCGTTATTCCAGCAAGATCGTCGCTGCATTTTCCGCACTCTAAACTCCTAATTCTCAACGCTCTCGCGCTAACCTACCCGTGTTCGTGCGCTTGTACGACACGTCCTAGACTTATACCCGAGTATATCCGCCACGGTATCCGCGTGTGCATAGCGTACCCGCGCGCTTACGCTTACCAAGCGGTAATTAATGGCCTTAATTGGCGGGGCACGCGTCCGCGAGTTTCTCTCTCTCTCCTGTTCTCTTCTATATAGATATCCGTCTGTACGTACTTACTTACATAAGTTCTTCCTTCCTCGTGCCAGGCCAGTCGAGACCGACGCGAGCCAATTAAAATAATAATGAGAACGGTGGTTTCCGTCCGGATAAGGCGAGTCGAGGCGAAGTTAAGGTACCTTACATTGTATATAGTACGTACTACCGCTAAACGCGGCTTTACTATCTCTCGCGATGCGCCGATGCGGTGTGCGCGTACGCACGCGCTCCAACTATGGGAGAGTTGGCGTATCTTACGTGTGAATTTATGCGATTTAGTAGAGCGAAAGAGTAAATTAGCGAGGCGCGGATCACGAACGTGGAGATCGTCTGATATAGTACGTATAGTTGGGTTAAAAGATGGGTTCAATTAGATTTCATTTTACATTCATTTTATGAAATGATTTTAGGAATTTTTGATCAAAAAAATCATTTCCAATCAACAGCCAACGACTACAATTGAATTAATTGTATCGAGCAATTAACAACTTCTTATTTAGTTGTAATGAAATGTTCAATACAATATATGAAATGAAATGGCACGACTTATTTGACCAGAATTGTTCCGGTTTTATGTATAAGTTCCGGCGTCCCGGTTTGATATTTTGTATATTTTGTCGCGGTTGCGATTGCATCGAAACATTTGACTCTCAAGTTATCAATCCATCCGTAAAATTTTACGTAAAAACGGAATTTGAAACAAAAAATCCTATAAAAGATAATAATAAAGTTCGAGTACATTGCCTGTCCAGTGGCTTCTGTACAATTGCCAAATTTGTAATACTCCAGATACAGTTTACGCATGGTTTTATACTGATCGTTTGTAGTTTAGTTTACTAAACAACGTAAATGTTTAGTTCCGGTTGTAACCTAAGAGTTCGAAGTTTGTGTTTAAAATGCCGAAAAGAAATTTCCAATTTACGAATGAACTGCAGAAAGATTAACCATTTGTAAAAAAGATATGTGGTGATGACAGTAAAGTGAAGTTCCAGCAATGTTTTTCCGAATTTTTAATTTCACGTGAAGGCCGGGCAGATATTAAAGACTATTTAAAGTGTGCAAAAACATGTGCTCACAGAAACTAATGCTAGTGCCAGAGACATTGTTTTGGTACTCGAAAATTTAACATCACACACACAATCTTCAAGAAAGAAACTTTGTCTCACAAAGGGCGAAATAGTTGTCGAGAAACTTTGCAACTAGAATGTTAACACATGATCGAGGTAACTGGTTTTTACACACTGAACTGTGGAAAAACAGTTTTGGCAATGCTGAAATCTCTGCTTTGGGTTGGACTTCATCATGTATTGAAATGAGACAAGATTCAACGATCTTCTGAAGTTATAAACGCAATATACAGTTCAGATACTCAACAAAAGAATAACATTTTAAATGTGATGTCATACTCGCAAAGACTTTTCTTGCATCAAAAACTAAGGAATGGAATTCAATGGCGACTCAAATCGAATATATTAACAAATAGGTTCAATTATTTCAACATTTTGAACAGCAACACATAGATGTACCTAATTTGGTAAAAGTTATTGAATACATTTTAAATCTACCAGGAACTTCCACATTTGTGGAGCGTGTTTTTTTCAATTATGAAATATATTTGATCGTATGACCGCATGCAGGAATCTATGGTACGGGCTAATAAAGAATTAAATGCTAATGATATATACTATACTGTAATCGTCAAAATTTAATTACAATATAGGAACGCAGAAAGTAGGAAAGAGTATCTCGCTTTGAAATAGAAAGAGACACACACCGGTGTCTCCCACCAATTTTCATAATAACCACGTGTGGGCAGATGAAAATCCGCATGAGGTATTTGAAGATCGTTTTCAACATCAGTTCTCGTTTAATGTTTGGGTTAGAATTGTGAGTGACTATCTAATTGGACCGGTATTTATACCAGGAGGACTTACTGGCGTGGTGTACCGCAACTTTTTGGAAGCAACGCTGCCTGAGTTTCTGGAGGATGTACTACCATACGCGACAAGAATTGCAATGTGGTTCATGCACGATGGTGCACCACCACATTTCAGTTTGGTTGCTCGTATTTTTTTAACAGCAACATACGGAGATCGCTGGATTGGTCGAGGTGGGCCACACGCATGGCCTGCTCGATCTTTAGACTTAAACCCCCCAGATTATTTCTTCTGGCGATCTCTGAAGTCAATAGTTTACGCTATTCCAGTGGAGAATTTGAAATCGGATAATTGCTGGGTGTAACTCAATTAGTAACGACCCTGGTGTGTTTGAAAGAGTTCGACACTCAATGACGAGAAGATTGAATGCTTGTATCCAGGCTGGAGGAAACCATTTCGAACATTTATTGTAGATTGAGCAACTTTACATGTACTTTTTGATGATAGAATGTTGTTACTGTCGCAAATCTTGTTCGCCCTGTATCTTCGAAACAAAAGGGTTTTTCAAAATCATCATAGGACAAAATATTCTTAGAATAGGCCAAGGAATAACCTTTTGAATTTTTGCCGCATATTTACCTAACACCTTGCATAAATGCACGCACACTATCACAAGATTCGTACTATAATTCTATTAATAACTACACACCATCGTACAATATATAGGAAGTAGGAAGACAGACCGCAAAAGGAGTAAGAAAAAAAAACTACAGAAAAGCAACAACAGGCAAGCAACACAGTTTCTAATCTCGCACGCATCTGAAATATGCCCGCGCAACCGATGTATAGTATGTGTGCGCGCCGCGCACTTCCTTCACGGCCTTCTAGTTTTAGATGCCCCGCGGTCATCGTCCAAGTATTGTTGTTCTTCGCACTTTTCCTACCTCCCAATTAGAGTTAAGAGTTAACGTCGTGCGGTACCCGGCGTTGTTTTATTGTCGGGGCCATCACACTGCATGCACTGGATTGCGGTAATCATTATTCTAACCGTAGGTGTTACAAGTACCTGTATAATAAATTCATACAGAATAGTTTCGGAATTCCATTAAAGCTTTAAGAATACAATATGCACGGAGAAAAAGGAATTGTTAAAATGAGATATTCGTTGATCCGAGCAGGTGGTTTGTTTATATATGGACAAACATGGACAAACAAATATTTATTTATATTTTATTAGCGCCGGATACCCGATTCAAATGCGTGCAGTGTGTATTTAAGAAAAAAAAAGTAAACTGAATTAACTTAAATCTTAAATATTTTAGAAAATTGAATAAAATGTAGGTACCTACATATTTTAATCACTATTGACTAACTATTTATTTCAAATTGAATTGATGAATAATTGATTGAATTAATTCTACCAGTGGCGTAGCGCAAAATGTTGGAGTCACCTCCCAGAATTTTATCTTGGCTTTTTACTTATTGCTGTATGTTTATAAAATTAGATATATTTCTTGAAATGGGGGTATAGATTAATCAGTATATAGGTTATCCACCTGTCACTGTCAAAATTTATCGTCGAGCGATGTGTGATGAAATTAATAACAAATACAATTGGATTATTCATTTATAAGATAACTTTAAAGATGGTAAAAATATGTGTAACAGAAAAAAAGATGAAGAAAATACTTTATACCCACAGTATTTTAGTTAGTATCAACATTAGTTAGTAACAACTCTGTACATCATATACTGCATGCGGAGAAAACAAATAAATTACCTAACGAACGCATATTCATTGTATCATATACATATAAGTGCGCAACACACACACAGATCCTAGCAGCGCTAAACCGCTAATGGTGGTACAATACGTTATCGTAATAATAATTATTATTACTCCCAACAACTACTATTCATACGACCGAGTATTTAGCTGCCGGTCAATCTCTCTGGTATTTATAAGGAAGTGTTATTTTTCCTAGCGTCAATTTCATCGCTGTTTTAACATGGTGTGTATCCTGGTTGTATCCTGAATATACCGTGTTCGAAATCCAAATATAGTCTCAATCAGTGTTGATGGGTTTAAACGAAACTACACTTGTAATTTAGTGGACTGTATTTACTTGAAAGTTTTAATGTTTATTTGATTGAATTTTGTAGAGAATCTGGGTGTGGCGTCTATCATGTTTTACGTCTCAACTAGGTTGTGTCTCTATTGCGCATGTGTAACAATGTGCATTTGTGAATGGGTGAATGTGTTGGATATAATATGTTTTATGTTTGTGTGTGTGTATAACGGTATATATGTAACAATCAGTATGATTCAGATTCAGAGCAACGAAGGAAATGACACTAATGGGATCGGATACGTAATCAATGCGTTATTGAAAAAACAATTATTTATGGGAAATGTAAAAGGCAATCTGTTAAAACAAAAATGTTAATTGAGGGGGCTTAGAGTGGTGTACATTTTGAAAAAATTACATAAATGCAGTATTACTTTTATTAAGCAGAATTTTATTCAAAAAGGAATAAATCGTCTAACTATTACTCGTACATACTAATAAAATATTAATACAGGCAATATATCTGAACAAAAAGTATTTTGTTTCTACATTTACAGTTCAATTAAAAATAAAATAACACTAATAAAAACACTTACTAAACCAATTCACTTAAATATTACTATTTATATTTGCTACTATTTATTTTCACTGTTATTTATATTTATTGTTCATTTCGCTCGCTACCATTTTTCTATTAGCGCTATCCCGTACAAATTGCGCGTATTTATATTTTACGCGCTTTCTTCTGGAGTAACCTGGCGCTCTCCTGAATTTTCAAGTGTACTTGCACCCAGAAACTTCCATTTGACGTAGCAAACAAATGGCGCCCTCTAGGAGCAGTTTCGTGATCCACGCTCTAAAGAGGTGGCGCAATCTGCTAAACCAAAACAAAATCTTTCTACAGGTCCCCGTTTTAGGCGTTGCTCAAAAAATAACTACAGTTAACTCTCCCTAAATCAATCTCTTTTTAATGTGAATTTTTCTCTAGATCGAATTCATAATTTTGTATGTGCAACTGAATGATAATCAATTTGTAACCCCATTCTCTAATTCGAATTCTTTAAGTCGAACTCTCCCTTAATCGAGTCAAAAATACCGACATTTTAAGCCAGGAAAGCTGGCTCTCCAAATCGAACATCAGTTTTCGCAAATTTGCAGAAGGTAATGGCATTCGTTGAGCAGCAAATCTGCAACACAGTTTTGAAACAAATGAAAATTTTGAACTTTTTCGAAGTGATTTAACTTCTTATCATTACATATAACTGTATTTGGAGTGTATGCTATAAGATTCTGCTTTTTTTCTGCTTGTTACAAGTATCATCGAAGTTAAAAGTCTTCACTCGGAATTAAAGAGAGAAATATCGAAGTACTGAAGAAACTCCAATGATTTTATCTCTATTTATGTCAAACTTGAGTCAAGACTTTTGTCTTTGGTAGTACGTACTACAAATTATATAATTTTTTGTCTCGCTTACTTTAATTCAAACTCTCCCTAATTTTAACAAATTGGAATACTACATGAGAATTCGGTATAGAGAGAGTCAACTGTATTGAGAAAAAGTTTACCGTAATGCTCTCCACCGATGCCTTATCTCTTAGCGTGTAAAAACAGCAATAATTTTTCCTTCCCAACGATGTTAAATAATAATTATATCATTCAATAATGATTATTTGATTAATGAATGAAAATGTTAGGTGTTATTTCTGAATAAAAATAATCCTTATCGAGTTTAATGAGTTATCCATTCAGCTTTTTAATTACGTTCGATAAATTTTATCCCACTCTGCTAGATACAATTAACATATTTCAGTGATTTACGCAATTATATATATTTCACTAATTCCTAGCTGTTAAGATGATATTTGCAGTTAAAGAAAATTCTCACGCATTAATTTCCTAATTACTGCCATGTCATTTTCTTCACTGCTCTGTCTCCAACTCTATTGCGTCAATTAATGTATCACTTTACTCGTATCTCGCACACGGTATATACATACACATTCACGTATGTACGATACAATGTGTATGTAGGCTTTCTGTGGTCGCCGCAAGGGTAAGCAGTAAGGCAGTTCAGAGTCACGACGTTTTATTGTTTGGGATATACAAATTTTCCTGCCGGCTACGGAGGCATACGTTGCGAACACGGAAAAATATACCGTTTAACGGGCAATGGGATGTTAGTTAAACGCACGGTCTTATATAGCCTCAGTATACCCGTATTGGTGAACGTGATGCGACAATAAATAATTGTAAATAGATAATAATATCTGCACATACGAAACAATTTTATGTTGTTCAAACACAATGAAAATAAATGCACGTATGACGGTAAATCGGTTATAATTAAACGTTATATTTCGCAATGCGGATGTGGACTATTAACTAATTCAGACCCCTCGCAGAGACGTCTAATCAAACAATTTGGAACTTACAAGTTACAGCTCATATCGATAGTGAAGAATACAGAAGTATACAGGAAAAAAAAAATACATGGAGAATCTTATACAAAAAATAATTAAAAACAACAAAAATAGCAGTTATGTGAGGAATACTTTTCCCGATTCCAAGATTTTACATCGATTAATATTAAGGTTTAGTGTAGCTACTTCTGCAATATTCACACTAAACTTATTACCTAATATCGACAAAAATATGCCAAAGTTCCTACCGATAAGCAAGTCATTCGAAACACTTTGTATAACCTGTTTCAAAATGATGCATTATCTCTTCTTGCGTTCACTTGTAATAATACTTGAAGTATTTATTGTGACTAGTTTTTCCTACTATTATTAATAAAATTCATTTAAGGACATAGACAATTGTAAACATCTCAAACCGGTTAGGTTTAGGAATAGGAAAGATTAATACAAACTGATCACAAATGGCGCTAGTTTTAAACTGGACACATAAAAATTTTATCATCCCATTTAAAGTAAGAAAGTTGGTATTGACACTCTGTATACCAAAGTGCTATAAGGCTGAAAATATTTTCTTTACATACATTACTTAGTTCGAGTGGGAACATTTCAATTATTATGGAATCTATACAGTACTTAGAATAGCTAGCCTCGTGTATAGTATCTTTAGGTGGAGCACGAGATTTAGGAACAATTGTAATTAGATAGCTTCTCATAAATAAAGGATGTATTTGTTTAAACTAAGCCATAAAGACAGGGGGGTTCTTGCAGACCTAGGTATTACCATTATTAAAAAGATTTGGTACCGAAAAAGGGTTAGATTGTCAACCTAGCAGTTGCGACCACTGCACCATCCTGTGTAAAGCGTCAAATGCTTTAATGTCTTTCTTTACAAGATTTCTTAAACCAAGAAAAAAGCAACTACCTTGACTTTCATGTGATTAGTATATACAAAACACATATATTTATTCTTTGTTTATGTTTATCATCCAATAAATGTACACCTAAATCATATTTTCAAAATTTGCACGCAATCTTACGTAGCATACCTTCCTTGACATACACACCAAATTTCATGAATCTAGATAAATAAATAAAAAAGTTATAGACGATTTTTAGTTGATCGGTGCACCGTATATCGGTCAATGGAATGCGGATCAACTTAGGGTGAAAATCGTTTTGGTGAACAGGACTGCGCGCTCCTATCCCAGCGGCAATAAGACAGACGAAGCGCGGGCGATAGAGTGGGGATAAAATGGGCTACGACCTTGTCATCCTATGCGTCGCTATCTAATTTTCCTGTTGCGTTTGTCGCACGTTGTGTGGTATACGTTAATGCCGAAACTCGCGGACTGATTTTAGATAGTGAAGGTGCCTCCTTGTCTTACATACGCACCTTACGGTCAGTTTGTTTATACGTAGTAAATTCGATTTTAGACGGAAGAGGTGCCTCCTTATTTGACATGCGCACCTTATGACCAGTTTGTCTATACGTAGTAAATTCAAAACAGTTGGACCGATTTTAAAAATTCTTTCGCCTGAACGAAGCGGCTGTATTAAATTAGCAATGTTTCCTCAACATAAAACGCGCAAATCGGTTAACTGTATATAAAATTCGTGCCGACAGATATGTCTTCAAACACCTACGAAAATATCAATAAATAAGTAATTCATTTACTAGACCACATCCCTATGTCTCTCTCGTATCAATTCTGTTACGCATTGTGCGGAAATTTTTCCTAAAAATCGCTAACACAGTTGAGCTGATTCCCTATCAGTTAATTAGATCTCTTCGCCTGCCTCGAATGCAGTTGAGTTGAACGGATTTCCAGGTAACATTGTATGTGTGTAGGGCGCCTACGTAAGCTTTTATAATCAGCGTAACAATAGGAATATCCAAAGGCAACAAATGAAACAACAAGTCAGATGATATACAGATCGATGCTCAAAGGTTATACTACTGCCGGCTTTGTTATAAGCGATAGGCACTATTAATTTATTGCTAGTTAAATTAGCAATGCTTTGAGTGTGGTGATGGACATGCAATTAAAGATAAACCAGTGGAATATAACATGCGTCATAAAAAATTATTCACGGTTTGAAAACTAAAATGCAATCAAGTTTATATATATAGTGGTTTTGAGTTAAATATTTATAATAGTAAGTTTAAGAATTTGTAATTCCAATCTTGACATCAAAACCAATGGAATAAAATCAATAAATATGAGCAATAAACAGTGTTACCACTACATCACAGATGACGTGACAGATATATCTAAATCCACTATAACAGCAATTTACAAAATTATTCATTCATTCCATGTTTTATCGTACATATATAGTTAACTCGCACTTAGATATCGATATTTTAACTTCACTTTACCGTGATCGCGCACTTATAACTGTATATAGTTGACACTTTATTGCCCTTTTTAAATTGACACTTCACCGGTCGGCGCGTTACGAATTATGCTTCCGATAAAAGTGTCCGTATAATGTCGCTTAAACACGACTATCGCGGCTGTATTTTACATCGGTACTTGCGGACCGTGTACTTGTGCATTTCACGGGACTGTATTATAGGGCTCGCGACCATGTTAATAATTCGTTCTGATGGCCTGTAATTCGTTAGATGTCGTGCCGTGTCAGTTTGCGTCATTACAATTCCGTCTTGTTTAACAGTCCGAAATTGTAAAACGGCGAGTTTTCGTGAGTAATGCGTATTGTGTTTATATGTTTATATTTCAATTGTACACACTAAACAGTTTTTGCTAAAATTCCAATACGATTTTGGGGTAAGTTTCTGCCCCTAAAACGGTACAGGTATTTTACTTCTAGAAGTAATAATTCTAGATTCTAGATTTTCTAATATGAATTAATACCACCTACTAATAATCAGTTTCAATCAACTCCTAACAGTTCTAAAATAAGAAGAGAACTGAACCACGTGTGGCCGAACAGCATGTCATTTCTGCCTATACCTGATTTGAACCAGAACATTTTAAGTTAACGCATGCGCGCCTTCTTATTTTCACTAATTACTGAAAACCACATATTTTTTGTTGTTTGGAAGATACAAGAAAGTTAAATAGAAACGTAATGAAACAATTATAATTTTTTTGTTTCTACGTACTATGAGATTCAAAATGATTGTCGTAAGAAAAAAAAACTGTTTTCCGGAAAAATTTATCTATACTTATTACCAATTTAATGAGCGAAGTTAGCTACATACAAATTTCATACATTAAATGAATTTTCTTTCTTTTGTGTTGTAGTATCTTTCTATTATTTCTCTTATAATTTTTTTCAAACCGTTTATATTTACATCTAATATCATCAACAATAGTATTTCTGAATACTGTAAAAAATAGGGAATTTATCTGTGGTAATTAGCTCAACAAACAGGTAAAAAATCAATATTAAAATTAAGTGAAATAGTTTATTACATTTTATAATTTTATTAGGCTTATCATACACTTCAGCGCAACGAGCTGTCAAAGAAAGTTACATTTTCATCCCTATAAGTTCTACGGTACAGGAATTATTACATTAGATCACGATAGGCGATTGGAATATTGTCATTGTTTAATAACAATTTAAGGACGATGACTTGCTAAACAAATAATTTTTCTCGGATGAAGCCTGGTTTATCTAACAGACTATATCAATTTACAAAACTATTGTATTGGTCTGCAGAAAATCCACACGAATTTCGAGAAAACGCAATTGCATCCCGTAAAAGTTGGAGTTTGGTTAGCTATGTCCGGCAACAAATAATAGGGCAATTTTCTTCGAGGAAACTGTAACCAGCCCACGTTACCAACAGATGTTGGAATTGTTTATTGCGAGTTACAAGAAAATGAGCTTGGAAGGCAGGTTATTTTCAGCACGATAATGCTCCGCACATACTGCCTCGACAAACCTGCCAATATCTTCAACAGTTTTTTTGCTGACAGGTTCGTTAGAGCACAAAGATGGCCACCAAGATCGCCTGATCTAACCCCATTAGATTACTGCATGTCGGCTATCTAAAAAATAGGTTTATAGAAACCGCATACATACCATAGAAGAACTGAGAGATGCAATTTTGTCACTTAATAATTATACTAATTGTATGTTATAATTTAAAGTAATAAATAAATTTAGTTAAAGATCAGTTAGTACTGAATTGTAAAATCATAATTTCCTAAAGAGTTAAATTAATTACATTTCATTTTTACAAGCAGAAACACCAATCCATAGTCGTTTTATATAATGCGAGTTCAATATAGGTTACGTTTTCCTTATTTATGACAGATCCGTTTATTTTCTTATGTTCCAACACTGACTTAGTTCAAACCTTCATTACAAACACGCGGCATATACCTACACCCTGTTACTGTCTATAGGAGCGGAATTGACAATCATTTTGAATCTCTGTGTATATCTATGTGAAAAGAAAGGAAAACATGGAATGCCAGTAAATAAATATTAGACAAGTTTCCGTGTAATGAGTTTAATTCTTGGATGGTAATCTCGTTGAGTCGTTGTCGACCTTGGGTCAAGACTTGCGACCACAGGTCTAAGGTCAGGAAGGCGAGTGCATATTTTGAACTTGGCTTTCCGTCTTCGATCTATCAACCGCGAGCAGAGCAGTTCAAACGCAGGTCGACCGAAGTTTCACATACACTGTCGGACTCATGCCGTATAAACTAGTCCGCTTTTGTATTGAGAAATAAGGAGTTTAGTTGAGTCGCGAGAAGAAGCGTTGTAATTGAGTGGTTAGTATTTTTATTTTTTGAAGGTTTTCGTACAAATTCGTAAAATTAGGTAGTTTTTATTGGCAAAATAACTTAATAAAATTTTCCGTACTGGTAAATGTACAGAAACTTAAAGGAGATATCGAAATGTTAGAAGAATATTGTAGGAAATTTCTGTTTCTTAGAAAAAGATCTCTAGTATTATAATATTACCAAGAAACATATTATTATCTCTTAGGAAATACGTCAAATTTGGAAAATGACTATGTTTATGACTGCAATCTTCCAAATTGTAAGAAATTTTAAGTTTTTCCTGAGAAATATTATTATTTTTCTTAGTAATATTATCAGGTTAGAGATTTTTTCTTTTCTAAGAAATAGCAATTTTTTTAATTAATATTCACGCAAAATACTTGTATTATGGGGAGATTTCTAAGATTTCGGCATATTCATTAAGTTTCTATACATTTATCCTCATTCAGTGTGAAAGATTATCAAAAAAAAGAAAAATTATCTAAATTTTTAAGTAGTAGTAAAAAAAAATATTGTGATATTACAGCAAAATGACTATACTTTTATAGTATCCTTACGGTAACATCGTTTTTAAAGTAGGTTTGCTCTATTTGTTCGGTACGAGCTGTAGATTTATAAACATCAATGTACTCGGAAAAAGTCTAGTCTGTAAATTTACTTCGGAATATGAATATTATTGTTAAAACTGTCATATTACATCCAGGATATTTACGGTGGTACAACTAGAGGGGAGAATTTGTCTTTGAGCGTGATCAGTCATAGGTATGTACACTGCCCGATAAAGTTAATGTCGTCGTTCACAACGCAGTGACTGTCAAAACTACATTTGAAAACTACCTGATTTTCATGATAGCCAGGTGTTTTACACGTAGGTACCTTAATAAACCTTCTACCTGCATAAGCCGATGCCAGCCGTATGTGCGTCTCCAAGTGATGAGCAATTTTGTTAGTCACAACGACATTAAGTTCGTCGGGCAGTGTATACATTAAAATAACTGTGTCTTCTAATGCGAATGCTGCAATGCATAATGTTCTTTCTTTACGTTGAGTATAATACAATTATCAATTAATTATTTTCAAACATTCATCTTCTGATACTTTTTCCTCTGAGGATGTTGGCAATATTTTTGCAGAAATATCTTCTGAAAAGCAGCACAAGCTGGCAATTATGAATAGTAAAACATCGTGTACAAACATAAACAACACACTACTTTGATGTAACAAGAAAATCTTTTTGCAACTTTTTAACCTGTTGTTAAAGATTTCATGCAATATTGAAAACATTACGAAACATTGCAAGTACAGAATGTAAGACGTACTATCAGAGACAAAAGTCTTGACTCAAGTTTGACATAAATAGAGATAGAATCATTGGAGTTGCTTCAGTTTGTTAATATTTCTCTCTTTAATTTTGGGTCAAGAATTTTGTCTTTGATAGTACTTGACTGTATAGCAATTAATTATACAGAACAAGCACTGGAACTTTAACAAAAAGTTATTGGAAGTTTTGGATTGGTGGTATTATGGAATAATTAGTAATAAACCAGCAAAAAATATGTTCTTTCCAATCCTTTTCCAATCCTTTCCATAAAAGTATTGGAAAGAACACATTTTTTGCTGGTTTATTACTAATTATTCTTTAACAAAAAGTATATATATAATAATGTTAGCGTAATTTTACATTAAATTACTGTAATTATAAAAATGTAAATTTACAGCTTGATGTAAACTTCCTTAGCGACTTGGAACATTACAGTAATATTCCAGGTGTACAATTACCAAGAATAATACTGTGTACTTTTTACACACACACAAATGGGTTATCGTATTGATTCATAATAACTCTAAATAATACATTTAAACCGTTTTACTTCTAACCTCCGCATTTATATTTGAAGTACAAAACTTTATCTCGAATTTCGCCATTTGGTGTTTCTCTAGTGGTATTAGTGATTGATGCTTCAGAGATAAAGGAATCTTTTTCCCAGTGCATGCGTCAAAAATAATAGGAGATTTATCCATTAATACCAAATTTTTTTTTTTTCGCTTTCTCCGAGTTAACTTTTTTTTAATATGCATGATGATTTATGCTCTCATTTTTACAACTCAGAATTTTCATCTACCCACGGGTATAGCAGGGATACATCCTATAACGCGTATAATTGCACGTCTAGCGACCCTGCAGGTCACACACCACAGAAATAAATATAATTCACGTAATATAACATCGTCCTACGAGTGCTTCACTAACAGCCTTTGTATCCGCACTTTATGTAAGTACGTGGTATAGTATGTGACCGTATTTCACCACACGTACTTGTCGTCGTATGCATATACGTTGGTATGTATTCATGAACTGTAGAATTTACGAGTAGATCTGGCCCCAGGGGCTAGTTCAGAGGTGACAGAACGGGCCAAATGTCGGCGTGTCAACTATATTCTTTGTCTGTCTGTGTTTCTAATACGTCATCGCCGGGCTGGAAATATGTAATCCGAACGTTACAGATGAAATGGGAAGAAATCCGCGCTTTGATTTTGTGAAATTCCATAGAACGCGCTGTATTCTGTCAGAGCAACATTGGGTTTTATATAAATCCAATTTATTGTTGTTCGTATACAACCCAATTGTGCGTTCACTCAATACGTTTTCTCAGTGCGAACGCTCGCGCTGATCTTTAACGCGAAAACGAAAAAATAGTTGCACAAATGACCTGAAACAGCTCTGTATATGCGTAAACGTATAGCAGCTGTTATAACGCGTTTTTTTTTCTCCTCCACGATGATGATTCAGAAGATACTACGTACGACTGTTTAAAGTAATAGCAAGGTTAGGTCGGGAAGGCGTTCACACCCACAAACAATACCTCGCTCCACCTACACATCTGAACTTTGAACTTGCGTCAGGTATTCGGTCAGCTAGAGCTAGCTACAACACATTTATAGTGTATACCTATAGCGTATTCACATTCAGAACGAGTGTTTCTTTTTTTATATAAGGGGTCATACTTACACGTAGTGATGTATAAAACTCCTTCTTTACGTTAACAGCTACAACCTGCTTCTGTAAATGTTTCTAAATATGTTGTGTAAAGGGAGTATCGTGCGTCGGTTAGCAGTTGAAAAAAGCCGCTACTTTTTGTAGCAGTTTTTCTTGAATAGCGGTATACGTTAAACAGATAAGCTGTTTCTACAACTTTACACATCGCCCCAAAGTGTCTCTTGTTACCACTATTCACTCAATATTTATTTGATGACAATTTTTTCTTAGCCAATGGTGTAAATTATGTTTTTTTATTTCTTGAGATAGCGGCTTTTCTTTGACACGATTTAATGAAAAATTTTAAAAAAATTAAATTATTTTACGTTTCGACAATTTTTTTATTGTCTTCTTCAGAAATCAATAATGTATATATTTAATATTTTTTTACGATCTGTCAAAGTGACAGGAGGACGTTTAAAATTGCTTGGGTCTTCGAAAAATGAAACGAAGTATAAATTGGATGAGTATCAAGTGCATAAATTAAAGTTTTGGCCAACATTACAATGTGAAAATCTGGACGTTATAACTGGAGGTTAAAGGAAGAGCATCTTACGATGATTTAGCCTTTTTGGCATATATGAGTTTGATATGTATATACATAGGTATAATTTGTATAATGCCAATAAATTGATATTATTATTATTATTATTATTAATATAAGTACATTTAAACAAGCACCACACAAAACATTTTAAAATTTGACATTAAAATTAAACATTTACATTTTATAAAAAAGAAATAACATTAAAATGTTATTTGTCAAGGGACTTTAATAACATGTATGTGTATCATACTAAATACAAATATGAAAGACATTTGTAACTTAACTAAAATCGATATAAAAACTAGGCAAAATAATCAGCGAAACTTATATTGTATGGGGTTGGTACACAAAGTAACTATTATTACTTGGAATAAAATTGTTTCCACTTAGGCTTGACAAAAACAATATACCTATCTATGTAGTTATTAGAGAATTCTGTTTATTTTTTATCCTCTTATTCACTTAAGCCGACGCGATGTTCGTATATTCGTTATTTCTAGTAGGCTTTTTTTTTACCGCGTACGTTTGTCATTTATTTAATACACCACTAAAATATAAGTATTTTTAGAAATATCATCTTTATTATTTTTGTTAGTTCATTTTTACATATTTTTTTACGGTTAAAATCATCGATAATAAAATGTTTCCTGAATTTATAATATCAAATAAATATAACTTTTATGTATTTATCTTTTTTCTTGTATTATTATCACCACCCAAACCTAACGAACGGCTGCCATGAGAGACCCTGTATATGTACACATACAGCAAATATTTAAGTACAATAAAACAACAACCTACATATGTATATTTTATTATATAATCATTTTAGGATGACGAAACGATGATTTATAGACTCTAGACGTTTCACCTTGATATTTTGACGTAGTTATATGCATAAAAATCATCTAATATAACTTCTGTATTGTAGTAAAAACACGATAATACTATAATAAAACCCATTTTTCATTGGATTTTTAAAATTCCAAATCTGACATTTATACGCTGTGGGAACTAGAGCTAATCTGTAATTCATTCAAATCACTTCTTAACGAAATCCATTCATGTATCAACGTTACGTAATATATCAAATACACGCGCAAGGAAATACAATTCCAAAAAAAGTTTTATGACAAGCTGGTGGAAGCTTATTATAGTGAATTCGAAGCATAAATTAATAACAAATCCTAATTTATATACCGATTGAAATGAGGAAAATATGTGTGTATTGTCTACATTCTCAATATACATATCTTAAGGAATTAGGTACTATTATAGTGATTACTAGTAGGTGGTATTAATTCATATTAGAATATCTATTTGTTGTTCTTTTAATGTTTTATTATCCTAACTCTGCTACAGTTTGAACATGACATATCCAAAACAACTTAAATGCACGCTAGAATCGATTCTATTAAAAGCTCACCCAGACGTTAGAACAAAATTCTATGAATAGTACTAGAAGATACATTCGTTTGAAATAATAAACGACGAACTGATGAATGTACTCACATTTCGCCAACAAGGTTTTCGACGTGGTTAACAATATTTTGCTGTGTACGTGATCTACCGGAACTTTTGCCTTTTAAAACAGATTCTGTAGTTAGTTGTAGAAACTTCTCCACTACTAGGCGAATATGATGTTATAAAGCGATATTATCCACAACTCTAAATGTCAAAATGAGATTAGGAATAAAATTATTTGTCATAATTGAGATGTAATTCGTTTTGAAACACTGTGTATACATATTATGAACATAACGAATATAGAAAACTGAAAAAATATGATGTGTGTATGTACTTTTAAAGACGTAGCACAATGCGGTTACTTAAATATTCTTACTTAATCTAAAAATGGTGACAATTCTAATTTTGTGTTAACATGATGGAAAAATATGCACATTTTGTTTGTCTTTCATGCATTATATTCCAATTAAATTGCAATAAACTCTCGTTGGGGGGAAAAAATTGGAAATACTGAATTTTGCAGTTAAACCCTTTCACTTTCGACCTCTGCCAAACATCTTCTACTTCATGGGTGGTTATGTTTAATGGCAGCAACTGATACCGAATTTTTACTTCTCGATAACACGCCAATAGATGGCAAATGAGACATCATGTGTGCATCGTGGATAAGCAAGAAGGCCAATCTTACCGACGAATGCCTAATATTTACCGTGTGTCTATTGTCGGTGGCGTCTAATTGTCTAATGTCATTTGTCTTAGGCCCATTTGCATCGCCATGTTAAACCTGGTTTAATTTTAAGGGGTAAGCGTTACTTTGAAGGTGATAGTTCATGTCTCGTGCATATAGTGAACGTCATATTCTGAGCGTCACATAAAATTAAACCAAACTCAACGTGTCGGTGTAAACGGCCATTAGCACATGGTTAGTAGGCTTGAAAGTATAGAGAAAACGACTTTTCACGATACTGTATATGATGATGGCGAATATCATCACCAGGGAGTCTATGTTGAATGCAGTTTCTCATGTAGTGTGGGAAAACAGACTCCCTGTGTGATGATTAAAATTTTTCACTAGCAGCATTCTTTATATACCATTTAAATAAACGCGCGGTTTTTAATAAGCTTTGGTAACACACCTATAGATGTCTCACTAGGGCCTCAAAATAGTATATGGAACATACCTATTTATAGTATAGTTATCTATGTTCTACTTCATAAATCGCATGTATGTATTTCATTCCCAGAGTTCTCAAGATTACTCGTGGCGCGGCGTCTCAACACTTATCCGAAGCACTGTATAAGGTGTACAATTTCTTACGGATCGTCGGGGTAGGGTCATAGGTCCGGAGACCCGGCCCTGAACTCTAACCTCTAGCCTGCCTCGTTCCTACGCCTGTATTGTATACGGCGTTCTCCAAACCGCTCCGAAGGCGACAACATCGACAAGCATTCACGACGCGTCCGTTTCGATTAAACGATGCATCTTCGGCGACTTTTGTTGTTCGACGAACGGACGGTTTAGTTCGAGAGTCGTCGTGATTTCGCGCAAGTGTTTTCTCTCACGGTGCATAATCCGGGATACATATTCTTCGGCGAGTGGGACTTTCGATTTCCGCGCCGGTATGTATTATTATAGCGTTTCGAAGGTTCGAGGAGTAAAGTGGAAAATATAGGTGGCGCTGATGGTTGATGAAGTTTTCACGATTCTGTGGTGACGTAATAGAAACTAGAAACATCCATAAACATATATATTTGGATTTAATTTAGAGATGCTGAAGGCGAATCTGCGCATAAAGATGAATTTGTGTAAGTGTCGTTTTACATAAAATAAGTTAGTTTCTGCTAGGTTATCAGAAAGTGAGGGCATATTGTCTTATATAAGTCTCTGCCTTATTTATATTACAAAATCAAATATCGCGCGGATGTACATAACGTGACTACACGATTTTGCGGAAAAATATCACCACCGCCGCACAGGACTGCTCTCTATCAACGCTCATTTTCGTATCAAATTTATGTCACTTTGAACAGCCTTTCTGATGGGTTCACCCGGTGCGCCCTTACCAAGAGCGAGCTTCGATCATATATATTTTCGCGGATGTTCTGATGCGCGCTGGCCTCCTATGTCTGCTGATAGGAATTTATGGTGCATCTAATGTTGGTGAATGACTATTTCTTTATTTGTAAGATTTTTGTTCATTGTTCATTGCAGATATAGTTTTAGGCAATTTAATATGTATTTATGTATAATAATATTCTTTTATTTCATACAAAGTTTGGCTGTAAAGCAGTATTTTTCTGAGCCCCGCCTTGTGATTGGCATGGTGACATACTCACTTTTGTTATATTCGTTTTATATTCATTTTTTCTTTTTATTCTTATTTTCTATTATTATAATTAGCTTTAAGGCTAAAGGCATTTATTATTATTATTATTATTATTATTATTATTATTATTATATTTCAGCTTATTATGCATTTCTAATAAATTAAGTTCAAATGTAATTGTTTGAATAATGGCCTTGTTTATGCCCAACAGTGATTAAAACAAACGATGGATATGTCATCCATTTTGCTGTTGCACAATCACCAACCATTCCTCGAAGTTGTACCCAGCATTATTCAGGAGTTCTGGTTGAATTACAGCAAGTTGATCCGTAACATATTCAGTCTTTTAATTCTTCCATTGTTTCTATTCGTGTTCTAAACACCAAACTTTTTAAATAACCCTGATGCAGCGAGTATTCCGCTGGGTTACAGATCAGGCGAGCTTGGATGCCATGAATTCACAAAATGTCTGCTTGTAATACGTTCTAAAAAAAAACAGCACTTAACAATTCTTTAACTGGTCGGTAAATCATCCTCCATGAAAATGGAGTTTTTATTTCCTTAGTGCTCGTTTTGTGTCCGTCAAATGGCATAATAGCATACACGGCCTCTCCATTCTGTATCTCATCAAAGAAGTATAGTCCAATGATGGGCTGTCAGATTTGACTCTGAGGTGGTATCAGTGTGCCACAGAAAACTTAAACAGTTGGCGGAACATCTAAATGTTATATTGAGGTGGGTCCTAGCTCATTCTGGGATCAGAGGCTATGAAATAGCTGACATGTTAGCAAGGGGTGCCAGCGAGCTGCTGTTTGTGAGTCCAGAACCAACGTGTGGTAGCTCATATGGCAGCATCAAAACGTTTGTCAGGTTTCAACTTGCTCCTTATGGATTGGATTCGCCGGCGCTAGACATTGTAAATCTGTAGAGCTTCAACCGAATGAGAAAAGATGCCTTAAGGTAGTCTTTATGACCAGTGACAGAATGAGATTACTCACAGAAATCTTAATTGGGCACTACGCACTAAATAAACACATGTATCGCATAGGGCTATTAGTGAACTCTCCCTTGTGCAGAAAGTGTGGCAGTGCGGAGGAAACTCTCTATAGACTTCTCCAACAGAACTGAACTGTCCTCACTCGTAAGCGTGTTTATATTTGGCGCGTTTAGTTCTAGACCGGTCTATAGACATCATGCATTATGTGATTTAGTTATACGCATAGATCCCTAACTTTTTTCATTACCTGTCGTCAAAGTCTGTAAATTTTCTTAATTAACACCATGTACAAGAACCAACTTAAAATTCTCTTATTTTCACCATATAACAATCTATTATTGAATTATTTTTTTTTCAGATACTTCTACAATGGCCACTGAAAGTTTTCAATCTCTTGGTGAGTAGGTACTCAATATTTAATTTGATCCTGTTCTCAAATCTACGCTAAGATCATAGAAATAGGTAGATGGATAGATAAATAGAACATATATTTGCAATAAAACCATTTATAGACATTATCAATTATAGAATAGAATGCATGTATGTCAGTACAAATATATACATAGGTACCATCTTCACAAATCTTCGATTATTAATGCAATCGAAGCTACAGTACACTGAAATAGTAATTAAAAATTATTTGCAAACAATTCTGAATTATGCATTGCTGGCACGCGTGTATGAGCCAACGAAACCTACTTGTAAATCAAAATTTTACATTTAAAGACAAAACATTCATCCTTCTTTTTTTGTGTAATTACCCCTCCCATGATGACACTATTCAAATTGTATCGAAAAAGAGCCGACCTTTCTTTTTTTAGTTAAGATAAAAATGAAGGGTACAGGGGAAAAAGAATGAATGTCCATAAACGGCCATTTTCAGATTAGTACGTAAAGTTGCAGTCCAGAGCCGTTATTGTTTGATAAAGTAATCGTACAGGGTAACAAGAATGACTGTCGCGATATATATTAATCTAAACACATACATTCTAGTAGGTATAATATATGAGTGTTCCAATTTTCAAATACATTTTTCTCAGAAAGTAGTATTTGTGACATTCATCTTTTTTTCCCTTATACCCTTCAAATATCATCTCCATTACCCCCCCTATAAACTCAAGTTGTATACGCGCTTGATTGCTGGGTACGCAGTACATGTAGTTTCGTTTGTGGTCTTTAGAAATAAAGTTTACTTAACTTTTTTAGTTACATACGTGACAATAGAAAGAATGTATATACATAGATGGTAAAGGATCTTGATAGCATTCTATGAGTCTCTTAAAACAACAGTTGAAACTCAATAACGGATAAGAATTAATTTAAAATGTACACTATGTTAAAAATTAAATGCGAATAGAGGGGGCGTTTTAGATAGGCAACCAATCCAAATAAGTCATATAGTTCCCACTCGTAATGCACAATTCTTAAAAAAAAGATTTAAGTGCGCAATGAAATAAAAATTGAAATATAAGGTATTTAGAAAAAAATGTACAATTTCGGGTCATAACTGTATGACTTTCTTAGATTGGTTGCTTATCTAAAATGCCCTCTCCAATCGCATTTAATTTTTAACATAGTGTACATGCAGTGACCAACATGATTTATTTTATTGTTAAAACAAAAATATGAAAATTCACTTTAAGAAGCCTTTTGTTCAGAATCTATGGTGTAAGTTTGTTGTCTACCTCGGAAAGCACGCGATTTTCAATGTTTAAAAAAATTTACATATGATCCGAAAATTGAATCCTTTTTGGAGTAGTTTTTTGAATGTCAGTCAACTTTGCTTTTTGCAGCTCCATGGAATACTTCTTAAATTTGCCACCATACTGTCGGCCACGTGACATGTGTCAAAATAAATTTTTAAATTTTGAAACATGCTGAAGCTATTTCGACGAAGAAAATTTACTAACAATAAAAAAAAAATCCTATTTTTTCGAACGTAATCTGAAATATTGCTGTGGGCGGTTCGTTATTCAATTTTAAGACGCAAAGTTCCTATAAACATGTGTGGTAAGTTTTGTTTAGTGGTCTTTGGAATTTTGATAATTAATGTGCATCATTACAACACATAAACAGCCTTATACATTCAGATATATTGGAACATTTACGACTCTATGAAGCTTTTTATTCAGAATCCACGGTGTAAGTTTGTCGCCTACCTCGGCAAACACACTGTATATAGGCAGCGACAAAAAACTACACTTCTCGCGTCGGTCAGCCAACTACGTATTTCTAGCAGTTAATATCCGTCTTCCTGTGACCCGAACGCTGCCCAAGAAACGATTCCTCTACGTAACGACCTCACGCTGCTTCTGTGACCGGCATCCGTCATAAGATGGCTTACTTATACGAACGCGTAGTTCAACTATGTACTATACATATGTACCTAGCGTATATGTACTTATATATGTACATAATAAGAGAGAACTTACAGTATGTAGGTACGTATAGGTAACTGCCACAGTTGGCCGGTCACTTCTCGCTCATTTTTTCCAATTGCGGACTAGTTTCTTCTGATATAGGAAAGTATATATACATGCATACGCGGCATTAGTGCTTTCAGATAACTACCGCATACAGATGCATGTCGTATTTTATGCGCGCGGACCAGATAGGTGAATGATACTCGTTATGAGCGCTCTTATTTTGCCTCCATTTTTTCAAGTGCCGTTTTGCGGGTAGCGAATAGTGGCAACCCCGGACATTTTTATTAAGTTTTTTTTGCAGCGGTGAAAAGCAATTCTCGCTCCGACTGAGTAATAATTACTAATCCTATATATAGGAATTGCAGAAGGTATATATAATTGTATCGAGAATATCGCGCAGGTTATAATTATGAGTTTGTGAACAAAATCGCGCGTAATCGAAAAATAAAAAAAGAACATCAGGAACTCTATACGCATGGCGTAATTATATTTATAAATAGGCTTGGATATTGCGAATCAAATGTAAAGAGGCAGTAGCTATACTTATAATAAAAAAATGTTATAATTAATAAAATTTAACAATATTGTTAAGAACTGTTACCTAATTCCGGCACGAAAGTGACGTCGAGTACCGTGAAAAATCGCCGACCGTTTACAACCTTCAGAGTGGGTGATTTGCAATCATGCAGGTGCCAGCCGGCTCGTCGGCAGGATGGAGTTGATCGAAATACAAACCCAAATGGAAAATAAATTTGGCGCACCTGCTGGAATATTACCCGCATGCCCCTTAGCAGAATTCAAGGTGTAAAAGAACTCGAGGGGTAAAACGGTTTGCAAATAAACTCATACACAAAAGCAGAGAATGAATTTCACAGATTAAAACCAGTTAAACTTTTATTAATAAAATTGTAAAAAAAAAAGTTGGTGTTATTACATAAAATTAAAGATAATAAATTATGTTACTCCTGTATCAGAAACGTTAATAGACAATAGAAATAAGAATGAATTATTGTAAAACTATAACAGAAATCCTGCGTAGGATTCGAACAGCGAACGCTTGCCACCAATCATTCACACACGTTATATAAAGAAAATTCTTAGCTAAGTAATTTTATTAAGATAAGTTTACAGTACAAAAAAATAAACTATTAAATTAACCTAATATTGAGCGATATACTAGTGGTGAATGAACCACCTGTTATTACAGCCCATTATTAATCGTTTGAGTTTTAAATATATTTGAAGTCGTTAAAAACTGAAAGATATCTCATATTACAGTTAACTATTTTCTGAATATGACCCTCGATTCCTCTATTAACATAAAAATACAGTAACGTTGCATTAAATCATTAAAAAAAAACTAAGTGATCGGGGTTGATAATTTACTAATGAAAATTTTACGGGACAAATTTACAATAAAAAGAACGTGTGAACTAGCTTTGTTTCTCAATCTGCTGTTCGGCTATGGAGACCTCTCCGATCGTAAACAAGGGATCGTAGCCTCGGGGACTGGGTAATGCCCGAAGCAGATGGTCCACTGACTTTCTAAGGAGGTAGGGGATTCTCCGAAGGGACTTTAAAAGGTCGCAGAAGTCTCAGCCGCACGGTGTTGTTCAAATCTCACACAAACGAAGATACCAAAATTCAAAAAATAAGGGGTGTTAAAAGAACTTCTTAAATACGATGTTTCCACGAAGAGACGAAAGAAATAGATATGGCGGTGCGACGCGTGTGTTCTCAAACTATATCGCCCATATATCGGACCCCATCAGGTCGTTATATTCACAAAAATTCCCATACCAAACACAAGCGAGTACGGCAATGATTATTTCAAGCAATCTTGCAATTAAATCCGCAGATCGTGAAAATATTCAAAATTTCCGAAGATAGGAGATGTACTCGTAAGAACACGTACTGAAACAACACCCAGAATGGCCAGGCAAGCCGGAAGGAAGGAAATACGTCATAGCCACCAATCAGAAGACAGATAAATAAATAAGAAAAAGACATAGAGGCCCTCTAAACGTCGAAAAGATGTAAACACAAAATAAAATGATCTAAATAGACGCAATTGCTAAAACGACAGATCGATCAATGCTGGAATCGATAATACCGGCATGTGCAGAACAAACATACCTTACCTACCTAGCAAATGAAACGTCAACTGTCAAACAGGAATTGAAGGAATTACTAAAATTGAAAGAAATTAAAGCGAAAATCTAAGACCGTAATACAGTATAGAGAATTATCTGTAAGTAATGAGACTAAAGATTAAATCTAAAGCTAGGCCGCACTAAACAGGGGAAAGAAAACAAAATTTGTAAAGACAAAAAATTAACGATAATGTTTACCTTGAGGAATTACAAGACTAGGGCATCTCTGAAAGTAAAAGAAGGTAGGAGGACGGACATGAAGAAAATAGAGTATACAAAGCTGTCGAAAAGATTAGCGGGAATAATTCGAGGTAAGCGAAGTAAAAAAAAACAGTAAACAACAACAAGAAGAAAAATGTTTAATGCCAGTAATGAATCAAATATTATTTTATATATTATACTTTTAACATTATTGTAAAAATTTAATATTTATTTTTAATTTCATATATATTTAATGAGATGTTTTGTTTTATTTTTTTTATTTTTCTTGTTATTTGTTTATATTTTCGTTCTACGAATGCGTTTTATTAGTTAGCAGTAATTTACTGGTTTCCTAACTTCAATGCCGGCGTAGTATATAATATCTATGACCATTCCACTATGTTCGGTAGTATAACCACCTCTCTTAAAGTGATAAGATTCAAAAATAGACTTTATAATTACAATGCTTGCTTGAACATGACCGTTTCCCTGCGCATATATTTCCGCAGTTGTATACGTATACAGATAGATATGGAAATCCAATCTACACTTAATAGTATAGATATTTCCGCTTAATATCGTATTTCTGATATGGTATGCACCTCCATATGCATCTGCACGTCCAACATGAACATACAGCTATATAAGTAAGATAACAATTTCAGCGTTAGATTAAGCAACAGCAGGAGGTCTTACGACGCATTAATAAAGCCAATATTTAACGGCCTACTGTTATGTCGCGCTGCGTAAAAGCGCGAATTTATTGAAGCGGAGACGCGAATGCGACGGCACCGGCTCAATGACCGGCCGGCAATGCAGCAGTCTAGTTATTAGCGGCGGCCAGCGCAGGAAAAAGGAATATGAGTCGCGGAGAATCTCGGATCCGCGCTTCCGCGATATCCAATTAAAATTCTTACGGTTCCTGTTATGAAATCACGTCGTGCGTCCGATGGCCCCACTCTCTATATTTATATTTACTATATAGATTTGAAAAGTGCCCGATGACCAGAACGGACGCCAAAACAATAGGAGAAAATCTAGTGGTACGCGCGGATGTTTCTGTACAGATGCATTATATAGAGTAGCACTGCGATTGAATTGAAACTGGTTTTGTGGTGATTATCGCCTTCTCAAAAAGCCGTAACCGGTTTTAACAATCGGTTTTTGAAATTGCTTTCAAAACGGTTTTTTCCATTGTTTAACTGTAAACACAGATTATCTGTCCAGTTAATGGCATTTACCGCCGCTAGTGCGGTAAAAGGTGCCGCAAGGTGTACTACAAGGATCTGATACTTGGGCCAAATTATGTGATAATGTATATTGAACGATTTACCTTGTCACTTATCGCATGCACAAACATCATTGTATGCTGATGACACTTTGTTCCTGGTAACTAGCAAAACATCTGAAGAAGTTACGTCTAAAATAGCAACGATAATATAAGAGGCAAAGGAATGGTTTCAAATGGCAAACGATCTAAAACTGAACGATGAAAAAACCCAGCATCTGATGTTCTCTGCCGAAATTGAAACAATAAATACAAGCTCCATTGGATATTTAGGACTGCCATTGGATAACGAAATTTCCTTGAAAACACATATACAGACTGTTTCCTGTTTCCCTATAAATTATGATATTCCGCTTTTTTTTTTAATGGGGATTTAGATTAAATAGTATCTAAGGTTATTCACCTGTCACTGTCAAAAATTTGGTGGTGTGCATGTCTAATGCCTGTCAATAACAAATACAATTGGATTATTAATTCATAAGATAAATTTAAAGATGGGATATTAATCAAACAACTAAGTCGAATAAGTTGTTTGTATAAATTTTATTTAGTTATATATATTTATAAGAAGTGCTCACAATGATCACCATTCTGTTGAATGCATAGTGCTATACAAACACTGTGTATAAGAATTCGCAAAGACTCTCTCAACAGCGATATACACAATAAGAATACACAATATACAAAGAAGAAGAAAATTGCCAATAGACATTTTAATTAAGTTTGTGTTAAATTATGAGGATCAAAAAATGATTTATTATATTAATCACGTATAAAAACAATAAGTTTTCATTTTCAAATATTATCTCAATAAAATACGTTTTCGAAAGAAAAAAACACACACAAAAAATAATTATTCAATTTAAATATAAATGCATCACATTAAATATACATAACTTCCTATATAAGCAAGAAGATGGTGTATTTATATTGAGAATAAAATTTATCAGTTTTCCAAACCGGTGAATTTGTTGACGAAACAATTTTTAGTTTCAAATGTAATCAATATCTAAATCATTATGAACATATAATATTTTCACCACAAAAATGATGTATATTGAACGGATAATACTTACCTGCTTAATCTAAGCATGTCTACTATTCAAGGGTAATAAAACCAAAAAACCTCGGTAGGGGAAAATTAATAAATAAAGAAATATTATGTCATTAAATAAATTTATTGTCATATTTTATAGTTTACAATGTTTGGGAGAAGGTAGCGTATCGGGTTACTCCGGAATGCGCACGGGATTATTGATGCGTAGAAGTGATGGTGCGGGATACTTCTATCTCAAGTGCCTGGGTCTAGTATCTAGTCGCGGGTTGTTTACTGATATAATTTCAATCAGTATATATATTACTGGTCTTACCTACTAAAACTTAATAACTAGTGAAAACCTACATATGTTTATTAATATACACACCTACCATGTTCATATATTATCGACACAATGGCGCTAACTTTAAGTATTATTTCAAAGTTTTTTAAACTAGTAATCTTTTAATTAATATTAAAAGATGTACGTATCTGTTATCTAATGATAACACGTACGTCTTACTCGACTATTTTTTAATGAGCATCTGCTGCATCGCCCCATTTCACCATCCCTAAGTAGCTGCTGAAAGGCTGGGGTATCCATTTTTAGATTCATTACACTCACAACAACACCACTGTTCAGTGGTCAACCAATGAAGACTGATAAGTTTTAGTGCAACAAATGGTGGGGTAAAATTCGTCTCAAATGTTTCAATATTATCGTAATTTCAATTTGATATTTCATGTTTTCAGTACAAAACATTTAATAATTTTAATTCATTATACCAAACGTATAAGGAATTTTATTTTGAATGTACAGACTTTCTCACTATGATTGCATAAATTTATTCCCTACCACAATAACAATGTTCATTTGGAGAAAGTGTAGGTACTTCAATACAAATATTTATACTATTTGTTCTAAGAGTATATTGTGTTTCCAGAGAATTTACTTTTATGTTCTAACCAACAAGATTTAGTTCATTTAAATATATATTAAGTTTCGATTTCTGAATAAATAAAAATATTCAGATTGATAATAGATTTTTGTGTGTGCACGTTATTTTTAATAGAAAAGAGAAGAAAGTAAAACATACATATATTGAAATAATTTACGGACCTTTTTTTTTAACAAAAATCAATCTTTCTTTTATTAATTGCCCTAAATTATCTGCCCCCGCAAAAATAAAAACCAAGGAAAATACTAATAATCTAAAAAGAAACATTTCCTACTTTAGAGTTTTGTTTACATTGTTGCTTGTTACTCGCATTTAGATATTTCAGCGTATTCTTCGAGAATTTATTCAATACATTCAACGAAATGATGTTAAAAAATTTAGATACTGTAGTGTACGGCAGTATAAAGCATACTTTTACGACGAAAGGTTTTACAGTTAGGTAGCGCGCGGTTGCGTCCGGAGCCCGCGGCCCTTTCGGCCAACAAATTGAAGGCGATTTCCTGCGTCGGTCGCACTCAAAAAATCCACGGCCTTCTTCTATATAGAGAGAGGCGCGTGATAAGGAAGCGTTCATCTGTTAATTAAAAGTAACGGGTAACGCGTTCCCAACTGATGGAGACGCGCATCGCCTCTTTCGATTGATGAATTGAATGAGATTTTAATAAGGATTTAGTTTGATGGCAGGCGATTTGTTAGCGTTAACGTTCGAGTGGAAATTCGTGGCGTCTCTCTTCTTATTTTTTTTTTCTTTTTAATAGTGAGAGCTGGACAAGGTCGTGGAGTCTTTAGAAGAAGAATTGGTGTGATGATGCTTGAAATTACAATGATATAATATTTTTGTTTATTTTAATCCTTCTAATGAACATATACCTAAATATCAATTATACTTTTAAACTATTTAAACTGTAACATAAGGCCATGTCATACCAAAATTGACAATATTTCTTATAAACCACACAATAAACATTACTTTTAATGAAAATTATGTAATTATAGTATTCTTTCGTTTCCCCCCTTTTTACACATTGCGTTGTATATAAACAGTAAGTTGGGTTGATTAGTACCTCAATTTTTTTTTTGAAAGACACTTACTGCGAGTATTATTTTACAATCGAATACTCAGTCCGTTCATAAATTAACTAGATAATGAGGAATTACAAAATGGGTATTTCCAACAAGATAGTGTAACAGCACGTAGGAGCGAAGAAGCACTTCAACATCTCAGAGAATATTTTGATGACAGAATAACAACCAGGGACACTGAAATCCCATATCCAATTAGATTTTGCGATTTTAAACATATCCGATATTTTCTTGTAGCCATACATCAAAAATGCCATTTATTCAACGCCAGAATATATAAGCTGGAAGAACTTAGAAATAGCATAACAGAAAAGATATTATTAACAACTCACCGTAAATATTGCATACTGTTTTTAATGAATTGCGGAGAAGAGTTAGTTTGTGTTTACACGTAAACACACATTTTCAACCATTATAGTTTTCTGTCAAATTTTGATTATCTTTTTATGCCAAAATGTCCTGCTGTCCCCACAATTATAAATCTACTTTCTTATTTATATTTAAATGCTACATCAAAGCATATAGAATTCAAAATAAAACTTTTAAAATTTGCATGTATCATAGAGAATAATAGAAACTACCACTTAAAAATATATTCAAAATTATTAAAGAATAAGATCGGTAAATATTAAAACCAGATTTAAATGAAATGTAATTATTTTAAGTCAAATTATTTTGGCAAACTTTTCTAACATTTACCCATCTGTAATAGTATATTTCATTAGGAGTCCAAAAAATAGGCTTTTCACATGTGCACATGACAATTTCAAGGGAAGTCATGCAAGCACGGGGAAAGCATTTACATAAAAATAAAATATTAGGAAAAAAATACACCCACACATTTTTAGAAACCTTAATTTTTAGACATGAACCAAATCTTTAATTTTTACTAAATGAAATATTTATGTTACAATTTGTATTATTGTAAGTACACAATCGTTTAGTCGCTATTTCACTTTGTAGTATTGTAGTTGTTGAAGTTGAAGGTACTACAGTAGCATTTATTTCTTGGTCTCCCCCAACTACAATGTTTTCTGGTGCTAATGTTGTGTTTTCTACTTTCGAATAACTGAACAATTTATGTAAAATTTCAATTTTTCTGTTTACCGATTCTTCGATATAGCCTTCGGCTACCACCGAAAAGCGCCAACTTCCATACCTTTATAGCGAAAGCAAATCACCTTCGCTTTCGACTAACATAAATGCTGGTTTTAGGTTCAGATTTTAGCATCTATCATTGTGATACGCAATAAATAATCTACTAGTCTTCATATTTGTAGGTCTCAGATTAATATATTTAGGATAAAGTTGCATGGATCAAAAGAACATCCTTCCTTTGTAAATGTGAAACTTCTTGATTTATGATTTTTGCGATCTCGAAGAAATACCACCAAAAAAACGGCCATTGTTTTCCAAAGTTAAACTAATTAAATCATCTTTTCGGCATGCACAAAAAAAACAACAAATTTTAAAATTACTTTAGTTAATAACCATTTTTCATCTGGTGCTCCACGCTTCAAGTATGAATTTGGCGATTTGGCACGCAGTTAACACTTTCGACTTTTTTGGTGTGTACCTAACACATTGTCGTTGGAAAAATGCGGTAGTTTTTGGCAAATTACTAAAATCTACATTTTACTTCATTGCCAGACAACCTTTTATCATTGAAAAACGACTATATAAGGTTGAAGCTTTCATGGAGTTACCTTTTTTCGGACAAATAAACTAGAGTTAAGCTGTGTTAATTTTTTTTTTGCTAGCACTACTTGCAAAATAGGCTTTATTTATTTTCATACCTTTCGCAAGATTTTTTTTGGCAGTAATTGTGCACTTATTTTTGCCGTTTCAAGTGATATTTTTCCTCCTGATGGAGAAATCATTTAATTCGAAAAACTACAACCTGTCACAATCTGATCATAATACAAGCGTTGTTTAGCGTTGCTAAGGAAAATAAAAAAGAATGGCTTGCGATAACGAAGACAGCTATTTTGCCGTGCGAACGCACAGAAAAAGGCCATTTTTCCTACACTAAATAGGCATGTAATTATACTGTTTTTAGAGAGGTAAGTGTTACTTTCTTCCTAATTTTATTGATCAAATATCAGTGCGCTGATTTTATTAGGATTATACCCAACTCCGTAACTACCTTTCAACTCGAACTTTCAATTCTGAACACCGGAAATCTCGCTCCTTAAAGAACGAACGACCAGAAATCAAGAGATCGCATCTAGAACCCATAACTCTTGCGACAGATTCGTAATAGCGATAAACAAGTTCGACTCGCTCACAACGATCTATTCTAATGCGATCGCCGCCTGTCGGCCCCGCTCTATTTTTGCCACGGGGCGATTTTCTTAATGACACGATAATTTCAGACAATCTACCGCCATTTTGGCAGTACGCGAGTCGACAAATCGAGGCGAAACGTTCACTTCGTACGCCGCAACAGTAATCCACCGTGTAATTACGATTCCGGGGGCAATTTATCGCGTTATACATGTGTACTGTATAGAACAAAAAAGAAAAAAAATGAACAAGTGTGAGAGGTAGCGGTGGTAGGTCAGCTGGTGCGGTAAAGCGACCCAGAAGATGTAGTAGTAAGGTCCGTAAGTACGGCGATTGGACTACTTTCAATATTTCATAAACGAAAGTCGGGTGAAGGTTGTATCTGCATCGTAATGTGTACAGAAATTTGAACGGAGGACAAGTAGGTATATGGAAACGTGATGGTGAAATGATTTATGTTAGGAAGGATTAATTCTCAGAATAGTGGCATTTTGTTCTTTTATTATGAAATATTGCGAGGAATTACCTTTCCATAGATAGATATAATCCAGAAATTAGAGAAAAGACAATATGACCACCGTGCGTTGAGAAAAATTGGGGTAAATTTATATATTTTTTCACATATAAAATAACGAAAGATAACCGCGCTATTGACATGTAGAGCCTAATTTACAAGTAAACAAGAATGAAGATAGTATTGGTGTACAAGATAGTTTAGGCATAGTGGAAGATCCTGCTGAACTGGCGGAATTATTTAGTAAAGTCCTCCAAATCAGAATAATTATCAGACAACTCTAAATTCTTATAACAGCTTGTATTTATTTCCAACTGATAACGACGAGGCCTTAAATATTATTCGTGTTGTTGCAACCATATATTTGACTGGCATAGATGACGAGCCGTGTTTTATACTGAAACATGCCGTACAAGGAATAGTAAGCCCACTATAGTATATTTCATAAATCAATGCTTTGCGCCTGGTGTATTTCCAGATAAATTAAAAATAAGTAAAATTATACCAGTACATGAAAAAGACAACAGATAACAGATACATAAATTATAGACCTATAGCGATACCAACTCCATTTACACAAATATTTGAAGAAAAAATAAGCATAAAATTATTATCCTATCTGACTAAATACAGTCTTCTGTCACTGAGTCAGTTTGGCTTTCTGTCTGGTAAATCAACATGCGACGCAGTTTTTCATTCATTCTATCATGTTTATAACGAGTTAGATAAGGGTGAAGTTGTTGCACGAATTTTTTTCGATCTTTCAAAAGCATTTGGTATTCTGAATCACTACGTCATATTAACGAAACTCTGAGCACTTGGGGTACGGGGAGTAGCCCATGCATTGTTCTCCTCCTGCCTAAAAGATCGAAAGGCTTATGTATCAGTTCAGTCCAGTGTGAATGGAGTGCGCACCACTTATTATTCAATTGTAGTAAGTTCCCGTCAGCGTTCCGCAGGGTTCCGCCTTAGGTCCAAGCCTTTTTATAGTAGCCGCCAATGATCCGAGGTATTCTCTGAGCGATTGCGTACTTTCTCAGTACAAACAATTTAACTGTTATGTCCAAACTAAGACCTGGCTTTTCGTAATGAATAATATGTCACACATTGCCGATATGAGCAATAGGAGTCCCTTGAGGACTAAGTTTAGGAACATTGCTCTTTATAATCACTGCTTTTTCCGCGCTATATACGAAACGCGTTTTTCTCCTATATGTGCATACGAATTCGAATCGTGACCTCTACGTACAACATCGGCTTAATGAGTACGCGCGTACCGGATGCTCACCGTCATTATACCGTCACCGGACGGCCGGCCGGCGAAGAACCGCCAATTCCCCGTACCTACGGCATCGTAATAGCGAGAGGAACGAAGAGGGTCGAACCGATCATCTGCCGTTTCGGATTGAACTTTCTTTCGTATACGTGCCGTGCGTCGGGTGGTTCACACGGCACGGAAAGAAGTGGAAGAAAGAGAGACTCGAGTCCGGTCAGCGTGACCCGGGGACATCTCCTAATTGGCGCTGGCCAACCTGTTATATTATCTGGAATCTGGACCGAGTTCGATCTGGCGCGATGCCCCCTTTTAACTTGGCGAGAGCGAGAAACACAGCGAAAGAGGAAGGTTGACTGTGTTATCTGGCTACGTGCGGCAAGACGGACTAGAGAGTCCTCTGATGCGCTCTTATTTATATCTTACTAGTTATGTATCTATAAGTACGGTTTATTTATTTCTAAAGTTTTAAGAGAATTTAAGAATGCTGGAAATCGACTTAATTTAAGATTATATATGATGCATAAAATTCCTACAATTATATTATTAAACGATTTCTTACATAGCGATATTGAGCATTCCAATTATCTTATAAATGCCATGACATGTTCAAAGTTTTGCTTACCTCGTAGTCACCACTAAAACTAAGACACACCCCGCAACAATTAATTACACAGTTAACCCTAATCTGCCCTAATCGTATACTATTATAAACTATAACATGTAATGGACAAACGAATGAAAACGTTGATGATACGCACGTGCGCGTATGCATTCTATGTACCTAATCCATAGACGCATAAACAATACTAAATCATATAACACCGGCACCGTAATGAATAGAGGTGTTGTGTTGACGTTCGCAACTTACAAATATTACAAATAATATAATACAAAACGCAGATATATTAATAGAAAAGTTACAGCGCTCAACTTAGATACTAATTAAATCATATTAGATATATATTATCTAATTTAATCTTTAAACTATCATTTTAAATAGGTACATACCTACTTAATATGTATGCATATTTTACCTATTTTATATTATTCGTCTTACGCACCATATGTACAAAAGCAAAAATTTAATCTTTTTTTTTATATGAAATAAATATTTACAGAAATATAAAGCAAAATATTCTTGCAGAGTTATGAAAAATATACTGAGAAAACATTTGCAATAAAATATTATTAATGCTACATAACATATATATTTTTTAAATGTTTTCCTAATATATTTTCTATAATATATTTTATGCATATTATATTAATATAACTAATATTCAAGAAAGATTTAATATTTTTTAAATATTTATAAAATATGAAATAAATATAGTTGGTCACTGGGGTATACTACAAATTCATTTGCTCGATAATAATTCTTTTTGATACTTCATTATTGATACGTATACTACCGTGAGATCGGATAAGATTACCCTGATCCCCCAATATTTACATCCACTGTTTCGAATGAAGTTAGTTAATAAAATACAGTAACGTGCATGTGTTATAAACAGAACGTGGGTGTAAAATCACTAATCTGCCTGAAAGAGCGTGCTAATTAATGTTGAGTAGTTAAATTAAAACATATTTATATATTCTATTTGAATATAATAGTTTTAAAATAAGGGTACATTTATAATATTTGTGGTTATGTGTATTCACTTACTAGCAATTAAGAATAGTTTTTTAATATTCCATTTCCCACTTCAGTATCTACTAATTAATACCCTATAATTACAAACTCAACAAGATTTATCCTAACCGTCTTTTAGAAATTCAAAAATACCTCAAACCCTCAAATTAATTAAAACTTCTTCAGTCGGCAGATACTAGCGACAAGCAATTTATTAGACGAATTAAGATTATAGGGGCTCCTTTTACATTCCATCCTCCTTAATTTATCTATCCGATACACGACTACATTTTCCTAGATTTTCCGGCCATGGTCCTGTTCCTTCCCCATTTTGTTATCCCAGAATAGTTAACGTGAATCAATTACGGTAATCGTGCGTCGTTTGGCGTGATTTGCCGCCGTCGGTATATCATTACCGGGGATATCTGAATCCGTAAATTAATAGACGTGAAAACGCACTTATTAGTGAGAACTTCGCCGCTTTGATCTTCGTATACAACCGATTAATGTATTAATTAGCCGTATCTAGTGGGAATTTATCAATATTTTAATAGGTTCTGAAGGTTGAATATTTAAATGGTAAGATATATAGAAAGGATTAGGATTTGAGAAAGAAAAAATGTTTAATTAATTGCTTTATAAAATAGTATAATTAGCAGTTTCCGCTCAAAACTTCGCTAATAGTAAATATCTCACTGAACGCTAGTTTGCAATATTATATTTATTATAAAAATAGTAATTAAAACAGGTATGTGACCTTTTGGTTTTTGATGATTTCTTTTTTATGATTGACATGCGAAGTAATAATTGATACATATGGAAATAAAGTAGCCAATAATTAATTTTGTTAATATTATAAGCAGAACAAGAATTTTAAATATTTTAAATTTAAAATGACGTCATCGTAATATTTCTTGAATGAAAGTAGATTTGTCTTACTGATTTTGCATGGTATTTTTTATCTTGCTCCGATTTCGAGGGTATAAAATTTTCAATATGTTATATTCAAAAAAAAAAAAATTAAAAAGAATGCTTTAAACTTCGAATATTAAGCATCCTATAAATTTGCAAAATAAATACCATATAAAGAAGTACGCAATAAAATAAGTGTTACTTGTTCGATCTAAAGTAAACATTATTTTTAATGAATTATATAATTGAATGAGAGAATTGCAGTAGGCGTTTTCAAAGGTTCGCGTTTAATTACACATCTAATAAATCTTGATGTGGAAGAGATATTACTCTATAAATGCGCATTCCGAAATAATTGAAAGTCTATGTGCGACAAGTCATAAAATGTCAATTACGTATAAATCTGTTCAATAAATATATAACTTTAATCTTTAAATCTTCATTTGGTGCAGAAAATTTGTTCATAGTACACGCACTTTTATGAAAATATAGTGATATACAAAAAATTAGCAGAATTAAGAATATGTTATTAAGTTAAGTATTATACATGAAATGTAAACCAATACAAGCATTACAAGTACAAATTTAACCAAGAATTACCACTTTTCTGTCATAAATTTAGATTATGGCATTCCTCAGGGTTGAACACTAGGCCCATTATATACATATGTTAACGATTTAGGGAGAACGTTTTTTTATGTGTACGTTGCCACAATACGCTGACGATGCTAGTTGGATATTAAAGTCATCTTCAACTGAAAACGCTTCACGTTTAACCATAAAATTAGTGAATGACTTGAGTGACTGGTGTAGCGATAACAATCTAGTATTGAACGGTGACAAGACATGTAGGTAGCTGTCTTAGTATCATCATTTTTATTTATCTTCCTTTTTTGTGTAATTTTTATTCACTGATTTTACATAATAATATTAATTTATTAGCATCACTTTAATACATTCGTATTGTGCACATATATGCCAAATAGACTAAATCACCGAAAAGGGTACTCTTCCTTTAGCCTCAATTCAAATTTTCATGGTTTTGGCCAAAAGTATAACACATGAATTGATACACGTTAAATTTATCTTTCCTTTTCTAACACTCAAGTCCTCTTCGTTGATGTTAACACCATACAAGTTGAGGTTTACTTTAGATTATAATTCCATTCTATTTTCCAAAAAACCACGAAATGTAAAACTAAAGATGCAGGTTCCTGTCACTTTGACAGCAATATAGGGGAAGGTGGGGGGCAAGATGGGAACATAGCTTTAGAACACTGCATCAGGATTGCAAATTAATATACAAGGTTCTAAGTACGCTTGTTGTGATCTTTAAACATTTACCTGTTGATGGATGAATTTACAATTTTTCGATGGGTACTCTTGATGTTGTGAGAAAATTTTGAAAAGAAATGTGTAAGTACACCATGGGGGCAAGATGGGGTGGCAAGGGTTCCAGGTGAGTTAAGAATGAGTGGTACCATAAATTTAGGTAATAGGTAAAAAAAAATAGATTCTTAAAATATTCTTAAAAACATGCAGGAACAAAGCTTAAACTCTTTAAAGCGGAACTACTTAAAATAAAAAAAAAATACAATAACGATAAGAATATTAAACTTAATCTTCACAATTGAGACAATAGAAGACGAACTCATCCACGTTATTCGCACAGCCTCCATGTACCCAACCTCGCCATCCATGACATTGTATCAATACTTCCTCTTACAATACTAACATTGAGTATCATCTTCCTTAACAGAAAAACTTGATTATTGTCTTGACGTTTTCTAAAAATCTATCTTTTTGCTTTCCTTGCAAAATTCGGCTTCTTGATCTCTTCTGTTTTCTTCTTTGTCATTTTTTTTTCCTTTAACGCTTCTAGTTGCCTTAGGGATTCTCCAGACTTCTATTTTCTTATAGCAGATTTTTATACGTAGTGCTTGTAAGGATTGTTGTCTTTCCCTTGTTATGCTTTGATTGAACCTGTACTTTATCCTTAACATGAGAAATAGGCATTATGTCTTCGAGAAAGCATAATGGCATATCCAGGCATAACGGACCAGACTGAAGAGTGAGATAGTGATGTCCTCATGTTGCCCCATACACAATAGCCCCATCTTACCTCTTTGGGACATTTTCTGGTTATGTTATAATAACATATTAAATATTTGAAATAAACAAATAACGCATTATAGAAAATACATGCAATACATGTCAATTAATAAGCACAAAAAAAGTGTAGTTGTAAATAATTTACTTATGCTTCCGATACTGACTGAACTCACCATCAAGATAATAAAGAAATTCTGGAAATTGCAAAGTTCACGCACAAATAGCAATAACTTTGTTATTACGACTAGTAAAGTTTCCTCCATTACAACAAACATAAAACAGCACTTGTCAATATTAGGACTGCTATTATTTGACAGATGCTTATTGCCGTTTTGTAGATAAGACGATGTCCCCATCATGCCTCGTGGCCCCATCTTGCCCCACCCTCCCCTAATACTATATGTATAAATATATGTATATTATAATACTCATGTACCTAATTAATTTTCTATGTCCATGTTCTCTTGAACCAAATAAATAAATAAATAAAAGCATACCATACCTAGATTTTCGAGCCTAAAATATGTTTATATTTAAATTTTTACTAATACTTTATTTATTGATATTTTATCTATATTAGTTTGAAGGTTTTATCGATTTAATACTTGTATTTGACAACATCCATCTTCTGGCTTAGAGTTATAACAATTTATTATTAGTATTACTATTATTATTATTTCTACCTGTTCGACACTTTGTGACATTTATTCCCTCGAAGCACCTGACGTGTCACGAGTCAGCGCAAGGTCGTTTTCGATCCCCGTCGTAGTACAATACATAGCGATCGTATACTTTCAATTATTGCGCTGTTACCCGAAAGTATAGGTGCGCATCTCCGAATAATATACCTGTTACATATTTTACGACCCACCACGCTTAACAGTATACACCGTATACGACAATATCTCCATCCTATTCTATTCAGTTCGCCGTCCGAAGGATATGCGTGCGTAAGTTCCACGTCGTAGCGGACTCCCGCAGATATCCTATCGTCACCTATGGCTTACCCGACGAGCAAATCCCCCGAATCGCCGCCGCGATAACCAATGAGCTACCGGCCGCTTCTCCTGCCGTCTTGTTAATTAATCCATACCTCTTATTCGCTCCCGCGTCCCCGTACGCTATCTACTCGTCCTTATCTAGCGCTAGTTACAGATTTCGTCCTTGTTCAGCAACGCGACGTAGAGGTCGCTCGGCATCGTTCGGCGATTGTGCGTTGTTTTCGCCGCGTCCTCTCTCTCTCTCTTCCTCCGTCGTCTCTCCCTCGTTTCGCCGTTTTATTTTTATTGGACAGTGTGTGGTAATAAGTCGGTTTGGCCTACCTGATTTCGATTCTCTCTCTCCGTCTCTCTTTCTCTGGCTTGCTCTTCGACCGTCGATCGGGAGAATTGTGGCGATGCAGAGGTCGGCGAAGAGAGGTATAGATTTGTCCGGGCGTACGTCCGAGAGAGACGGGACGATTAGTCGAGCGGCGTGTCGGTGATTTATTTTCGGCTTCCTTATGATGGACATCGCGCAGGTAAATCATGGGGACGAGCATTCGGAAACCGATCAAGACGTCCATTCATAGAATTTGCTGCTCTCTTTCGCGTTGACGCGGTTTCGGTGGGTCAAAATCTCGTTCAGAACTAACATGGACTTGCGCTTTTTGTTTCATACGCTTCGCAAAGATCTTTAATAGTATATTTCAAACCATGGGAGGAAAGTGCTCTATTGCAGGTTTGTAATTGCCCAAGGCCTGCAATAGCACTTTCCTCACGTGGTTTGAATACGATTTCTTTCTCAGCCAGTCCAATTTTAACTAATTAAATGTCTAAAAATAATAAAGACATACCTGTGAGCAAATATTATACCAGTATACATATGGTCAAAGAAATGTTCCACTGGCGTACTATAGATGGCACCACAAGTATTCTCTTATGGAAATATATTACCACTACAAATGCACAACTATAGAAAAGCTGGTGGTGCCATCTGTAGTACGCCAGTGGAACATTTCTTTGACCATATGCATACTGGTATAATATTTGCTGTGAGTGGCATGATAGATAGCAGGCTTAATCTGTCAAATATTTTTTGAAAACTGTCAAGTCAGCTTCGTTTTTCGTTTCGTAAATAACACATAATTGAAATTTGAAATCATAAATATTTATTATAAACATTTCTATACATTATGTCGAATGCTATCACAGACAATGATAATCTGTCGTGCACACCACCTGAAATTCGTAAAGCAGTACTTGCCACTGTTCGGAATTTGTTACATAAATTACTTTTACATGATGTAATTATAGGCTGCTTTAATCATGGGCATTGCGGGTGCTTGTAGAACTGACGAATTAACAAGAATTACTATCACTGACGTAGATAATACAGGTGATATTATTGCGGTAAATATTTCCGAAACAAAAATTGGAGTTTCAAGAAATTTTGTACTGATGGAACCACACGGGATTGCAATTATCCGGAAATATCTACAAATGAGGCCTGTAGGTCAATCATTATTTATCATCATCATCAATCATTATTATGCTTCACAAGAGGTGGAGTATTAGATGTAAAACTTCACGGCGGTTGGCGGTCTTCCAACATCGCTGAAGGTTATGTGGAGAATTCCTTTGAAACAAAAAAAAAATGTAAAAATGGTACAGATATCTGAATCACAACAAGAGCCATGCGCCAGCACTTCTACAAATTCCTCGACTTGGGTTCCAGCTGATATGCTGGCTCATTGAGGTTTTGACATTTTTTGCATACATCACTAATGTCTGGTTGACGTATAATAGCCGCAATTTTTTAAGATCTGTATAGAAGTTTAGTTCACGACGCTGGATACAACTGTTAACCATACTCTTTAATAATGATGTTAACATATGTTGTGTTTTTATTATGTCTTATGTATATTTTATCTCTGGTTTATTAAAATTATGAAATAAATACGTAAATTTGTAAAACTACATTTTTACATTATTCTGTACAGTAGATACAATATAGTAAGCAGAAACTGTGTAGACCCGCATGAAATAAATAATTTTTCTTTTCATTATATCTTTTTCCACTATAATGTTAATTTACACATGTAAAGAAAAGGTGCAATAATTAAATAATACCACTCCAGTAGCATTAATGCTCAAGACGTAATTGACCGTTTTATATCTGTCTTTCAAAATAGGTCGGTCCCAACTGTAGCGACAGTCTTAATATTATACACAAGTGTGAATCCACGCGTTATGCACAGCAGAGACAGTACAACTGTTAGGAGGAGAAACTCTAGAGTGGCCACTTCTGTTGTTCTTGTGGAATTTTTTAAAGCGCCAGTTGTATTTAAATAAACCGATTAATTTCACTCGAAGATCTACTTAACCTGAAGCCTTCCATCATTACACACTTTTTCGGAGGAAGATTGCGACCAGCGAGATTAAGCGACATACTTATTTTTTTAAATTATAGTGTATTAGCACTCTTATATAAGACAAAGATATAGACATAGATCAATAAACAATAAAAATACAGACAAGCATATTTTAAACAATATTGGGTGTCTGTGTATTTACATTTGCTTCATTCATATGTTGCATTAAAAAACAAGTTAGCGTGTTGGTAGATCGCGTGTGTAAATCTCCTTATTATTAGGAGCACGGGCGGTCCGCTCTACTAAAAATGTATAATTACCAAGCAGCTGATGCCACAGATCTAAAATTTGCCCCGTATTGCAATCATTCACGTTCAATACTCCGTTTTTCCGGGTTCGCATTTGTAAATAACATCTGTACTGTTAGTATTTGCTTAATAATTGGTTTGCTATAATCAAAATATGTGTATGTAATCATAATTGTACTTTGTTAGATGAAACATTTTATTTGTAAGTAATTTCCAATTAAATTCAAGCAGTTTCATCCATGTATTGTAGTTATTCAAAACGTAAATTTATTTGATCCAAGGCAAATTTGTTTAAGTTAAGTATGCATTCTTCTGTATTTCCCTCTGTCGTTCCTTCGTTGTGGGCAGTTTACGGCCCTTGTGAGAACATTCGCAATCGATGTCTGTTAGAATATTTCAATTCAAAAGGATTCACTATCACTAGCCAACTTCCGTAAGAGACCGACGTTTATTCCAAATTCCAACCTAAAAATTATGGTTATTTTAAAACAAAGTTTATCATATTAATTTTATCCACATTTTTACCTACAAAATTGTTGGGTAAATTTTCTCCAACGACGATTCTCCCGAGATATATTCCTATCCTGAGGCATTCTCCGTGATTAGAAGTACGAAAGCCCCCATTCGATGCTCTGATCAAACTTGCTACTCTATCCCTGCTGATTTGCTCCCACTAAAGGTATTCTGTCCCGTATCAACCTAAAAATAAACGTATTATTTTAATTCGTATCTAAATTTTAAGATACTTATAAGAAATTTTATTTTTTTAGTCCGATGAAGCAACTAATTTACCTAATCTTCGCGGCACACTATCCCTGACTCTCACTTTGCACGTTTGACAGCTGTGTATAGCTTCATTCTGTTTGGTGTCTTTTTCTATGCGTTGTAGTTTAAATGTATGTACATATTTAAACTTGGCACGCTAATTTTTTTTTATTTTCGAGTGCATTCCTTAAAACGACGATGCTGCTTGAGGTGACACAATAGCTTGGTTTGACTATAATACGTTCGAGAATTTTGTTTGGGTAGGAATTTCGTATAACCGCACACCATTGGTGTAAAATATTTATAAGGTGGCAGTTCTAATTTTACTAGTTAATATGTATTTACGACACGAAGCGAAGACCCAGTAATTTTTACCATCAATTGTTGCACATACTGTTTTACCCGTCTTTTGAGCGTAGAATTACACACGATGAATGTCTGGAAATCGCGAAAATTTTCAAAGTCAATTTTAACGTATTTATTTTCTATGCTGATTTCATATTGCGAAACTTGGAATTACTGAGCAAAAACCTAATTGCTATTTAATAAGCGAACTCATTTGATCTGCCTGAGATATTTACTTTCTTATCTGCATTGTTTTGCACGGCTATTTATTTAGAATCGTGTATTAAATAAAACCACTTTTGTTTGCTCTTAAATGTTTTCTTTATTGCACAAAATCGATTATAATTTATGCACGAGAGTCTCATGCTCATTTCACTGAATGTATGTATGTATGTAAATAGAAGGGTGGTGTTACACTGCGACCTAAAAGATCTATTGTGTCCCCCTATTCTTGCTGCTTTACAGCTGGCCTTCCAATCCTATTCCTTTTAGAAAGTGTAGGATGTCAGAGCGCCCCAGTCTAGGTAAGTCTCCCTCTTCGATTTCACATGCTTCCAGGTGCAATGCCCTGGAGATGCACAGTGCTACGCAGTTTGAGAGGAGGTGGATGGGTGTTTCATCCTGTTCCCCACAAAATCTGCATTCAGGATCTTTTTCCAATTCAAGCTTACTTAGGTGTCCTTTCAGTCTACAATGGCCTGAAAGTATTCCTGTTAATATGCGAACATTGTTCTTACTCGGGTTGATGCATTCTGTAAACCTCTTCTGGTTATAAGTTCCCAGAAGAATTTTACTTTGCCTCATTCCCTGGAGATTTTCCCAGTAACTGGATTTTCTCTGCTCCATTTCTATTTTCAGTTTCTTCAGTATTGTACTGCTACTTAACCCGCAAAAGGGTTCAGGCCCTACAAAAGGCATTCCAACCCCTTTTTTGCGAGGTTATCCGTTATTTCGTTTCCTTCCACTCCTGTGTGACCCGGAACCTACAGGAGGGTTACTTTATTTCTTTTGCCTAGCTCATTTAGTTTCCCTAGGCATTCCCAGACCATCTTGGAGCTGATTTCATATGAGCTCAGCGCCTTGATGGCTGCTTGACTATCAGACATGATGATAATCTCCTGCTTCCGATAGTTCCTATCCATGTTGAACTGAACACATCTTCCAATAGCGTGTATTTCCGCCTGAAATATACTTGGGTATTTTCCCAAGCTTTCGAAAGATGTAGTTCTAGGCCCATATATTCCTATTCCAGTCCCTTCTGCCGTTTTGAAGCCATCAGTATACCATTTGATGGCATTTCTATTCAAGTTCAAGATGGTGTTATGATTCCGCTCGCTCCTGTTACTTAGCTTTATGGTGAATTCCTTCACAAAACTAAATTTTTTTTAACATATCGTCCCGGGGCATATCCCAGGTTTGATCACCGTCAGGAGATTGAGGCCTATGCCTAATCATTCCTTCCTTGACCATTCTTAGTGCGGTTCTTTTCGCCACGCCCTCTACTACAATGTGGAGGGGGGCAAGATCCAATACTACTTCAATAGCTGCTAGATTTCACTGAAACTAAGCACTTTAACTGTGAATAGTCTAGTAGAGGGCATCAAGCAACATCCCACCACAGCGTCCTGGATGGTACTGAAGGATAATAAAAGGGTTATGTATCTATTCATAATTTTCTTAATGCTAGCGCGTCCTCTAGTCTGTAGCAGTCAGTCAAATTCTCACCCCGCATGCCATCTCATATTTGAGAGGGGTATACTTATGATTAAAAAGTAATAAAGTATGTTAAAAATTTGATTTTAATTAAAGTATTTTATTTAATTTTTTTTTATACCGGGCTGTGTGCTACCTTGTAGCATTACAGTATGTGTGTATGTGTATGTATATGCTGGCCTCTATGCGAAATGACAGCGCGTTGAGTGGTGGCACGGCCGATTTCAAAGCAGAGCACTCCTGATCAGTGCGAGCGGTGCTGCTCGGCCGAGGTCGACCGTGGCCAACTATTTCACTTGCACCTGCCTCAGTCACGGGTTCGGCCGGCCTACTACTAGTTTATTACGGCGGCAGTTACTTCTTACACGGCCTACTATACTTAATACTACACTACTACCATTACGATCTTGTTTACGGGAGCATAGAGTGGCGTGCGTACAGTCGACCGGCGGGAAGCGAGTGTTGTACGTTTATCGTTGCGTCGAACGGAAAGAGCGTCGTTCGAGAACTTCCTTCCGAAACTTGCGCGGAAATCCATCTTGACACCTGTTGCGCCCGTTTCTCTATATAGTGTGTAATTTCGACGCGAAATCTGACGTTCTATTATAATGTATACGCATTCCTAAAATCGTTCGTCTTACTAGAATAAATATCGCGTTATAATTTCGAGAGAATCTAATGCAATTAACATCATTAAAAGGTAGTTTACCGACAAAATATAAGGATGCTAGTGAGGCGAAAGCAAATTGCTTAAATCCCGCGGTAATCTCGAATCGTAGGCGAAAAATATTCGTCGAGAATTACTCTAGAGACAAGTTAAATCTGCCGAAATTACAGGTTACTCGGAGAATTGATCGTTCCGAGTTCAGAGGTCGCGAATAGACAAAACTAACAGCGGACCATTTTTGATGTCTAAATTAACTTTAGAATGTGCGTCGAATCAGTGATTTAGATTCTGTGCCCGTGTTAAACCGTGGAGAAAACCCTTAAAGGAGCAAGTGCATTTTCGGAAGGGCAAAATTCTGACGAATCTGGTGTTTAAAATGGATACTGAGAGCCCTGTCGTTTGGCCCGCGTGGTGCTACTCAGGTATGTGTTGTTTTCTTAAGCCTTACTGTTGACAATAGGCCCGGAAAAGGATAAGGAGAAATATATAATATAAATCTTCTTTTGTGCTAGCAGATACGCTTATATTTCCAGTTAAAATCGACCTTTTAGGCTTTTAAAGATACCTTGGGGTTACGACTAAATTTTCGTTTAATATATTTTACAATTTCTTTGTCGTTGTTTCGATTATATTAATTCATTGTGTAGTAATTGTGTGTTATAGAATGTAGAACTGTATGGTGTATGTGTGGTTTTTGTTGCTGATAAAAAATGGTAAATCTATTATCACAAATATGACGCATGTGTGTATATAGTGAGATAATAATAACTCAATCAAGTTTTAGTTTTGTTAATAACACATATATACTGTATTAAATGGAATTTTGATTATAATTATTACGTTAAAAAAAATAAATGCATTACATTTAAATTTACTATATGAATTTGATTGTTGTTGAAAATACTTAAAAAAAAAAATTAAGAAGAACTAAAAGATTAGTATTTATGGATACAAAAAGTTTTTCATACCTAGTGAACCAAATTCAAATTTCCCGCAATTATTTTTAGTAACTTCAACATTAAAGCATGAAATTACCTACGATTTTGTATTAGATTAATAGTTATTTGAATACCTTTAAGTTTGTTGAATTCTTGTTTGTCGCATCATGAGGTTGATGGTAATATGTTTAAAGAAATTGTCACATACATAGGTATTACCAAGTAAACAAATTAATTCATTTAATTTATTTTAATTTGTAGTTTAAGATATTGAAAACTCAAACAATTTAGAAAATTTTAGTTTCGCATTCATTTTTTGATACTTTAAAATGAAATTAATATTAAAATAACAATTTATATATTTACATTTCTTTTATAGTTCTTTAATGATCGACAATCTTGCTAATGCATTGATGTTTAAGAACCTGAAGATGGCCAATTTGGGCCGAAACATATAGGTCATAAGGTATTAAAACAATAAGTATGAATGGAAAGAACATCTATAATTTATTACGTAATTACATCTAAATCAGCAAGTTATTTCAGTTTAATACTAAAAAATTATGCCTGCATAATAGCTATTTATAGGTGAAGGTGAATATTTTTGCAAGATGTTTTGAATATCTTTAAAGTAGTTATTAAAATAGAAATAAGTACGAAGAATAACGCAGTTCCTTTTATTTCATATTAACATTGTTGCTATGAGTTCATTTTATGAATATAAAATGATTAAAACAACTTCTGTATGAAAATCTGACTAGACAGCGCGTTTTTTATTATATTATATGTTTATTATAATTTTTGATAGCGGTGCACGATTTTGATAATTTATGTCTTATTTAGAAGAATCATCTGTAATACTTAAACATTTTATTTACAACAGCGACACTAATTAATCTAAAATTTTGGTTTGTTAGTTTGTTGTTGTGTTTGCTATTTGTCCTTTACATTTATTTATTATTTTATCTTTACAAGTTTTTATCTTTAAATTTTATTTATTTTTTATATTGATTAAGTTACATGCATACATATTTACATAACATGACGACTTCTGTAATGGTGTTATTGCGAAATATATCATTTACTATTATTATTATTATTATTATTATTATTATTATTATATTTACCAAGTACATCAATTCACAAGGCACCTTCGTTTTTTATAAATTTTAACTTTTCATGGCTGTCAAAAATTGTAATAAATATATGGTATACGTTAGTGAAATCCATTGCAATATATGTGATAAAATAATTATCTGCTTGTGCTCAAAAATCACATAAAACGCAGAATATAAACAACAATTTGGGCTCTTGTAATAGCATCTTGTATTTCCTCGTCTATATTATCTACTGGGCAAATTCAGTCTTCCATTAGGCAGTTGTCAGTGAGAATATGTCATACCATTTAAAGAAAAGGACCTAGAAGTTATTTCCGTATAAAATTCAAGTAGAAAACACAGTACTGTCAATAGTCAATATTTTTTTTTAATATATAATGTTCAACTGCCTCGGTATGGCACTCGGTATTTTTAATCTAATTTATCACCGCTGTTAAAAAAAAAAAACTACTTCACATTCAGTTGCAACATATAAATTAAAACTTCTTCGACTGCTCTATCGATAGTTCCAAAGATTTCAAATCCTTCCACAACTGTCAGTTAACTATAATAACAATTCGGATACCTTAGAAAACGGACCCACTCGACCGCCGTATGACAGATAATGATCGCTTATTTCGGATTAAAAAAAAAAGTGCTGGCTACCGCTTTGACTGCCACTACCAATAATTGTGCACAGCATCCACTTATAGCCTTATAATACCTCTGTTAGAATGTATTATGGTTGTAGCTACTACGAGCTTACTTATGTATAAAGTTAGTATGAACAACGTAGTAATACGTACCCGCTTTTGCTGGTGTATCGCAGCCTATCGTATACGTAAGTATAAGGCGTGTGTATCTAAGAGGCATGTAATTAAAGATAATCAACGTATGCTTGGTATCTGTGGTCGAGCTATTCGAAATACCGTTCTGCATAGTTCGTTTCGATTCGATCGTATCTGTCTCCTTTGGACTTGGAGGTAGTGAAGTGCTTTACCTATAGCGAGAAGGGCTTCTGCATTCTCGTTAGGTTGAGGAATCGGAGTTGGAAGTAATGAGATCAATTTTCAAATGATCTGATATTTGTTTTGGTTTATATAATGTGTGCACTGAATGACACGAATGGGAAGATTTGTATTTTTGATTGTACTGAAGAAATTATATAACATGAAAGTTGGTATTACTTCGAAGAAAAAAAGAAATTTACTTCGAGATGCTTAGTTTAACTGAAAATTGAGAAAAAGACAAATTTGTTTAAATACATATAAAGTATCCTTATTTTCAAAATATCAAAGATGTCAGCGCTTTACAAAAACAAATATTTCAATTTCCCATTTTTTTTTTTCTTGGTTATCACCTAATAAAGTTATTAGATGTTTTTTTTTCATTCTTATTTATTGCACGTGACGTTTGGTATTACTTATTCAAACCTTTTCAATCTAGAATACAATATTTTTTATTTTAATTAATTCCACTTATATCCAAATATGAAATTTAAAAAAAAAAAATCTTTTAGAAACCTTTCGTTTTTTATCAAGTCTTCATGCCTAAGAACACTGTTGAGTGACAGGGGAAGTGCATAAATTTTTAGAGCGAATAGATACACTTCTGTTTATTCGCGTCTGAGTGAGAAGTGATGTTGCCTAATACCAATTTCCCAAGAGCAATAAAACACGAATATGTCCAATCGCTTCTTTTTCCCAATACTGCCCTAAGAACCGCGCATTTCACAACAAGTGGCTTGAAGTAAATCGACGAAAAAATCCAACAGAATATAGGTATAATAAAAGAACAAGATAAAATCATTCTTTTCATAGTTAACAATACAAAAAATGCAAAGAAAAGAAGGTAACTGTTCAATATAGTAAACTATATTAGATACATTTACGCGTCAATTAAAATCTGCAGACCAAATAATTCATTGAATTCTGTCGTGTAGAGGAAAAATTTCTTGTCCGAATCTTGCCATTAAACGTTCCACAATTGCTTATCACTTTATTCTCCCCATCTTGCATAAAACGAAGTGATTTTCTTGTGTTTCTTTTCTTATTCGATCAAAATTGTGATTGTTTTTATGTATTTTAATTTTTTTATTGACGTTTTATATGACAACAAAAAATAAAGGTGTATTATTATTAGAAATAAAATCTTTATTACTGTTCTTTTTAACATTTTATAACAAAAAAATAATCTTTCTAAAGTTTATATACATATGAACTATCATTCTGACAGAATAGAATGAATCTCATCTGCTCGTATCATATGGTTATAATATGTTGGTTAATTTGCATTGTTTAAAATATTTTAATGGAATTCCATGTCGGATATGTCCATATATGTGTTTCAAACATTCTTTTGTATCTTGATTAACATAGTTACAATTTTCACAAACGTAATTTCAATTTTTAACTTTTTCTTTACTTTGGGTTGAATTATGCCTTTGAATATGGCGTTTAAATAACATATACGAATGAAATACTAATTTGCAATTAGTTCTTAAAAAACGAAATCCCACCCCATAGCTATTTATTACGATAATAATATAAATGCAATTCACATTGGCGTAAGCTCTTGAAATAAGTTTTACAAATGAAATACTGCTTCATAAATTTACTAATTAGAACTTTGTAAAGGGGTTGTGTACTTACCTCTGATACAATCTCACTTTACTATACAAATATTGGGTTAAACATTCATATAAGTTTGCATGAACCTAATGTCGTCGCCAGGGAAATACCAAATCCATTGGCGTTTAGACAATTTCGACCTGATTCCTATAGAGAACACACTTTATTTTTCTTAATGGTCTTTAATAGTTACATATTTTGAGAATACTATCGCAGTGTTGTTTCTATCTTTAGTTAATATACTATATGTAAACGGTGACCACGGAAACAGTTCTTTATTGTGAAAAGCAGGAGGTGTGTCAAATTCATAAGTATGTAAAAACACCCACGACTGAAAAGAAGATTATTTATTTATATATTATTAAATACAGTTTGTAGTAGCTGCAAAGATTCACGATGCGAAAACTGTAAATTTACATTACTGTCTGCATTAATACAAAAATTATTGATTTTTACATTTATAAATATGTATTTAGGGTCTTATATACAGCAATAGTCCCGTAATTTTACAGTATTAGCCATATCAAACAGCTGTAACTTTACATCAATTTTTATCAGTGCAGGTAAGCCGTTTGATATCTCAGACTGCTGTTTAACAAAATTGAATTTGTAGAAAAGAGATGAAATTGGAAATACAGATGTTATTACACTTCCGATAATATATATCTGTTAAAGAAGACTATAATATTAACTTCTATTCTTTATACTTACTTTGAATAATTGTTTTAGACAACTGTAAATTACATGGTGTTCCACCGTTATAAAGACAAAATAGGTATCCCTTAAAATCCCTTAAAGGTAATTTTTTATCTTTCTCTCGTATAGGTCAATTTTATACCTACAGTTATATATCACTATTGCGTGAGTTGAGAAAGTTTTAAGGAAAGTATCTACTTAACATGTAAAACTGCCCCGTAAAAAATTCCATCACATATGGGAATTTTCCGTGGAAAAATTACTTCAGGGTTAATTTCAAAGAGTATTAACACATGAACAATATCGGCAATTTTGTGGGCGCATTACGCTGTTTGTAGGAAAGGTATACCTATTAGGAATTTGTGAATTAAAATCGAAACGATTTATGTATAATATCGTTCTTGCGCTGCGTGTTTATAAAGATATAGGTATGACTAACTAAAATTATATGCATCGCATCGTATTATCTATCGGTATATATTTGTATTGACGCAAAGCAATGCAACAAATTGACAGTCGAAAGGAAACGCCATCGTATACAAATACATACTACATTCAACGTCTATCTACGACCGTTCGCGCAATGTGCGTTGGCCGCCACCTCTCTACCCAAATGGAATTTTAAACGGGCAATAGGTTCTCTTCGGCATACGGATTAACTAGAGTCCAACGACGCTTCCTATAGTCCATACAAGTAAATGTGATCGTAACATTTCTTCAGATACCTATATAGAACGACATTACCAAAGCCCCCCGTCTATGTCAATCGGAGATTCTATTTTTTTTTTATTCACCTTCTCGCGATAGTCTCATTGCCTTTATACTGTCGATGGATCGGTTAATATTTTCGCGTGGGTCGAACGACATGGAAATGAACTCGTTAAATGACTTCATAATTTTGAGCGGTTTCGTTCGATGTCGTGGATAAGGCACGGACGATAACTGTGAACTTGATTCTTGATGGCTTCGAGTTTATTAGTAGGTGTTTTTGAGTAAGTACACTGTAATTCTTTACATGTCAAAATTTTAAAGTTTATTTGATAAATTTGCTACCGATCCTTACTTAGAAATACTTGTATTTGAAACTTCATTAAAATATTCCTTCAGAATATTAAGTTGAGATGAGAGATGAAGTTCTGTTTCGTCTTTTGAATTATATGACAATTTACCTCAGGTATAAAGTAATACAGTTGATTTTTTTTCTCATGCTTTCTTATTTTTCTTTTGGTCTACCTTTTCTGTTTGTCGCAAACATTCTAATCTTAACAAAAATACTTCAAACTGTGGTACTGGTAATGCTGTAAACTTTTCCTAAACCCTTCACCACAAACTGCATTAAACTGGACGTACGTTTCGATAGCAAAGCTATCATCATCAGCAGATGAACAGTTCAGTGTTTTTGCAGTTTGTGGTGAGGGGTTTAGGAGAAGTTAACAGCATTCTAATCTTATATACTATTTTTGTGATCTACCATTTGACGTCATAATGCACATGTTCGAATCATCTTAGTTACCATTCAACTGTTTCTTCTGTAATTTATTGCTTCTATTTTAAGATTTCATCTACAGACGTCATCCTTTATTCTGTCATTTTTGGTCTTATGTTATATTATACTTAGGCATCTTACTATCAATTGCAAGACTGGTTTATATGAAGCCAGTGGAGAAGCAATTCAAGTCAGCAGGTAATTTGACTTGAATTTTCAACAGCAAGTGCTAGTACAAAACTGGCCAAGTGTTTGAGGTAAGTTCAGTTAGGTTATGATCCTACCTTCGTGGTGACATTTAAAAAAAGAAAGTCGAAAAATAATTATTACGGTATTGGTATTCGTAGCACTTGTGCGCTTTCAAGGCTTCTCAAAAATGCAGCCCAACGTCCTAAGTCAACAGATAAGATACTTGCTTGCACGCAAAATTGATAGAACGGGAAAGCAAGTCGTCTTATTAGCTTGCCTGACTACTTGTATCGTACTTGCCTTTGCCTTGCGTGAAATAAGAGGCATGTAGATGTTTACACACAGCAAATTACTTGCTGGCTTGACTTGCTTCTCCACTGGCTTCATGTAAACCAGTCTTCATGTTTCACTATGATATTTACATTATTTTTGGTCTCACCATCTTTCTCCTTACTTCCATTTATATGTATTTTGGTAGATATTACTTCTTTTATTCCTTTAATAAAACAAGTTGCATTTCCTCTTTGATTTTAAAACTTTCAACTTATTTAATAACCTTTTTTTGTTTGTAGTCGAATAATATTTTTAATAATTAATAATGTATTTATTTTCTTAAGTTATTTTTACTAGTACATAAACAAAATAAAAATGCTGGAGGTATTCAATGATATGGACTTTTATGAACAAAGAAACAAAGGCAAAAAATAAAAGATCAAAACAGCAAACGCGTTTAACATCAGAAGCACTAAATAATAAATTTATTAATGTAAAATACCGACAAAACAGTAATATTATTGAAGCAAATAATTTTCTATGCAAATTAAATTTAGATAATGGAAAATCATTTTATCTAGAAGAAACAAATGAAATGAACAAGAAGTAATAACACTGCGTAGGCTTTCACGGCCGGTGTAACTATAACTAACAGCTTCTTGCGGGTTTCGCCGTGTGTCAAAACTTTCGCTCGACGTTTCGCTGTTCATACTGACAACTTCTTCAGGATAACTGAGAGAATCAGTTCAGTTATAGAACAAGAAGTAATTACAATAACAAAAAATATTAAGAAAAAATTTACTAATCATATATGTGGATTGACAACTGATTTTTTGCTAAAAGTCCCATTAACGAAAATAATATTTAGTTAAGTACTACTACCTGTCGGCTTTTCGAATTAAAACAATTTGTAAGGTAAGCAACAACACAACTTATATTTCTTTTTTAAGCATACTTAAATATCGGAACGGATAAAGCTGTGGAAGGGTAGAACATACGCACGAATAATCCAAACATCGTGGTTGCAAGTC
>RXPK01000073.1:318076-347918 GCA_004143645.1 Protaetia brevitarsis
GCGAATATAAATCAATCAGTAAATATAAGTACTAGTAATTAGGTGTAATAGTTTATTAGTATTCTAAGTAGTTAGTGTTTTCAAATTAACTAAAAAATTGAGAAAAAATGCTTTTTATTAAGTATATCACCCGTGTGATTATTTAGACCCCGAAAACTTTACAATATATTATTTGGCATATATCGTGTAATCACAGTATACAGCGCGTTTTCATACTCTGCAGTGATCATCGCTGCATCCGGGCCAACTATAGAAACATAAGAACCCATAACCGCTCCACTCGAACGAATGTCTCGACACTTTGATGGTGCTAAAAATTAATGTCATGATTGTACATGTACTGGGTAGTAGTAAGTATCGATGTACTGCTGAAAAGAACAATCTACATGACGTCACTTGCACTAAATCGAACACTTAAATGTTTACCAACTGTGAACTAGTGCAACTAGTTCAAGTGTGTACACTGAAGCGTTTTATGTACATATACAATACCGGACAATACACTACAGAATTAAGCATTTACATGTCACACCTTCTGGTAAAAATTCCGTTGTAAACTGTAAATCTACTTGCTTTCCGGTACATACCACGTAAGTTGATATAAAAGCAGTGCAATATGCCAAAACTAAAATTTTATAGTTTTTACATTGTATTTAGGCAGAGTATTTTTTCCATCAATGCTTATGTAACAGGAGAAAAAAAAAATAACCAAGCCAATCTAAAGTTTGTAATTAAAATTTTAAAAACGTAAAATGTAAATAAATACAGTTTAGTGAATAAGCTGCTAAGTGAAAACAAAAACCACTTTTCCCATATTTTATCTGTATCAATAGTAACCTACAGCAATAACATGATACATGGGCTGTGCATGCATGTTCATAGAGCACTCCCAGTAATTAACATTTGTGTGGCCATTGTTAGAAATGGCGCAAAATCATATTTCGGCTTATCATTAAATCACATATATAACGCATATTTATGTCATTTTAGCAGTCTGGTATCAGTCGGGCCAAACGCCATTACCTTGTTTTGTATGACTACATTTTTCTTTAAAAGAATCTAAATTTACTGTTTGTTGTTTTTCTATAAGCACTGGTTTATGGCTTTTACTTTTCTGCCAACGAAATCCTAAATCATGCATAATACGTCTCATACTTTCTTTTGAACCACTAAACCCAGTTTCTTCTCTGAATTTAGTTGTAATTTGCGCGATAGTTGGCGTTTGTTTGTCACTATTATAAAGACCATAAATTATCCTTCTTAGAGCATCCTTCTCGCAATCACTTAAACTGGTTTTTGGTTTTCTAGGAGTACGTGTTTTGTTAGGGCTCTGAAATGTCATCTGCTTCCCATTATCAATATCCTCAGACTCCCGAATTATCCGTCTAATTGTGCGAATACTCACACCAGTGGCATTGGATACACGTTGTTGCACCTAAAAGTAATACATACTTCAATTATTCATTTTCAACGTCACTACAATTACATTCATCTAATTACCCTAACCCATGGTGAACCAGGAGCACCTCTTTCTGCCTCGCTTTTCTTATATTTCGCAACAGAACTTACTATCTCTCGTGCTTGTGCACTGAGATCCTATAAATTAATTTTATAATATTAATATTAGACAAAACTAAAGTAATTAATAATAGCTACTTTCATTTAAGAAATCATATTGTTCTTACCTTACGTCTAACATTGCTTTTAAATTCCATCATAGATACATATGCATAGTTATTTGATTTAATTACATAGTATTTTGGTAAGAATTAAATAAAGAATTTAAGATGCATGTTTATGCATAATATCCTCAACATCATTCATAGACAAAACACGTATGTTTGGTTAAGGGTTAAGATCAGAGATAAAAGCCGTATTCTTTTTACCGTCTGACTTAGCTTATCTTAGTTTTGTGAGTTAAAGCTACGAGTACTCAATGACGAACGATTCAACCAGCGACTAACTGTTTCTAGAGAGTAGCTCGTGTTTAACTCACAAAACCTAGAACTAAGTCAGAGGTAAAAGGATACAGTAATATATCCATATCACATATAGTATAAGGCAGTCGTGTCAAGAGCTTGTCGGCACCTTGAAGTTTGTGAGTCTAAGTTTTTCTCGCGCACCCTGCCCAGCGCATGAAAGCCGCATTCTTTACGTACGACTTGGGCCGAGCGGTGTCGATTAGTGTGCATTCTCTTTCGATAAATCATGGCGGCATTAAAGTTTAAATTTAAATAAGAAAATAAAGAACAAGTAAAAAATAATAGTGCATAAAATAAACCGGATGCAAACTAGAATGTATTTAAAAAAAAAACATGTAAAATTCAGAATCTACAATTATTTGTAAATTAAAGAAAGGATAAAGAAGAAGTTGAAATCTAAATACCATTGACTTTTTTTTCTGTAACATATGCAACTATTTAAAAATAACCGAGAACAGATTATAAAAATATCAGTACTACTGATTAATATACACTTAGAAAAAAATTAACTATTTTTTTAGGGTTACTTTTGAGTAGTGGAGATAGTAGTTGTTCTTTTAAATAACTTCCATTTCAATACTTTATATGTAAGGAGAATTGTTAGCTGGGTTAAATTTTATTTGCCTGGTTTGTGGTAGAAACTGATTGTCCATGACTTTCAAGTAGACTTAATTTAATATTGCAAGCATACACACTTGTTCCTACCTAATCTTCTACTGTGTTTCACATCGGACCAATGTTCTTACATACATCCCTATTTCTTTAATGTGCAAGTATTTCAATAGAATCTACAATCTCTGATGCTTGTTGACATTCATAATAGTTTAAATTACATTACAGAGTTTGCATATAATTTACATTAGTCTTGCTCGTAAGAATTTATTGTAATTATTTATGTAATTTACATGTGTAATATGTATTGAAGATGTGCGCATTGTTATTTCTTGAATTGGGTTTTACCTCTCGCAAATAAATCAATATTATAATGGGTAAATTGTAAAAATACGCAATGTTGCACAAAAAAAATTTATTACAAGTGTCAACGAATCAAACACAGATATAACAATAAAATCCGTGCTGCAACAAACAAAAATGTTACACAAATGAGGTTATCGCAGCAATTTTACAGAATCCAACACTGTAAAGAAAAGTGGGCAAATAGAACTTTTATTATCACAAATCAAATGCAGACGTAACAAAACACCCCCCCTAGAACAAATGTTATGTTAGAAATGAGGTTATCGCAGTACTTGTAGAGAATTCACTTATTATAAAAAGAGTCAGGCACTGGAAACAGGAGAATTTTAGTGCAACAAACACAGACGTAACAATAAGGAACGGTAAGCCTAAGAAACACTACAACAAAAAGTAATTGTTAAAATATTAAATTGTTTTAATGACCGATTTACTTACCCTAACAATTCCAATGAAGGGTAAATCAGTATGGAACAGGTTACAGTTAGAGCTGTATCTCCGTACAACAAACAGGCAATTAATTGCCTTAGTATCAATAAATATAATAAAAAATTAAATTATAGAAATATGTAAACGCCAGCACAAATACAACATAACGCCATATTTGCCCGCAGCGATTTACGGCGCATTCCATATTGCCTGCTGGCGCCAGCTTTCAAAAACAGATACAAATATTCCTTTCTTGACACTACTAAATAAACACTATACTTGTCCATATATAAAATCGCTGCATTTAGCTATGTACCGCGAATTGATTTGAAGTACCGCTACCTGGTTTCGGTTTAATATCTAGACGTAGTTACAGTCCCTGAAAATACGGTTATTTCACGGAACAGAATAAACAACACAACATAACCATAACAGATTTAGGTACCTGTAGATACCTGTAATAACGATACTTACCACAAACAAACTAACTTCTATTCTTGGAACTGCGGGTTGCAAACCGCAAACTCCACCATGTTCAGTAACCGAGTTCCGTGAATTACAAATTTCAGAAACAGGTGATTACGGTACGCAAAAACGGAGGTCACGCAACCACGGTTGCTGCGGTCGATTACAGTACATACTATTAATGGGTTCTCAGAGACGTTGTATATAACACATTAGAAAACATTGAAACAAAATAGGTTTGTTTGTTTGTCTGATCTAAGTAGATCCGAGGAATTTTACGCGTTTGTTTGTATTTTAGAGCATGATTTGTGTGTGTTTGTTTGTTTAGAGCAAGCAAATCCAGATATAAAAGAGGTTGCTCTTCCTGCTCGCGGGTCACGGCGTCCGAGCAATCACGAAGCAAATGTGCACCTCCCACTAACGCCGTGCTGTAAACTTTCGTTTGTAAATGTAATCTGATTGAAACTGCACCAAATATGCATGAAATAGATATACAGTGAGTAGTAAATGGTCCCCCCCCCCCCCCCCTGATAACTTTGAATGGTATGAGATAGAGCAATGAAACAAAAACCAAGTGAATTAGAGATAATTTGTGATTTTTGCCTAATAGAGATACGCACATGGCTTCTGATGTAAAATAGAGGGCGTAACTATCTTTAAAATTTTAAATGGGAAGTTAATCTCCATTTAGAAGCTCATGTGTTAGCATATTTCTATTACTTTTATGGCAATGGCAAACAGTTTTACGATTTTGTCGAAATTGTTACCAACTTAGCCAAGATTATAATTGGAGTACTTACGTTACTTTTTCTATAGCCCTCTATAAATATTGTGGTTTTATGTGACTTCATGCCCGGTACCATAAACAATAGTGTACCAATTGTCAAAGTTAATCAATTGGATAACAGCAAAAATCAGTACATTAAAGGTTTGTTAGGAGATAATCATTGTTAAATCAGTGTTAACTTAATCACCGCTATTTCGGTAGTTACACATTTGTACAAGATTTACCAAAACGAAATGTGCTGAATGTCCAACGAAAGTGCCGTCATGATTGCCATCAATAGATGGCGAAAAGTGACCGGAAAATCTTTGAACATTTTGACAGAATTTTTATTTTTAATTTAATTTGATCAGTGATCAATTAATTTAGAAGAAGATAGCAGCAGTAAGTTTAAAATATATACGTATGTAGTGATTATTACATTACATTTTTAAATTATGGAGGCTAGGTAGGTATAATTTCAACATTTGATTTCTGACAATGTTACACTAAATTTGAACCACTATGCATCATAATGAGTAGGAAATGCAGGATGCCTGAGAAGAGCCAGAATTTTACGTACAAGAAACACACATTGTCAGCGATCATTGAAATTATAAAAGAGTAGTAAAAAAAAAAACGGATGGAGTATCTATTAAACAAAAAAAAACAGAAGTATGAGCAAAATTACATCTGAATTTAATTGTTATAGTACTACTGGGTTCAAGAATGAAAGAGCAGTTATTATAATTATACAACTTTATGAAAAAGAACAATCAACACGACCAAATCATTGTTTTATTTGCCTTTCTTTTCATATATTTTCATGATTCTTCTCTAAATAGTCGTGGTCTATGACGTCTATCATATATGTTGTCTAGTATATCGAATAATTCTTCATTGGAGGGCGATGATTAATCATTCCATATATCCGTTTTAGTTATAATCGTTATAACAAACTTGACATAAGCCAGAAGCGAATCCTCAATTACTGAATTTCTAGGTGAAGACGTCAAAGTTTCAAGTTGGCTCTCTATCGGAACCAAAATGAACTATCAATTTTAGTAAATTTACAGTTACCTAGTTTACAACAGCTATTAATCAGTTGTTAACTAATTACTCGACATTTAACAAATGTTAAGTTATATGTACTCAACTTTTACTTAACAATTTGTTAGTGCTAACAAATGATTAACTAATCACTTGGTTACACACGCTTTATGTTACCGGGCATTAGGAAGCGATTGCTGTAAAATATGACATATTTTACAATATGACGTTTTTGCAAAATTTAGCAAAAGTGTCTTATCTGTCAGTGTATGTGTCATGTGTGCGGGTGTCTATGTTACAGATTACTGTAATTACAGGTTTCTGTACACTATATCCAAAAAGCGAATACGAGGGCTATCGAAAGAGTAACGTATGTACTCCAATTATTAATCTTGGATAAGTTGGTAAAAATTGCGAAAATCGTAAAACTGTTTGCATTGCCATAAAAGTAATAGAAATATCTTCCAAATGAGCTTCTAAATGAGATTACTTCCCATTTAAAATTTTAAAGATAGCTACGCCTCTATTTTACATCAGAAGCCATGTGCGTATCTCTATAGGCAAAAAATCACAAATTATCTCTAATTTCACTTGGTTTTTGTTTCATTGCTCTATCTCATACCATTCAAAAGTTATCAGGGGGGGGGGGGGGGGCATTTACGACCTCACTGTATAATGATACCAATGTAATTGATGTAAAGAACGATCATTATATTTTAAAAACTTCTCTTGGTAGGTACATAAATACCAGTATATGATGCATTTTTATGTAGTCTAAATTCATTAATTTGAAAAATTACTTTTACTTTTCCTATTCATAATAGCTGTGGCAATCTGACAATAGTAAATAATCAAATTAAGGTTATATTGCAATCGAACGCGTTTGTTTGTACCATCTTTAAAACCAACTCTGCGCTCTCAAGTTACTCTGATGACGGCAATAGATACTGCTCCAAGCACACAAACAAACAAAGCTACTAAGAATTAAAAATGCCAGTACTTTAGAAATTAGTGACAAGAAGAATAAGAAATATGTTAATAATTACCATTTCATCCAAGTTACACGAAAGGTCTACAAAAAATTTCTCTAAATCCAATCTTGACATAGTTAATACTTCAAATAGTCTTAAAAATATTTTAGGTGACCCTAAGGATCAAAGAGATAATTTGGACAAATCAGGTATTTATAAAATATCTTGTAAAGATTGTGATCATGTATATATTGGGCAAACTAAAAGATCAATTAAAACGCGTTACAAGGAGCATTTGGCTCATCTTAAATTTAGAAGGTTTGACAAATCTAGTGTAGCCCTACATAGCTTGAAGAAAACCATAAAGTTGACAATATAAAGTTAGTTAAAAACGTAAACAACCATGTGCAATTAAATTGTTATGAGGGTATGGAAACATATAAAAACAAACATATTTTAATGAATTCAGATTTAAATTCTTGTCTTTACGGTTTATTAAGTAGTAAATTAGGCGGAGTTAGGATTAGTGACTAGTTAAGCATGACGGCAGTCAGCCATGACCTTTTTTAGGTATAAATTACGGTAGTTTTATTGTAGTTATTTAGTTCAGTGTTTCTGCTGATGATGATAGCTTTGCTATCGAAACGTACGTCCAGTTTAGTGCAGTTTGTGGTGAGGGGTTTAGGAGAAGTTTACAGCATTACCAGTACCACAGTTTGGAGTATTTTTGTTATTGTATATACGGACCTGGCCTTTATCACAGTTGTTACTCGCTTGAATACGTACGTTTATAGGGTATAAAAACCTCAAAAACTGTCAAATGATTGTCAAGTATTAAGAGCAGAGCTTGCGAATCGACTTCCTATTGGCTCAACAGAACTTAAAAAAGATGGCGGTTCTGCACTAACAAAATTTGCTAGATGTCCGTTCTTGGTTACATGCTCCTTGGTTTAGTCTGCAAAGTTTGTTTTTTGCAATACAGCCCTTATTTTTTTTTTTTTGAGGAACTTTAGATCGTCAAGTGCGTCTATTTTCAATGTCAAGTGTACCGTCAAGGAATATGTAACCAAGAACGGGCACAACAAATTTTGTTAGCGGGAAACCGCCATCATTCTGAACAGGATAATCATTTGACGGTTTTGTTTGAGGTTATCACGCACATACAAATGAATTAACAACTGATGAACATCTAAACCTGACAGTATCAAATTTTGAATACGCGCGCCGAAATCACCATCTTTTTTGAGTATTTTTTAGCCAACAGGCCTGAAGCTCACGAATATCTCCCCCGGAAGATCAAAGGTGCCGACGCTGAGTGTGATGAGATAGATCTATAAATTCATCCGCTGCACGTTTTGTGTCGTAGTATATATATCTTTTTATGCAAGAAAAAGCGTTTAAAAATGCTACATAGTGATAGTGATGGTCTGAGCACCACCAATAAAATGAAAAATATTTTTTAAAGAAACCTGGCTCTTTATTTTTAGAATTTTAAAAATGCTTGACTTCAACTGCCAGAATTCATGGCTTCGATCAATGATTGAAAATAAATTTCAAGTCAGGTGCATTTTCTAATGCTAAATTTGTTACCGAATTGTCAACAATAAAAAAGAACATCTAAAACCTATGAAACAGTGAAACAATAAAATGATATCTGATTCTAATTCTGACGAAAATAAACATCAGTTTATAGAATCTTCAAAAAGTTTAAATTTAAAATGTTACGTATACGATTTTTTTTTAATTGTACGGTAAAATGGTTACAAATACGGTAATTTCTTTCATCAATGTCCGGTGATTCGTATTCGAGAAGTTGGCAACGTTGACCACACGATAGATCTTTTCCTTTACATAGAAAGTGCAGGTAGAACTATACACCAAAATCCATTCCTTTGCAGCCCAACTACACTTTTCTTCTTCCCTTCAGTCTTAAGTGTCTACAAATACTCATTTAAGAGAATGTCTGAAATAAGGAATTTTAGCATGAAATAGTTCTCTTTTTGAAGAAAAAAGTTAATGTATTTTATGACTTTTCCACGCCCACCATTGTGTAAGATGCATTCACATGTTTAAAGACATGATGAATTTATGCTCATAAACAGTCATTGACGTGGTTGTAGTATATCAAGCATCTGAGCACCTTCTCTCAATGTTACTGCACTTTTTTTGTCTGTTTCACGTCTGTATATGAGCGTACACCCGCCAAAATGGCTTGATACAAATGCTGTTTGTTAACACTAGATGCAGCATCTACATTGTAATGTTCGTCTTTGTTTTAATTCTTGTAAATTCTACATGAATTAAAGTAGTTTCAATTTAACAAATTTCCATACAGTGGATTATGCTCCATTTAGCAACACGGATCAGAACCATTGCTTTTATTTTGCATTATTAATCCATAAACAATACATTATTTTTCTTTTCAAAATTTCTTATTGCACAGTTTAAAAACTAATGATAAATATAGATAAAACATAAGTATATATTCTGAATATTTAAGCTATATACACTAGAACCCAGACATACATTATTAACATAATTTACAATTAAAATATTTTATGATCTAATTGAATACTGAATTCTAAAATTATTTGTAAGGAATGTACAGTTTGTATGTAATATTCAAACATTTAATGTTGATCGACTGTTTAACCAAAATTGATGAACGGATATTGCTAGCGTAATGAGGTATATACATGCAGCTATCCAACAATTATATGCGTTCTGAAATATTACAAAATATATAGTACTCCCTTCGAATTTATGAAATTAGATATACCTGAGTATAACCAGCATCTGCAGCTGTATAAAATGCTTCTAATGTTTCAAACGTACCATCTATACCAGGTACATCTTCTGCTAGAGCTACCGATCGTATGTAGTAGAAAACACCCATCAAGCTCTAACAAAGCAGAAATAAGAAAATCTCGATATATTTTAACTTACGTGTCTGCTTACCAGCTGTACGATTCCCCAAGCACTTATTATTAAACCACAAAGGGATAATTTTGGTCCACAGACTGCCATTTTCCAGGATTTTTATAAATCGGGATTGTTTAATATGTCATGTGATGAGTACGATCTCGTGTTCTATCTACAAGTTCTACAACCTACAAATAACACACAACTACTTCACAGCCTCGACCAACCTCGAGTAACGATTCGATCCACCGATCAGTCAGATGACTGATCGGACGATAGGGATAGGATGGGACATGGAAATTCAAGTTGGTAACACACGTAGGATAAAGTTTGTATCAATACTACATTTTCACTTTTTAAATTTATACATTTGCATTGCATTTGTTGGATATTGAAATGAAAATTTAAATACATGGATTATATGTATTACTTTGCTATAAAATAATTTTACTACCGAGAAAGAGACATCTATGAATTCTTTTATGAAGAAGTTTTAGCGACTTTCGTCTCTTGCCATTGTGCTCTTGCTCAATCGTGTTTAACCTTTCATTACTTGGCACTCAAGATAACTTGGCTGTAATGAGGTGTATCAAGTAACCTCAAGAGTGTGCGTGCGTGCGTGTCATGTCATGTTTTGATTGTCAAAAATGATTCAAGCCGGCTCCAAGAAACCTTCAACATCAAAATTAAATAGCAAAGCGGGTATTAGTAGCTTAATAATTTTTGTATTTTATGTATCATTGGCATAGCCGGCTTTTTTCTTCGCGGCTCTTTGCTTTATCAGATTTCGAAAGTATAATTCACGAATTTGATCCATGGTAAGTAAATACAGAGGCATGCTTTGATTTGTAAGAAATTTTTTAAATAAATTTTAAGGTTCAATTACCGTGCTACGGCTTATATGGTGAAGCATGGGTTTTATAATTTCCTAAATTGGTTCGATGAAAGGGCATGGTATCCATTGGGTCGTATTGTTGGGGGTACTGTGTACCCTGGTTTGATGATAACATCAGGTAGCATACATTACGTACTACATTTATTACACATAAATGTTCATATTCGTGATATTTGTGTTTTCTTAGCCCCCATATTCAGGTAAAATATTACATTTTAGAAAAAGATCTCAAATTCTTGTGTATACATTTAATTTATTTTATAGTGGCTTGACAGCAATATCAACATATCTGCTGACAAAAGAACTTTGGTCAGCTGGAGCAGGTTTATTTGCTGCATGTTTCATTGCAATTGTACCAGGATATATTAGCAGATCTGTTGCTGGGAGTTATGACAATGAGGGTATTGCCATATTTGCCCTCCAGTTTACTTACTTTCCTTGGGTCAAATCCGTAAAAACTGGTTCCATATTTTGGGCATGTATGTCTGCACTTTCATATTTTTACATGGTAAGCTGAAAGTTATTGATTATAAAGGTTTTGAATACCCTTGTTGCATATATTCTAGGTTTCGGCATGGGGAGGATATGTTTTCATTATTAATTTAATACCATTACATGTTTTTGCCTTAATTTTGATGGGTCGGTTTAATAATAAAATTTTCACCAGCTACACAACTTTTTACATCCTGGGACTATTGCTATCTATGCAAATACCATTTGTTGGTTTTCAACCAATTAGAACAAGTGAACACATGGCTGCATCTGGTAAGTAGATTCGCGTAATACAAACTGTCAATGTATGTTAACATTCTGAAATAAACTCTATACAAAAATTAAATAGAAAAAATAATAAATATAATATGAATTTGCTGCTACTTTTCCATTGTTTGGTTAACTATGGGTTGGTGTAATTCGGGTGCGATCGCCATCTATTTCATTCTTAACGTAAACGGAGCATAGATTCAATGAGATTCAGATTTTGATGGTGCAAGTAATCCCATTAGAAAGAAATATGTAGATAATATCTATGGTAAAATACGAAATTTTATTTTTTACCTCTTTGCTTTCATACAGTCAACATCAAACTGTCGTCATAATGCAAGCAGTGGGGATTTTTTTAATTTTCTTTATCACAGATGTAAAAGCCATAGCATGTATGGAACAAGTCATAGAAATGTTGAGTGATACAGATGGAGTATCATCTCCTATATTTCCTAATTCTCTAATTGAAGTTCTTTTCTTTCGCATAGCGACATGGCAAAATTAAATGGAAAGTTTGTTGATAGGCTTCGATAACATATATTCAAAATTAGAGTTTCCTCATGTATGGTACTCTAGATAGTTACAATCTAAACTAGTGCTGCGGACATTGCCAGATATTAAAAACCGGTTAGGAAATTTTAGGAAAAAATCCGTTTAACTAAAACAGGTTAACCGATATTCGGTTAAAACCGATTGCGGTTTTTGTTTTGAACATAGAAAAACAGTTTAGATTCTCAACACCACCTTTTTGTTTTGTGCATTGTGCGCAAAATTTTAAAAATATGTACGCTGACCGGCAAAATTAATGTCGTCGACCACAGCAAATTTTCGCAAACGCGCGCCTGTTCAAATAATGAGCAGTTTTGATAGTCACTGCATTATAGACGATGACATTAATTTTGTCGGCAGTGTGCATTATGCCAATAATTAAAATCACTGCATATAAACAAACAATACACTTTAAAATTTTAAAATTAAAAAAAAAAACTTGAAAACTCAACTAAAACGAAATTTCAAAAGAGTAAATTCCAAATCATAGAATAAAAGATAAACAAACATTGATTATTGTACGCAACGCACGTACATAAATCATATGATCGAAACAAAATGCCGTGAATTTAGCTTGACTAGCTTAAAGCTTAAATAAACTCAAAACGCAAACATGTAGCTAAAGGAATAGCTAATTAAAACGAATGTATTATGGTCGTAGAATCCAAAATGAATAAAAAAATTATATCATTCTATTTAAATAACAAAGTTGACATCCGTTCCGGTCAACCGAAGTGATATTTGGTTAAATATTACATTTGTAGTTCCAATGCAAAGATAATGGTGCGAAAATCTCAAATTAAGTAGATAATAGAACATCATAAACTTTTAATGAACCACTTATGATGACCACCACATTGATTGTTTCCACAGAACTCTCCAATAGAGCCGTCTGCCTCGAGTTCGCAGGCGTGTTTATATTTGGCGCCTCTGGTTCGGGAGCGTCGATACCCTCACGAATTTCTAGCCTACATTATCACGGCGTCGGCCCGGATAAAGCAACTGTCAAACACCAAGCAGTCTGGTATTAAATAAATAAGAATTTATGAAAATCAAAACCGCGGTCTCTCAACGAATGGTCTGTCCAAAATGTTCACTCAGGTAATCTCAAATGACAATATAAAGTCAAGCAACAGCGAATCTAGCCCAAACTATGACTGATATACATCTCGCAACAACCTATTTTTATCTAAAATTATGAGGCTATTAAAGTTGTTAAAAAAAAAAGACACTGTAAGAAAATAGCAGAATTAAAATCTGGTATAAACGTACAGAAACCTGCAAAAATACGATGATGCTCAAATGCAAACCAAAACTCTAGCAGATATTTGGAAATACCACAACAGAAACACATCAAACAAAAAAGGAAAGGTTAACGACTTTTGCGGGAAAACTGAATACATAAAAGAAAAACATCTATCAGCGACATCAGAAAGCGCCTGATAATCAAAATACCTCTAATGAATGATGATTTTGAGATAACTACCGCTAAAAGAAAAAAAGAGTTTTGATTTATGATAGCTGTCGAAAAGCAAGCCCATCCTAACAGCCGAAATATACCAGAGATATATTTTAAAAATATATTTGACAAATATTTTTCGTGAGAGGTTTTGAATATATTTTTTATATTTTTATGTAAATATAGATCAAATATACAATTGAAATTTACTCCATCTTTTAAAACAATGTAAGTTGATATTTTTAAAATATATTTATATGAAAATTGAGAATTCTTTATGCAATCATACAAAGCTATTTAATTTACCAGCATGAACTAAAATTATTTGTAGACAGTAAGAAAATAAAAAGAACAACATACCTGGAGGCGTCTAAAAGGGGAGAACTTGTTTCTTCACACTCACCATACAAGTTAATAATCAATAATGGCTTAAAATTTAATGTAGTAAATAAAAAATAATTAAAATCAAAAAATAAAAAATTAATTCTAAAGTTAGCTAAAGTAGAAGCATATATCGTTCTGGATTATGAATTGTATTATTGCTTTTGATTTGGTGTAAATGGATGCATATAGCAGTTACCTCGCTGTAATTATTTTGGCTCCTACGTAATATAATTGCCTTTTACATAAACGCAGATATATTAATAGAGGTTACAGTGTTCGACTTACATACTAACTAAATCATAATTTTACACAAAGTAAAATATTCTTACAGAGTTGAGAAGAAAAATATATTGAGAAATTATATGCAATAAAATATAATTAATGCTACATAGCATATATATTTGTGAAACGTATTCCTAATATATTTTTTATAATATATTTTATACATATTATGTTAATATAACTAATATTCAAGAAGGATTCAACATTTCCTAAATATTTCTGAAATATGAAATAAATATTGTTGGCTACTCGGGCACTTACTGCAAACGCCAAATAATATGACGAGCGGTGGGGATGCCCCGTAGTCGTTTTTAAAACCGCGCACGCCTGCTAACTGGTACACGCCTATGGTTTCTTGCAACTAGCTTCCCACTACCTCTAATGCTGCGCGGAATGACTCCCACCGCTCGCCATCTATTATTATTTGATTATTAATGAGTACCATGTTTATGCGATTAAGCCGGTTCGATACGAAAATTAAAACCAACTTCAAGAGCTATTTTATATCGCGAAACATCCCTAAGTTACTTTTGAGAAGCCTTTGACGTAAAAAATGAATTTAATCGTATTTCATTTATTCTATATCTTGTATTTGTCTTATTGTAAAGGTGCATCCACACGCTCGGAGTTCGGCCTGAATCCGACACTAGTTTGGCGATCTCCTGTCGTGTGGACGGGCATTCGGGTTCGGCGAACTAGTCGGCAAACTGTTTGGCTATTCCCGATCTGCACTGGAAAATGGCGCACGAATGTTCGGCTAGACGGAGTTCGTGCACCCGTCCACACATTCGGAAGTATTTAGAGTGAGAGGAAAGCTGTTGACAGCTGTCTAGTGAGCTCTGTTCTTACTAGTCATACTATTATACCTACAGTTTTTTATAACTGTTATATATGACAGCGGGTAACAGATACAATTTATTTACTAAATTACTATGTCGTATGTTGAAAATGACAGATTTGCCAAAGATAATAAACAATTCAAAGTGTTTTTTTTGACATTGATAGGAGTGCAATTTTATATCATTATTAAATTTAATTGATGCATTTTAAGTAAATTAAAGATCTTAAATTTTATAAAAAATAATCTTTAAAACTAATGTGTAGATAAAGTAAATTAAATAATTGCAATGTTAGCCTAAATAATAAAAAGCTTACCACTATTTTCATAATTCATCAAATTCTTGAATTTTATTAAAGAGGGTCGAAAAGTATATGTTATGTGACGATCTGGTTTAAATGCGTATATGATTTTGTGTCTATAAATTGGCAAACAAATTAAAAAATTAGATGATATTTATTAATATATAATCATTAAAAGAAAACCACCCTCATTCCTCACGGCCTCAATTTGAAAACGATAAGAGAATCCATACATCCACAGTGCAAACATATTCGCCTCATTGTAAATATTACTCATACAGTGTATGATGCTCGTAGATAATTGGATAAAAATGGCGAAGAAATTTGAGCAAAAATATTTCTTTGATTACCTATAATTTTTACGATGAATGTTTCAATGATAACAATCACGTTGTCATAACAATTATAGAAGGTCAATAAAACTACTTTTTTTGTTCGAGTTTGTTTCGCCATCGTATACGCAAAATGAATGTATGGGTATTCATCATCGTAAACTTGGAAAATAACAGAAATTAAATAATAGCGTAAGTTGTCAATATTTATAACCTAAAGATGAATTACTGGTATCCTTGATTCATATTTTAGTTTCTGTCACGCTCAACAAAAATGACAGAACTTCAAATATTTATGATTTGCCGGTTCCCGCGAAACCAAAAAGAGTTTCAGTTATCAGGACAGCAATGGTTCATAACCATCAAATTTCTGTACCAACACCAACCTAATTCATGCAATCACTCAATGCTACCACACTAAACTCTCATAACGAACGTTCGGCGTTTTCCCGTATCTGCTCGGAGTTCGGCGAACCCGAGCGTGTGGACGGTCGCGTCCACACGATTCGTAGTTGCCGAAATTAGGAGTTCGGCGACTCCGACGTGGTGGATGCACTTTAGACTAATGTTGTAACTTTTATAAAAATAGAAGTTTTCGAGAAATTAATAATAGCGAGGCTCCCATTTATTGCAGCATATTACAGATTTGATTTTAAGCCTTAAATGGTGTTAGAGAAGACGTTTTAAATGCTATTTTGAAATATTTTTATTCCTTTTTTTTTGCAGGAGTATTTGCATTATCCATAGCCGTGGCTGTATTGAAGTACTTGCAATCTGTACTATCTAAATCAGAATTTAAGTCGCTATTTATATTCGGCGTACTGACATCTTCTGTTGTTGTTTTTCTAACGGTTGTAATTCTAACATACACTGGATACATAGCACCATGGAGCGGTCGCTTTTATTCATTATGGGACACCGGATATGCTAAAATTCATATTCCGATTATTGCATCAGTGTCAGAGCATCAACCAACGACCTGGTTTTCATTTTTCTTCGATTTACACATTTTGGTTACAACATTTCCAGCTGGCCTTTGGTATTGCATCAGGAATATAAATGACGAACGAGTATTTGGTAAGTGTATTAGTTAATTAGTGAATATAATACTTTTTACTCGTGTTACATTGTTAATTTGATTTCTAAACAAGCCCATATTACCTCGTACAAAAAAATATATATTTCTCGAATGGAGCAAACTACTTCAAAGTCACTGTAGATTCGCATGCTTGAACGTGCATTCTAACAGCATCTTATTTTCTATTGTGATAAGACTTTCTCTGCATCTTTCATCAGATGTCGCACGTTCTAGAAGATCAAATGATTAGAAAATAATGGAGCTTCACGGCTATATAGTATAAACAAAAAAAAATAAAGTACATTTTTTATTTTTGGGCGAAACCTATTAAGAACCCATATACCGCATTTTCCCCCAAAATATGCAAAAATTATAGGGGCTATTTCGTTTTAAACGCATTTTCAGAAGGAATAAATAAATATAAATTTGAACATGGTGTGCAAATAATTCTTTTTCTTGAAAAGCAATATTCAAATATATATAAAAGATTGTTGAGAAAAATCCATGATAACGCGCCTAAACTTTACCCTAATTCTCCTCCAACTCTGATGATGAAGATGATGAATCCATTTTCTTGGCCTCTGGCAGTAACCATTCCGGCCAGTCACTAGACTCCAACTCTCTTGCTATCTGAGTTCACAAAAACTTAAGGTAAATAGAGATTAGATTAAAGTAAGTAAATGTAAAGAGATGTTTCAACTTTTGGGATAGCTACCTTTTTTACTCATTATGTCGAACTGCACACCACTTTCTTGGTTGTTTAGTTCATTGTTTACTTCTTTGATATTGTTTATGAAAATGATATGTGTTTGGAAACTCGTAAAAATGTATTTACAAATACCCCGCCGTGTTCATACTTACATCTTATTTTCAGATAAGTTGGTATTCTATGCACCAAAAATAGGATAGTAGAAATTTAATAAATTTTTGCTATCATAGTACCATATTAATAGTTTGTTGGATATCTTCTATAGATCGCTCCTGTGATAAATGAGTTTCTTAAGTCTGGACTATTTCTGAATATCGCTTTTTCGAATTTCGGTCTTAATTATGCTAACCGGTTCTTCGCGGCCGTAATGATGATTAGCAGGGAGAGCTAGTTTAAGGAGCGGCTGCCTGAACATTATATTTTGCAGGTTTTCTCAACTCTTTAAAAAATATATGTTACTTCTGATAATTGTTCGTTTTCAGGATCGTACAAGGAATTGTTGAGGTTTTCATCGTTGCCTGACCTATTAGGTTAGCAATTGGCTCTCAGGCGTAAGACAATTTATTTGTTTATTTATGACATTGTATTGGAAACAAATAGGATCGCAATTAATAACACACTCCGTGACAGAAACGCCATACTCCAATTTTCTTGGCGTAAAGATTCGATACCAATCAACACTACTTATGCTTTTTATTTACAAATTACCGTACCCTTCTCTAGCTTTTAAAGTTGTATTGAGACTGACTGAGAAAATCACAAGGATTAGAGGAAGGAATGTATACCTTCAGATTACAATGCTGTTTTTTTACAAACGGTATCTATTGCATCAAAATTGGCATATTAACATCTTTCACATCTTTCTTCTTAGAGCTTCTAACAGATATCGAGCTTACTCTCAGATGAAAGATACCAATCGCCACTTATTTTAAGTAGTTCAGATAACTGCGTTGCAGACATATCATGACGCAAACGAACGGTTTTCTTTTATAGATGCTATACCAAAATTAATATATGTTTGTATGAGTAAAAGGTGTCGTGAAAAAGTGGCATAAATAAATCGAATGCATGGATATTACAAATTAGTCAAAGTCCAACACATATTCTGCATACATATGCATATGACGTTCAACGGTCTTGAAAGAACAGAACTATAATAGAGTTTTGATGTCTGTAGCTTGAGCTAAGGCAAGATTACAAAGTTCACAAAGAATAAAAACGAATAATAATGATATCATATGCTATTGTTTTTTTAAAGAAAAACCGAAATTTGAGTTAGGAACCTTAAAATGTAATAATATACAAATAGAGATGCTGCAAAATGAATTTCACAATGTATTTGGGTTATAGGCAATTTAATCTTGTACAACTTTAATTTTTTTTTTTTCCTTTTTGGTGAACTTAGTAGGTAAGAAGCAACATGTTAAGCAACATGATATGAAGAATACATTCAAATTTATTGATTCTTGCATAACTGACAGAGTTAAAACTAAAAAAGTGGACATTCAGTATGTCACTTGCTGTTGCAAGGAACTATTTAAGAGGAATAAATAAATTATAATATAATTACAAATACTTTTATTCTAAACTCTACATAATTAAACATTGCTTGAACTGAAAATTATAAATTTTTGGTTAATCATTTCCTTCGAACTACAAACTCTTATACCAATTTATTTAACATGGGCCTTCAGAATTATTGATATCATCAAAAATCTTGAGTAATTTTTGAAAATAGGTTCTAGCCTAATAGTTTCTACTTTACTGCGGGAAACGAAAACGAAAAAAAAAAATAGTAAAAGTATTGTTTGCGATATAGTGTAGAATAAAATATTTGGAAATTTACTTGTTTTTCTTGGGTACAGTCCCTTGCAACAGCAAGTGTCATAGTGGAAACCGACTTTTTAGTTCTAGCTTTGTCAGACGAGAATTAGCAAAAATTTTTAAGTATCAGCTAAATGCGGGGATTGTACTTCAGTAAAAGTTACTAAAAGTAAAAAAAAAATGCAAATCTATAATTTATTTAAAAAAACTGTTTTTAATTTTTTTTTAATACATTTACGAAAATTTGCGTATGGCCTCAAAATTAAATTCGAAGCAACTTTTTTTTTGATGATATGCCTTAACCTTACCTTTTGCCGCTTATTTTTTTAGAATGCTTTTTAAATTTTTCGCCGCCCCAGTGGTCACCTGACATGTGTTAAACATGGTGAACCTATTCCCACCAAAAGAATTTACCATTGCTTAAAGTTTAAAAGCAAAAAAAAAACCAATATGTTGTCACATTCATGTCACTGTGTAAGATTTCGTAGATGTTTCATTTTTAATAAATAAAAGCATAGTTTTAAAATCGAAATATTTTTCAGTTGTTTTGTATGCGTTGAGTGCTGTGTATTTCGCGGGAATAATGGTACGTTTAATGTTAACGTTAACACCAGTGGTATGCATGTTAAGTGGAATTGCATTTTCTGCATTGCTTGACCTCTTCTTCAAAGAAGATGCAGTCCACAGACCGAAGAAAATGAATCAGAGACAGTAGCGCTGTGTCCGGAAAACTATACGACAAGGGTAACAATCATGCTACAGATATATATAGAATTAATGCTTATGCACACCGAAGTGACGTTTTCCATTAATTCGACTTCTAGTAAAATTCAACAGTCAAGAATCTGGAATTTTAAAATACATATATTCTAGGTATTTCATTTGTAATAAATATTTTAGGCAGGGCGAGTACCAAAAATGAAACATGAACAACAACCACGCGATACAGATCCTATTGGACCGAATGTCCGTAGCATTATATTGGTAGTTATGATGCTTTTGCTCATGCTGTTTGCCGTGCACTGTACTTGGGTAACAAGCAACGCGTATTCCAGTCCCAGTGTTGTCTTAGCTTCGTATAGCAGTGATGGATCGCGACAAATATTGGATGATTTTCGCGAAGCCTATTTTTGGCTATCTCAAAATACAGCGGACGACGCTAGAGTAATGAGCTGGTGGGATTATGGTTATCAGATAGCAGGAATGGCGAATAGAACCACTCTGGTGGACAATAATACGTGGAACAATTAGTCACATAGCTAGTGGGAAAATCTATGTCCTCGAATGAAACCGCTGCCTACGACATTATGACTGCTTTAGATGTAGATTATGTTCTAGTTATTTTTGGTGGCGTGATTGGCTATTCAGGAGATGACATTAATAAATTCCTTTGGATGGTTAGGATTGCTGAAGGTGAACATCCTAAAGATATTAGGGTAAGTGCTATATGTGTAAGTATATACTGTCGTGGATGTTCGGAATGACCGCTTAGAGAACAGCGATCGCCGCACTAGTCCAGTGACTATCTAAAGAAGACAAACCAAGCTTATGGGAAAAGTGTTGCGCTTTAAAACAGCAGTTTGCGGTCAGATCCAGATGTCGCTAGTATCTCCACCGCCAAAAGTGGTGGTAGTCTGACTGTTTAGCGAGAATAGAACCAAAATTTAAATTATATAATTGTATAATAGTACGATTTACCAATAGGTGGTACTGATTCATAACATTTTAATGTATGAAAATTACTATGATGGTAATTATGGGATTTCAAGCACGGCAGCGGCAACAATATTTTGAAATATAATGAAAAATAATAGTATATCTGTCATATTTCGTATACACGTCGCTATTGAATGTACCTACCCCAGAAACCAAATTCAAATTTCCCGCAATTATATACTAACTGCAACTTAAAGGTATTCAAATAACTATTAATCTAATACAAAATCGTAGGTAATTTCATGCTTAAATGTTGAAGTCACTAAAATAATTGCGGGAAATTTGAATTTGGCTTAACTAGGACATTATAGTATTCCATTTCCATGATTCTAGGTAACATAGAAAGTAAGAATACAGTGAATTTATTTTATATTAAAAAAAAAAGATGTTTACCATGTTGGTTTGTCCCACATAGCCAACTTTAAATTGCCCGCAATTATTCTTAATAATTCAACGTTGAAAAAAATTACTACCATTTTGTACTACATTAACAGTTATTTTAATGCGTTTACATGAAGTCACGTAAAAATAGTGGCGAGAAATTTAAATTTGGCTATTATGTAACGTGTAGTGCTATATAGTTTATATTTAAAATTAGAGAAATTTACAATGTTCTGTAGATTCTAATTAACTATCCGTGCATAACATAAATTTCTTTTATTAAGTGAAAAAAAAAATGAATGATCATTCATAATTCAAACGTCATAAACAAATTATCGAAAGATCGTCAATAATATGATGCTTTTTCGTCATTCAATTACGTCCATCACAAGTACAGTAGAGAAGAGATAGCGGAATGTCGAGTAGATATTAGAACTATATAAGAAGTTATTTAAGAGTTCACGTTATATATCAAAGTTGTATGCAACACACTGTCATAGCAACTGTCAATAGCAACTTAAATTTCCGCAATTATTCTTAGTAACTTCAACGTTGAACATAAAATTCTCACCATTTTGTATTACATTAATAGTTATTTTAAAGCCTTTACGTTGAATTCATTAAAATTGTGGCGGGAAATTTCAATTTGGCTATTAGGGAGACTAAGTTAACTTAAGTTTGTTCGCTGGTGTACACTAATTACACTGGTGCATATTGTCTCTTTCTCAGATGCATAAGAGTAAATCTTTTATCCGTTTTAAGTAGGAGTCGGTGTGGAAAGTGTAGCACCAGGCGAACAAACCTCAATCCTTTTACACGTGCGAGATTTTACGTAAATCATACCAAAAATACCTCGAAAATTTGGTGAAGAATTTTCCTAAGAGCCGTTTTACACGTACGAGAATTTTTACATAAATCATACCAAAATTATCTCGAAAATTTTGGTGAGAATTTGCGTAAGAATTTTGTCGCGACTTTCAGGTCGTTTTATGCAGGAATAAGGTTACTTCCATTTGCACTTGTAATGTAACCTAATCTAAACAACAACATCCAAAAAACAAATCCATATTTGTTGGTTTATTGGTTAACTGCTATTTATTTAGGATTTCTATGATAACATAATCAAATAACAATTTAATTAACAAATGCGCCTGCTTATACAACAAATATCGTGAAAATTCCGGTTAAATTTATTCTGTGAAAACGATCTGAAAATATCGCGACAAAATTCTTACGAAAATTTTCACCAAATTTTCGAGCTAATTTTGATATGACATGTAAAAATTCTCGTACGTGTAAAACGCTCTTACACATATGCTAACAAAAAGGAAACAAATTATTAAACGTCACAATTTAATGTATATCGATGTGCTTTGATGTTCTGTTATTTTACAACTTAATGCTTCCTGTGTTTACTTATAACGTAGACCTCCTTTTTAATTAATTGCATTTGTGAAATCTGGCACACCTGTCATTGAAAGGAATGCGATAAGAAAATATACTCGTGAACTATTATCTTACCGTAAATAATATAGGAAAGACAGCCTTTGCTTTTTTCGATTTTAAATGTTGTATTCGTTGATATTCATTTTACGTTTTATTTACAAAAAAAAAAAAAACAACAACAAGATGTCCTATTGATGTCTACAAGTGATTTGCTTGGTACAACTATTTTTGAGTAGATTGCGCTGTCATACTTAATACATCCAATAATTTTGTTTAGCTCCAATCTTAATTTGGACGATTTGGACATCCAAGCGACATCTATCGATGACTTTTAAAATTAATTTGCTTTTATATGGACTTGGTTTATCTTCTTGTATATAATCACTGCACTAGTCACAGTCAATTCTATTTCGCGACATACAAGCAAAGATGCGTTGGTTGGGAACGAATGAATAGAATGTTTTTATATTTATGTGGTGAAATGCAATAGAATAGGCTGTGAATAGGCGGTCATTCCGAAAGTCCACGACTGTACATATGTTAAAGCAAATACTATTAATACTAGTATATATATGGTCAAAGGTGTATAGTTCCGTTGGTCAAATATAGAGTGGCGCTGGCGTACCTTCTCCGAGGTGGGAGTTAAAAACCGGCAGGGTAAGGAACGTACGCAATTAGTTTACTTTACTGTTACTTTTTGACTTCTTTAACATTAATTTTATAACAATTTTTCGAAATGACAATTCGGCGTTTATTATTCGCTACGCTCGCAGTTAAACGACTTTCATCCGTCTCCCACCGACTCCAGTTATCTCATTTGCGTGTTCATACAATGGAAAACAATTTCACGTGTTTAATCACGTCAAATCATGTTTAATATTTGTTCGGTCCTACACTTTTATAAAACTGAAGTCGCTAGATATATAAAGTACCGCAATACACAAAGAACCTGCGTTAGAGAGAGAGAAATACATTTTGGACCCAAAATGGCGGTTAGGACGAGCACATGTACACACACAAGTCCAGCGAGACAAATCGCTCGTGACAGTTGCGCAGTGGCAAAAAGGGCGAAGCTGAAGCATATATACTGTAAACAGGCCATCGTATACGCTCCCCACTCCAGTACAATGTGCGCACAATGACTCACTACTGTCACGAGATATTTGTTGGACTGTAAAGATTAACCATACTTTTGCGGTTGTGTCAGACAAGTGTCATATTGTGTTCTTTGCTTTAATTGTGTATTTCTGTATAATTGAACCTCTTGAAAGTGTTTATTTATATTTGTGGCGAGTTTTGTAAAATGAACAGTGTAATTTACTCTTTAATATTGACATATTGATAAGTGCATGCAAGGCATTTAGAATTGGTGCCATTTTTGACCCAAAATGGATGCACATTTGCGGTACTTTATATATCTAGTGACTTTTTAACAAAACAACTTTGGCAGTGACATCTTATTAGTTGATGGAGCTATTCTTTACACGTATATGCATTTAAGTAATTGTGTCTGGTTAAAGGTACAAGACTATTCAAGTATAGGATCGTCTTTTTCATTTTTGTTATACACTGCTTCGGTTGTATATGCCACTGACTAATACGCACGAATTTTAGGAAGTGACTACTTCACCAAAATGGGAATTTAGAGTGGATTCACAGGGTGCACCAACACTACTAAATTGTCTTATGTATAAATGTAGTTACTATAATTTGGAGAACTAAAGTTAGATTACCGCACTGCCGCAGGATATGACAGAACCAGAAATGCAGTTATTGAAATAAGGATTCTCTGCTAACATATTTAGAAGAAGCGCTACACAACAGAACATTGGCTTGTGAGAATATACAGTATATTTCTATTATGGTAAAAAAGTAATTGATATCTTATTATTATAATTACAGGTCAAGAAGCCAGATGAATTAATCGACCCCGAATACCAGTGGCTAGTAGAGTAGTAAAAAGCCAGTTTTTTCGTCAAAAAGGTACGTTGAAGAATAAAAATAATAAATTGCTATTGCTAGCTTCGTGTAGCTTCACTTTTACTATTTACCATAGTATTATTACTATCTAATTTTGATTTGATGATTCGTATGCTTAGAATTCCAAACGCACAAAAAGGTTTCATCAAGAATAAGCCAGTTTTATTAAGGAAAACGTTTATCAAAGCATTCTAGTCATAAATAATGGTGGAAGTGTACTCTACTACATTTTTTAAATTTTTTTTCTAGTTTTTTCGTAATTCATTTTACGTATGTTTGCATTTTCATGAGTTTGTTACATATGTTATACAGTGCTGCAATATAATAGGTAGATTTGGTCATTATACACATTTTGTAAATCAGTAATATTTTAACAATTCTGTGACATAAAGTGATTGGAATTTATATTTTCTGGATTTTTTAATTTTCTCCACCAAGAACAACTTTGCCATAGAAAAAGTTTCTCTGTTATATTGCAATAATTGTATTTAATTATTTGTTGATAAGTGCATATTGCAGAGTACACATTGTGATAATTTGTACTAAACAAAATAAAGACTTTTGCACTTGCCGATTGTAGCTTTTTTACTTCTTACAATTCCTACCTAAGAGATTTACCTTTCGGGGATCTGGTTAGTGTATCGACGACTGACGTATTTTTTGTTTTGTTTTAATAGCTGTTTCAGTATCAATCTATGTTCATGTTAACAGGCTTAGTCTCGCATACATTAGTGGTGTAATCGAAACCGCATCACAGTTAACAATAACATGGTACTGGCAACTAACTGCGATCGCGGTAACGTGTTACCGAAAGCAACACGTTATTCGAATCTAGGGTTCATTCAATGCTAGTGAGTCTTCGCAATATATCGATGCTTTTTCATTCGATACTACTACTTTTCGCATCTTAATAATAAATTGAAGTAAGTGAAATATCGGCTGACACACAGCAGTATCGAATGACATCCAAAAAGCGATTGCTAGGCGATATGCCGACAAATCTCGTAAACCGTTTGGAAGTGGGTTTACGTGTCTAATAAATAGTGTTAGTAGAAATATATTTTAACTTCATACATTTATCGATGAAGCGGCACCGAATTGTAGGGTATTTTGTATAGAGGCCGTGTTGCAGCTATGTAAATAATGATACGGTCTATCAAAACAACTGTGCAGGTCCGTCTTGTAAACACTATTCCGCTTCAATCATAAGCGGCTCCGGAAAATCCGACATGATCTAATTTCAATAAATTAAATTGGGCGAGGTCTTCACTTAATTTATCATTTATGTTGTAAGATTTCTTTATTGACATTAATTCCTTCTACATATTTTTTTCTACATGTCTACTTCTCTTTGGGATTAAAATATCTTTGAAAATGGAGAACAATGGCTCAGCATCAGTACTGCTAAGCGGGGGCGATCAAAATAATCTTTTAGTCTCCTATAGTTTTCTGTCCAGCTACTTTGTCTATAAAATATCCATGAGAAAATTGCTTTAATATATAGATATCGGAGTTTCTATCAAATATATTTTGGTTTGTCTTCTGCCTGCAAAATTCACCTGGAACCGAATTAGTATATTCTTCTTTTAGCTGAATATACTTCGATCTTCAAAACATATTTTCTATACAGAAATTAATAGTCTGGTAAATTATAATTTATAAAAGTTTAGCTGATTGATTGAAGAGGGATTTTTAATAATGTATTTGCATTCTGTTATTGAACATGGCTCATCTTTTAGATCAAACACTATGTCTCTGACATGGCCATATTTTTTCATAAAAAAAAACTTGCTTCCAGGCATGCGCCCATCTTGTTGTAACTGGCACAGGGGGCAAAGGCAAATCGGAAATTATGTAAAATTTCAACAGTAATATTTATTAACGCAATAGCCTAAAAATATCAGTTGTTTCATCTGCAGATATCCAAATAAAGTTGTTAGAAATATTAGATTTTCTAGAAAGCCATTATTCGTGTGGCGCTGAGGTAAATATATTTGGCAGAGCTTGGTTTCATGAGGAATATGCCCACCGGTGTATTTATTTAAAGATTTATGCAAAACCGGATTTTGCAATTTAGACAAAGGAATGGGAACTGCAACAAATGCTTCCTATAATTTTGAATAGAAGGTATCCTCATTGCCAGACTGTTTTCGTTGGTACATTTTTGTCTGGACGTATTGTACCAATTGTTATTAACAACTAAACATAAGCTAACAATACCAACGTAGTGTATTGATTATGATCCCATTGAATGGTCAAACGACACCGAAACCGATCTTATACGCATGCAGTTATATTCAGCCGTACGCCGCTGAGATGTTTCCACTAACAGTGCTAATAAATGGCGCATGACCAGCACGACGTTGATACCACTAGGTATGTATAATGTACACCCATGGTGATAACACTAATCGTTAAAAAAATGCTATCAGTTGATTAGAACATTTCATAATAATATTTTAAGGTTTTTTCATGTTTTTAATATCTGAACACAAAGCTTAGGAAATTTAAATTATCTGTGTACACAAATAAAAGTATATTGTCGAATATTGTTAACAGTTGAAATCCAAAAAAGTAGGCTATTTTTTATCTTTTTATAAACATTAGTTGGTATTAATAATACTCTTTAGTTGTTGTTCTAATTGCTACTCAAATGAGTGCTCGGTATGTAATGAACTGTATCGAATAAATTTATTTGAATCACTTTTCATTGCAATATATTTTTGGTAACTAATTAAAAATGCACAACCAGCATTGTTTTTATTTTTTTTAACTATGTTCACCATTCTACCCATTCAATTTAAATGATAGTACCAATAACAAAAAAGATATTTTTTCGTAATGTCATTTGGAGGTTATATAAAAATCCGTACCAAAAAATATACTTCTCGTTTTTACAGTTCCAGTTTCAAAAAATTCTGAACAAATATCTATCAATGATTTATGGATAGTAAGACATTTTAAATTTCATAAGTATTCAATATACTGAAAAAAATTACGTTAAGGATTGGCCCCTTTTTCCTGTACAATATATCATCAGTATAGCGAGGAGTTTATCTGCTTAACCGGCTAGCCTTTATTATAAATAATCGGGAGAAAAAGGTAATAAGTAAGTTTAGGTTACGAGAACGTCGTACACATCAGTTCAATTGGGGTTTATGGCGACACGGCCTTTTCCACACGTTTCGCTTGTCATCAGGGATCAGGCCACGTTTATATCCATTAGCGATGCGTAGTCCAGCTGAGTCTTTTTGTCATATTTGTTTTTTTTAATCGCAATTGAGATATTATTTACCCAGAAATTACATATTAGATGCATAACTCTTGATGAACATTCGAGAATGCTTTTTAACTGCTTAAACATTATTTTTTCTTTATACAAACAGTGGGGCTGAGGCATTTTTTGTGCGTAGCAGATGTAGCAAGAGAAACTAAGATATCTGTATATTGAAGAACAATGGAAAAGTAGTTTGAAATTAATAAAACAAAAAGATAAAAGCATATTGTGTTAGTTACTTATATTAGAGATACAGTTATATAGTTAAAGTGCGCGTGACGAGACTTCAATACAGATCTCTTCTAGACATGTGAGCGAATGTATGAGCTGCAAAGCTAGCTTGCGTTAAATCTACTGTAACTTATATTGCCTATGCAAAATACTCGCTTTCCAACATCTAGGCTCTCTACGCGGCTGCTGCATCCGTCACCAGAGGCTGATCTGAAGAATATCGATTTCGTATGCTTCGTCGAAATATGTCTAAGAAATTCGATCATTGTATTAGCTCGCAAAACACAAAACAAATTATCATAGGCGTTCCCTTGATCATCTATGCATGTGAGTTGACATTCTGATATCAATGAAGAGCCTACTGATAAATGTTTTGTTTTTTTATATCACATGAACCTGTCTTAAATATAATTTTTTGGAACATGTATATAGTACAGTGGCTTTAACCGCTAGAATCAGTCCCGCTTGCGTTTGCCTTACAAAGCAGCATAGTGCCAATTGATTCCATAGATAGGAAATTTTTAAAGTATCTAAAATATCATATTCAAGAATAACTTAGGAAAACTTTCAATACAAACAATTAAACATATAAAACAACATTTTTATTCGGAATTATTGACAAAAATGTTCAACTTAGATACTAAATCTAAATCAATGTTTGTTAATAAAAAATACATAAAATCTAGATACTTTATGTAATATGTACATTATTTATATAGAAGTAGTATTTATATAAATAATAATCAAAATAAATAATGACATACGGTTAAGTAGTGCAAGTTCATGGATGTGTTATCATTTTGAGGCCATTTTGCAAGTACTTAATTTATCAATTATAGTAAAAGCATAAAAAACAATGATAAAAACGAAATCTATTACAATACCTTAAAATTAATAAAATTAGAAACTTTTTCACATTGATCACACTTTAATATCCGGTTTACATTACTACACAAACATACTCTAAATATAATTAAAATTAAAAAGAACTATAATGCTAAAAATTTACACTGTGAACTAAACGTACATATTTATCCAAACCATAAGCAGGTGACTCTCGTTAGCTTGATAAGGTAAAATACGCTAATTACACATACACTTCCGTTCTTAGAATCATAACTTGTACTGCAGTGTAGAACTTTTATGATTCAGGATCTAATGTTGCAGCATGAGTTCAACGACAAAAGTCTTGAATGTTGTCCAACAACCATACTGCACCACATACCATAACCATGTAAACATAATTCTGGTATATTCACTAAAGATCAAACCAATGTAATTCTTCATCAGACGCAATGAATCCAGAGACCATGTGTTGACTCAATTTTTCTAAAATTACTCATTATCTACTGCTAGAGCTCGATCCAATTCTTCTGTTTCTTCCTACGCTCATACTCTCCATTGCGATGACTAGAAAAAAATAACAAACAAATATAAGTATAACCAATTGAATACGCAGAGATTTAGTAAATATACCTGAAAAAAATCATTAAATTCATCAGTTGTATTGTATATTAGAACATTTGTAATATCTGTTCTTCTAGTAAATGACCCAGCTTGTGAAACAATACTTTGATCAGAGGTAGTTTCTAATCGGTTCTGCAGTGCAAAACTGTTCAGACCATATCTTCCGCCAATTCTGAAGAATTATCTTGTACATCTGATGTCTCATCTACAAATGCATTTTAAGAATAACTATACTAAAAAAAAAACTTACTCATTCTTATTGTATTATGAAATTGCATTGCACAATTCAACATTTGAAGTTACGATAGCTCAATGTCTTTTTTTTATTCTCTTCTGTGGTCTTTATCCTAGCCGATGGCTTAATTTTTCCTTA